>LPNX010002608.1:121603-168786 GCA_001517045.1 Pseudotsuga menziesii
TTTATACGGTTTTCTGCTTATAATGGTTTTCCATTATGGCTTACGAAATTATTTTTATACATAACCTCCTAGTATATACTTCATATACAATCCACATGCCTTTCCCTTGATCACAATAATTTAAGTCCCCAAAAGACTTAGTTTGTCACTATTGTCATTCCTTATGACAATACTAATGCTTTCCCCTTCTTTAATTTCATTTGATTTATTAATTACTTAATATATGGTTTTCTTTTCAGTCTGTGTCTTTTATAAAGACTGCAATCTATTGTTATTTTCTTTATAATGATAGTCCACACACCTTATAAATGTTTAATGTACCCTTTCCTTTCTACCGAGGAAATCACCCTTTCCACGACTTATTATTATATATATATTTTTTGAGTTGTTTGATGCTCCTTACAATGGAACATCCCATCGCTTGTCATTACCCCCTCATTTTCTTAGTAGGGTTGACTACAATCCTCTGATCTTTATATATATATATATAATCATATGCGGATAGCTCCATATAATAATTGGGTATAACTACTCCCAGTGTATAGATGATGACATATATATATATATATATATATATATATATATATATATATATATCCTTTTTCTTCTTTATTTATAAGGCGACTAAATCATATAGTCTCTCGACCATTAAGTCTTTGGGATGTTTTTCTCTTTTGTTCTTCCTACTTTATGTTTCACCCCTCGACCCTTTTGTCAAGGTCACTATCATTGAAAATTTCTTAGATAATGTCTCGCTTACGTTTGGTGTTAACTAGCTAGCCATTTAATTGGGATAATTATGGCAACACAAGAATCCCTGTAGGATTCCGTAGCTATGCTAGTGTAATTAAGGCTCTTTAACCCTTTTCTTCTCTTTTTCCCTCATGGTTTTAGTAGCCCGTCGTCGAGCTGCGTCCAGCACTTAAGTCTCCTAAGGAAATTTAGATAGTATCAATTACAAGGTATTACTGGTGGGGCCTTGGCCATGGGCTCCTCACCAGAAGATGAATACAACAATATTCAAAAGTTTACAACACATTCAGGGGTTTACAAGAGGGACATTACATGCTGTAAGTCCAAACGTGAATGGAAAAGAAACTCAAAGATGTTTGGGAAATGTAACAAAACGTAAAATGCGTTAATGAATTTTTAAGTAATTAAATTGTTACCTATTTAATGTGAAATGTGAAGAAAGGATCCTTCCTCGGGTCGAGGAAGACATAACTATCCAAAGGGTGGACCAACCCCCAAAAGGGCAGTAATTATGTTTATTGAAGAATGAGTTGCATTATGATAATGATTCAGCATCATGACACCAATGATCTATAGATCTTGTTTAAATTTAATTGCAATTTTGAACATGAATCACTGAGTAAAATTTTGGGCTAGACCCAAACCTTGTGTAGGAAACTACAGGTCTTGAGCAATAGCAACTTGAGAAGAAGTAGGAAAGATCGAAGGAGATCGGATCAAAAAGACGAAAACAAGAAAGAAGGACAGAATATAAGAACGATATTGGTTGAAAATAGGAACACCGAAGACGATGTTATTTCTAGGGGGAAACGATGTAACATACCTCTTGTAAACCCCTGAATGTGTTGTAAATTTTTGAATATTATTGTATTCGTCTTCATGTGAGGATCCCAAGGTTAAGGCCTCACCAGTAAGACATTATAATTAATACTAGCTAAAGTTCCTTAGGAAACTTAAGAGTTGGATGTAGCTCAACGATGGGAACTGAACCCACGAGGGAAAAGAAAAGACAATGGTTAGAGAGCCTTAATTTCGATAACGTAGCTTTAGTATAATCTTAACTATGGCATCCTACATGGATTCTCATGTCGCCATAGTTATCCCAATTAAAAAGAAAAAAATACAATAGCCAGCTATTTAAAATCAAAACGTAATTAAGACATGATCTATAGAGATTTCAATGATAATAATCTTGACAAAAGGGTCAAGGCGTTATCTAGAAAGTAAAAGAAACCAAAGAGGGAAACAACCTAAGGAAAAAATATTTGAGGGATCATATGTTATAGCCACATTAAAGAATGGAAATAAATAAAGGAGATGTCACCACATACATATCCATACATCTCGATTTAATGTTGTCGACATATAATTTAGCTTGAATTTTATATATAAATATATATTTATCTATATATTAAAAGGGTTATAGTGAGGTTCCTACATGGTAGGAATAGTATATATTTATATTTTATTGAATCACACTCCCTTAATAGGGGTATTAGAAAAATCATAAGAAGCTTCTTGGGGTTATACCTAAACCAGCAAAGAAAGTGGGGTTTAGGAAACATCACTCTTTTTATGGAAACAAAACTTAGTTTTAGTATCCCTAGAAGAAAGGGAAAAAATGGAAAAAAAAGAAAAAAGAAAAAATAAACCCAACCCCTTTCCACCATAGGGAGATCCTCAACGAGGAGTTGTCTTGGGCATGTTTTCCACGTGGAAGCAACAATGGCATGTACCCTGCCATATAGCACTGACTAAGGAGGAAAAATCGGGGGGGGGGAATCTTGGCCTGCAATGTTAAAAGGAAAAGGTTTTCGATAGGAGAAGGTAGGAGCTAGGGTAGAGGGCTGCATGTGTGAGGGGTATGCATTTGGGGAAAGGGAAGCCTTTTGGGAAAAACCAACTGGGTATTTACACTTTCACCGGTGCTCTCCAAGGTGTTGCAATTGAGGCTTGGGAAAAACAAAGACGGTAGGATCGGAGTCTAATGTTTAGCAAAACACTGACAAGAGGATGTTTTTGAAAATATCCTAGGTTGTATGATTTATAACTACTGGTACGTTAATGCGTGACCCTCGATGTATAGGGTGGGATTACTAGGAGGTTGGAGTTGCCATTTGAATTTTTGTTGGGTATATTTTTATTTGGTTTATTTATGATTGCTGATATATATTTACGACTTGTCTTTGGATGACTCGGTGACATACTCAACAATTTATTGGATTTGCTGTATAGGTTTTGATATTGTTTATTTAAGATTTTCCGTATACATTTGTGATTCTACTTTGGCTGATTTATCGACGTAGAAAAATCTTGGACAATCAACAGAATAGAAGGGAATTCGGCACAGAGTTATTTATTGATAATGAATAGCAAATAATGTTAGATAATATCTAGCTACATAAATCAAATGAGGACTGAAATATCAAGCATCAAGTAATGGCTCGCTTGTGCTAGCTTCGATCCTCACAATCGAGATCACTCAGATTTCCAATCTTGGCATTTTTTTATTACTGGAGTTTGACGAACCAGATCCATCATGTTGGCATTGTCCATGACTTGGGGGATATCCTGTATATATTTACGATTTGATTCATTTTATTTATTTATTTTTGGGTGAAGTATTCGGCGATGTTCCTTATGATAATATTGATCCATTTATTTATTTTTCTCTCAGCGATATTTACCTTGAAAAACATTAAAGGGTTGGGGGATATCCTTGGTAGAAAAATTAGCACGTTCTTTGCTTTTTCATGTTGAATCACATATGATTTTTTCCAATTTCTCAATTGCTACGGTGAACTCCTTCATGGGAGGATTGACCCACGTCTCAACGAGGATGCCTGTGAAGCTTGATTTTTAGCGATTGGCATTTTTTTTTTAAGTCTATGATTTGATTCCAAACATGTAGTTTGATACCTTCAGAAGAGAGATCGTACCCCCTGTATTTTGCTCAGCCCATGTACCTTCCTGCAAAGAGAGAGTTTCCTTAACAAGAGATTCTGGTTTTGTGTTGTATTCTCTTATTATATGATGGAAGGAGATTAATCCGAACAGTCTAATTATTCCCAAAACTCTAGCCACGATAAGAACTAGAGCCGTCCTCCAAGATTTTAGAAAAGCAATGATAGGTTCTTTTAATATCTTGGTATCTTTATGCTTAGGAGGCTTCCAATCGTATATGTAGGAAAGCCTAATTTTTGATGGGACACTAGTCCCATGGACAAATCTTTGCCTTGAAATCTTTTGATTTCTGAATAGCCACAATTCACACAGAACAAAAGAGGGCAAGGCCTTGTGAGCTGAAATGGATTAATGTAATACCCAGTTCCCAAAACATCATTCAAAAATATGTATTATGTATTATTTTTAATCGTAAAATCTGATTTTTAGATCCCATGCCAAGGATGCATTTGGGAAAATAGTTAGAAACACTCTTGGAGAGAATTTACGAGAATGATGTAAAAGTATGGCAACAATTATGTTGCGAATTGTAATCCTTTTTAATTAAACAAAAATGTCACAAGATGTGACCGTTTGGTGGATGTAGCCCAGGGATTTGGGCAAACCACGTATATTGGCATCCCTCTTGTCTTGTATTTTAATGTGGTATTTCTCCTTGTTTCGTGTTTGCATAATTTACTCTTATGTTGTGCAACCTTGTCAATGGATTAAACACTGCATAATGATAAGCCGAGCAATGTGACTGTTATCCTGATGATTTCTTGTCTGTACACTAGTAATGTTTAAAATGGCACTATGTTGATGAAATACTTGTAGACTATACTTCTTAAGTTATGAATAATAATTTTTGGAATTACCTTGAAGACATTGTCATCAACACAACAAATATATTGTAAGTTGAAGAGTCTAAAAGATGTGGTTAACATGGATGAAAATATACCTATTATAGTTCATTAGTTGGGAATGAATAATGAGTAATCTTTATCCTTAATGATGAGTACACTATGGCAGAAGGTTAACAATTATAATCTGTTAGTTGCAATTTAGGATATGTTGAGATATGGTTGAAGGATTTGATTTTGTTTTAAATGATAGTGGGAAGCTACACAAAAAGTGCGCTATCTAGAATAAACATAGTTACGTAGACTTAGAAGGCATTGTGCGAATGATATCAAATCATAGAATTATGTTATTCAGTATAATATTAAGGGAGGTGTATGAAGTTATAGTTACAAGGAAAGAGCCTCTTTGGAAAAACTAAATCTAAAGGAATCTTAGAAAGATGTTGCTAATGTTTTTCTTTGACATTGGGGGGATGTTATAGTTACATTGTTTCAATAATGCTTCATAACACTTTTGGGTTTTATAATTATCATTCACTATTCTTATCTAGATGATCCATTTGAAATATTTTCCATTACCATTTAAGGGCAAAAAGACTAGCTACTCATGGTAATGATGTAAACATGTAGACTATTGTAGAATAAAGGTTGAAGTTAATTGCCTAGTGTATTAAGTAAGAAGGACCATAAAAGGAAGGAATGAATGTTTGCATATAATTTTTAATGACTAATGCTGATTTATATCCTACATATTTTCAGATATGGATGTTCGATGCTTGTAATGTTCAATGTCATTGATTTGTTTGGACATACTTTCTTGTAATGCCATGAAAAATCTACCACTAACAGGTTTGATTCATTTTGTAGTAACAACAAAAAAATATTTATCCCTTTTCACACACAAATGGAATTAAGGTATAAGGGGTATGTTACATCCACCATCTCTTCTTCCAATGCACTGCCTTCGTGTTTATCTATACACCGCCTTCATGACTCTATGCAATGCTTAATTAATTGTCTGGACATGTTTTCGATGGTTTCAATTTGGGAACTTAGTTAGTTGGATCTAGACTAACCAAAGTATAAATACATCCTACCCTTGATGCTCTATGTTTTGGTTCTACTTAGGCTTCTCCTACTTTCCATGGGGTACCACTATCCCATATACATGTGAATGGACACTATATCTTACTCAGTCATCAATGGATCATGGATCGATTAGATAAACTGGTTATGAAACTGAAACAAGTTGTGTTGCTTCAACTGTTCCCTTTATGGAACCAGTGTCTCTTGGTAAACTAGATATGGAAATTGAGTTGCATCTACATCCAATGTTGTGGTATATGGCCCTTACTCTTTACTAGGAAAGGACATTTGATGAGCCTATGCCACTTGATCTAGAAATGAATTTGGATCGGAAACTGTGAGGTAAACATTCTGCATATGCCCATAATTCCTCATGCAACCAACAACAATATATTCCTCCTTGACAAAAAGATACAAACAACGTATCTATCTCACAGCTTTGACAATCTCTCTTTTAAAGCATAATGTGCTGTGACACCATGTTGAATACATATTCATAAGACAATGGGTGAATCCATTGTGACGATATGATTTCTCTTTCTTAACTACTACATTATATACACTATTTTGTTAGTAAGTAATGTTTGTCTTTCTCCTTACAAAAAATTATATATCACATTATCATAAGATGTAGAATATATTTTTGATTCCCTTCGACAACTACATCTGAGATGACAAATCAACATCTGAGATGACAAATCAATATATTATTGTGAATAAATTTGAAAGAAAATTCCTATGCAATGAAAGGAGCCTTACACTTAATTCATGTTTGTTATTAAATATATTTATTGATTCTTGCACTTTTTAGATATTTTCACTAATTTCTTAGGGAGATGTAAAAAAACACATAACTCTTCATCGTGCAATGCCAAGTTAAAGAAACAAAATTATGAGCATGTCATAGAAAGTAAAATACAAGAGAGAAATTTTTAGTCAGGAGATCTTGGTCAATACACAGGAAGGAAATAAATTGTATTTTGATCTATCTTATAAGTATTATTTCCTAATTGTAGTTGGAAAAGGAATTACAATATAGAACCTAGACTCTGAATGAAGGCTCTGCTGCATCTTTAACTAAACTATACTTTGATCTTCTCATTTTGGCCTCCAAAGCCGATTTTCCTTGCTCTCTATCAGATCTTCTAAGATTTGCGGCCATTATATGAATCAAGAAACATCTAGCACCTGATTACTCCTAGTTTATAATTCACTAAGGGACAAAGCCAATGAAAATATTGAGAAAAAACAAGATCGCAAGACTTACCTCATGAGATCCTCTGGAATGCAAAGATATGTTGAAAAACAACACAGTAAGACATAAATCCTGAAATTGTTGTGATATAACTCAACTATGTGATATAACCGAAATCTAAGTAGCATAATGAGTTCTTATATAAATTTAAAAGTATAGTGTGAAACAAAAAATATTGAATGTATTAATTTACTAAATAAATATTCAAAGCCTTGTTGTATTTATAAAATAACATGTTAAAAACAAAAATTAAACTTGGGTTGTAGGTAAAAAGGTCAAAGTTGGATTATATTTAAAAAGTAACATGTGAAACATAAAATCTTAAAAAACCCAAATTATCTTGAAAGTTGGGTTCTTCTAAAAGAATGTTGAAAAACCTAAACTATCTTAAAAAACGTAATGGTGGGTTGTATTTAATTGTTAAAAAAAAAAGTAAACCTCATTTGTATTTAAGAAGTAATATGCCAATCATGAATGTTGAATCTTGAAAATATGTTGTATTAAAATCTAAATTGTATTTGTTAAATAAGAATGTTGAAAACATCCAATTCAAAAAGGCCAAAGTTAGACAATATTTAAAAATCAACATGTCCAATATGACTATTTAAAGCACCTAACTATTTTGAAAGTTGAGATACATTTAAAATTAACCTAACTGTTGAAAACACCAAACTATCTTAAAAAGTGTCAAAGTTGGGTTGTATTTAAGAAGTAACACGTCAAACAAAAATGTTGAGAACACGAAACTATTGTTTAAAAAGGTCAAAGTTGGACTATATTTAAAAAGTAACATGTCAAACATAAATACTGAAAACACATAACCATCTTGAAAATTGGGATGCATACACAACTATTATGTAAGAAAAAAGAATGTTAAAAACATTAAACTAAGTTAAGGAAACATTAAACTATCCTTAATAACAGTTAAAATTGAACTATATTTAAAAAGGTAAGACGCTGAAAGCATATAGCTATCTTCAAAATTGCAGCAACTTTTATGAAGATAAGTATTCAATTTTCATTTCATGATCATATTGTATGGCTATGTATTTGTTTATATTCAATTGATGTGTTATGCTTGTTTGACTATTTTCATTTATACTACTAAATTGCACATGATAGGTAAGAAGTCAATGATGTTGTACAACATTCCATTACTACTTATCTAGATTAAAACCTCTTTGCTTGCATATTAGGAGTAGTACACACTCTTAATAACATTAATGCAGAATGCATCTAGAATTTATTGTATGTATACATGATATGGATGAATGTTGTAGCATTGGATAAAATAGTCGCATGGCTATGTGACATATATTTGTCACTATTAATAGGTTTTGGAAATTATGATATGTTTCTAATCCTGCAAATGATCTTGAATTGTAGATTATTCCAAAGAACAAGTAACAACAGTTCAAAAGGGGAACTTGAAGCTTCCGAGGTCAAAGACACCATAGCAAAATAAAGAGATTCAGAAGAACATAAAGAGAATGGTAGATCCACCTCGAGAGATGAAGAGCACCTTGGGAACGAGAAATAATCCAAGATGAAGAATAGTATGACGATACTTATAAAGAAAGAAAGAGGCCTTAGACACACTCTAGTTATGTGACACTTTTGAGCGACAGCATTGATGCATAACCTTCCAACTATGAATAAGTAGACAAGAAGAAAGGGAAGGAGACTATGATCAAAGTATACCAATTCAAGAAGAATGATGTCTAGGATGCGGTGTCGAGACCTGAAGGGAATTCTTTAGTGTCTTCCATATGGATCTACCAAATCCAACTTGCAGTAGATGGCAACGTCGTGGGATACAAGACAAGAAAGAAGGCATAGACTATGCAGAGACATTTGCACTAGTGACGATTCAAGTATACGTACAACAGCCACTAGGAGTTGAGACACATGATAGGAAGACTCATGTGTGAAAATTAAATAAGGCCTTGTACGAGCTTAGAAGGCACCCATGGGATAGAGAATGCAGTTACATAAGGATCTTGAAGATCACCTAGAGTGATGAAGATCTTAACCCTTGCTACAATATTGAAGATGAAATCCTATAGAGGATGACAAGCTCGCAGATGGGTGCGAGAAGAAATTTTCAACAAAGTTCAAGATAGAGGATCTTGGTGTCTAGTGACCCTAGCACTAGTGGAAAATGAGAGATTAATGACCACGTGACAAAAAATTTTGGTCACCACTATTTTTTTAAAGCGACCAAAATTGATAATTTTAAGTGAGCCAACTAAAAATGACCAGGATAAATGACCACTTTTGGTCACGGGATAAAAACCAGCTAAAAAAGACCAAGATAAATTACCAAATTTGATCATGATATATCTAGACTACAAATGACCAAATTACAATTGGTCATTTATTTGGTCATTTTTAGTTGTGCCACTCAGACAACGGAAAAAATTACAAATTTGACAATGAATTTGTATAGTTTACTAAATTCTAACGCTGAATCCATCTGCAGTGTTAGAATTTAGTAAATTATAGCCCCCTCATGTGTCATAGCTCAGCTAGTGACACTAATTTACCTATTATAATCAAGAAATATTTATACACTAGTGTCACAACTCAACAATTAACACCAAATTAGTGTTATTGATCATGATGACATCCTAGTGAGACACCAAATTGATGATGTGTCAACAATCATCAAGAATGTGTCATGTTCAGAATATCAATCCACCTTCGGTCATTGAGGATATTCTTGTCCCTTTCCATTTGGGACTAACAGATGGAACCCTCATGTGTTGCAACGATGTCGAAGCCACAAAATCCATTGAATGAGGGTCGAAACATGCCCTTAAATATATTTAAATGAATCGTTAAACTAACATAGACCAAATTACTCTGACTCATTGATAAAAAGATACAAGCAACGTATCTATCTCACAACTTTCACAATCTCTCTCTTAAAGCATAATGTGCTATGATACCATGTTGAATACATAGTCATAAGACAATGGGTGAATCCATTGTGACGATATGAATTCTCTCTCTTAACTACTACATTATATACACTATTTTGTTAGTAAGTAATATTTGTGTTTCTCCTTACAAAAAATTATATTTCACATTATCAGAAGTTGTAGAATATATTTTCGATTCCCTTCGACAACTACATCTGAGATGACAAATCAATAGCTTATTGTGAATAAATTTGAAAGAAAATTCCTATACAATGAAAGGAGCCTTACACTTAATTCATGTTTGTTATTAAATATATTTATTGATTCTTGCATTTTTCATATATTTTCACTAATTTGTTAGGGAGCTGTAAAAAAACCCATAACTCTCCATCATGCAATGCCAAGTTAAAGAAACAAAATTATGAGCATGGCATACAAAGTAAAATACAAGAGAGAAATTTTTAGTCAGGAGATCTTGGTCAATACATAGGAAGGAAATAAATTGTATTTTGATCTATCTTATAAGTATTATTTCCTAATTGTAGTTGGAAAAGGAATTACAATATAGAACCTAACTTATTTGCAATGAACAAGATTTATAGCTTTTTCTTCTAAACTTATTAGATAATTATTTATTTTGTATTCCAATTTTGTAGATCATAATGTCCTTGAGAAACAATGAAATATCCAAAACATCTTTCCCACCTATCTAATTCCAAGCCTACATATAACAAAATGAATAAATTACTCAACAACTAGATCAAGACATGTTGGGGGAAGACACATAACTAAAAAAAGAAATCTTCCCTCAACCTCAAAATAAAAATATTTGTAGTTAGACATTGAAAGATAAGGAATTATTGGTCAATGCAAAATTACAACTTTGCAATTTGTTAGTCCTATTTATTACATTTTACAATTTGACATTTTTAATTATTATTAAAAATTACTTTTATTTGTTAATTGCTTGAATATCTGAATACATAAGAGAATCAACTTTCCTTAGATATTATAATGCCAAACTTTACAATTATGTATAATCACTACTACAATAATTAATATCCAACTAGACACAATATACTTGGATCAATGACAAAAAAGTTGGTGATCAACACAACATAAATTATATAAGGAAATCTTATTTAAATTCAATATGCAGCACAAGCTTTAAAACATATATATTTTTTCCAAACTAAATATTATTAGTAGTGGATACCTAAGGAAGATAATAACATGTTGTATTAAGCTATACTGTAATATCCGTCTTGTACACCCCTAAATATTGTAATTATGAAGGGATAATTTGTATTTATTTTGGTGAGGAGCTCAAGGCCAAGGCCCCACTAGAATAACGTTTTTTGAATTAAATACTTAGGATACCTAAGACATTAACGAAACCTAATGAGGACAATTAAAACCCTTAGGGGAAAGGAAAGGATGAGTGAAGCCTTGAGGATCTAGTACTGATAACTGTTGTCAAAAAATGGGGTTCAAAAAATTACAAAAGGGGAGAAAGTTAAAACATCCCCCCCCCCCAACCCCCCCCAACCCCCCCCACCCCTGAGGGCTTAAGGTCCTTACTAGTAAGAGAAAACGCTCACCCACTCCAGACATGCTTAAATGATGATTTGCAGTTACCATTTTCATAACCATAACATCCCTTGAATCCATTTGCAATGAATAAATCATGATCGATGGTAGAAAGAGGACATTAGGATTGTAAAATACCGCTTGTACATTAATGCGTTAAATGACGTGTTTGCAAATTAGGTGTCTGCAAAAATATGATTATTATCCTTTTCCACCAATAAGCCTTTATAAAACATCATCATTATGAAGAAAAATAAACATGCACAACATAATACTACAAATGAGACAACCATATTCATGTGGTTCACCTCATCCATGAGGCTACGTCCACCAATTTAGTTATTCTTTTATTTTTTTATCAAAATAGAGTACTTACAAAGTCACGGCTCATCCATGGCCATTTTACCTTACCACAAGGCTCTTCGCAAAGAGCCTCTTGTAACTAAATAGCTCGATTTTTGGACTCCATATAACCAGCTCATAAACGGATTTAGCAGCCCCTTGGGCACTCGGTGAAATTCGAATTTAATAAAGCAATCAGGTACACAAAATACCCTAAATTCGCTTTATGTAACTTCTGAGTTAATTATGACATAAACTCAGGTAACATTTATAAAAGGCACCGAGCATGATAAAAAGGATCTTTCAACGTTTTTATACTTTTGCGATGGATTTTTTTATACTGTAAATTATGGGAAGACATTTATTAACTAATGTGATGGTTTAATCCTCTATTATATCAATCAATAATTATCACCATTAATTCTATCATTCAATATCCAAGCAATATTACAACATTGCAACGGGAGGCTAGAACCTTCAACATGAAATGCCTAATGGAAATAGAAAGAAACTATTTCTAAAGAAATTTAATATTCCCACTAAAGGCGATCATCTTAAAAGAAATATGTAAAAATGCATGCCCTAATCAAAGGCAATCTTCTTAAAAGAAACCTGTAAAAATGCATACCCCTATATTATCATCTAAGGAAACCATCTGTGCGCCCCCAATCTAATCGTGTAGAAAACCTGTAGCATCCTCAACAGACCTAACTACCCATTAGTTTAGAATAGGTCACCTCACATAGAGGGCATGCCACCAGAGTACTCAAATCAGGCAACCATTGGCATAGAAAACATGTCAAAAGCAGACATCACTAAGACAAACATCTCATGAGGAGGATTTGAAGCGGGGTTGGAACATAACAATCTAGACCCAATTAATGAGGAATTCAAACATAAATATGGCAGTGGAATATTCAATGCATAATAAACCCTACTGCATCTACCATATACAATTAGTTCATTCAGTAACTAATGTTTCCTGTTGACACCTGTGTAAGAGTAGAGACGTTTGGATAACGTCAAGTGATGCATAAGCCATATGTGTAAACCCTCCCTTTGTGTTATCTAGCTTAAAAGAAAGCACTCTCGCTCCAATTAACATTTAAACCCCACCAACTCTGGCCATTGTACAAAATAAGAATTTGAGCTCAGAAAAATAAAAATAAAAACATGAAGCAATAGAACGAGAGTAGATTCAAGCCCTTCGATAAACCCAGTGAAAAAGAAATAAATTCACGATTTCACACATTAAGACTACCTGAATATGATCTAAATATTTTGGCAATTGCATCTCCAAGGAAATCTAAGGTAAACAAGGCAATGCTAGATCAAATACACAACGATATCTAAAATTTTGGCAAATTGCATAAGCAATGAAATCCACGATAATGCTGGATCAAAATATGCAACGATCACTAAACTTTTGGCAAATAAAATCATAGAAATGAAATCCATGATAATGCTACATCAAAACACAAATCGAAAATACACAGAGATCTTAAGCTTTAGCAATCAAAACATAGAATCTAGTTCAAGAGGGGGCACTAAGACACCAACAATTATAAGCCAAGACTCGCAATAGACTAGAGGCATAAATAACCCTTCAAACGTTTCTCTATACAGAAAATCCCCATCCCCATTTTCCCAATAGGCGTTCTAGCCATGGCGCCCCTTTCTCCCACCCAGTCAATTATTAAATAAGGCCTGGGTTCAAATGACCATTCAGCCACTAAAAGGTCACAACTGTCAAGGTTATTGGCCATTACTTCCTTTTTGAAACCTCTCCTTAATTCATGCCAATATCAAGGCATGAATTCAAGCGTCTGTTTCAGCCACTAAATGGTCACGACTGTCAAGGTTCAGGGAATATTTTATTTCCCTCATTCTAGCTAAAGCTCCCCTCTAATTATGCTAGGGTTAAAGCCCTAAAATTATGGAGGATTTAATTAGAATTCGGGCCTTTAGCTGAAGGATATAAATATATAAGGCTTAAATCTTGGCTTAAGCCTTAAATAAAAATCCATGTCTTCATATATCATACACTTTCTATTATTTGCCTTAATACATGGACTAAATACTTGTCTTTAAACTATAATTTACTTTTCCAGTTGCCCGTCGTTAAGTTGTCTTAATGTTTTAGGGAATAGGAGATTGATTTGCCTAACTTTCAAGTGTCTTTTGGTGGGGCCTTGGCACTTGACCTCCTCACCCAAAAGCCCTCATACAATAACATTCACAATCGAAAAATGATTAGGGGTATATATATAGGGGGAACATTACAAGGATAAAGGAAGATCCCTATATATAAGTATCTATATATATATATAATATAGATATTTATAATGTGTATAGATGTGAAAGATTTGGTAAAGGAAACTTTATTTCCTCAAACACCTAAAGGGAGACATGAGTGCATTTAAAAAGAAATAGAAGAATGAATCGAGAATCATGAGGGGGTATAATGAAAAGGCGAAATCATAATACATGGGTTATTTGTGAAAAATGCCCAAGAGGCATCATAAACAATAACAGAACCTTTTTCATGGCTTAGCTAAATAACCGTGAAAGGTGATTAATGCAATTGCTAATTGTGTTAGCCGAAACCCAAGAATTGTGTTTTGATCATATTTCTTTTATAGACACCAAGTATTTTAAGTAATCTTAAAAAATAATATGGCTATTTTCCTCCCATGATATGGTTATGTATTAAGGAGAAATTAGAGGTTAAAAGTGCTATTTCTTATACCACATGTGGTATGGGAAAAAGGGTAAGAGAACTTCAGTAGCATATAAGGACCAGGAAAGGGGGAAAAAGGGAAAAAAAGCGTGTGAAGCTCTAGGTTTTTTGTTTTGTTTATATGTTCTTTTTGAACCCTTTGAGTCAAATTCTTTTGAGCAAATTTTGTTATTATCCATGGACTGTCATGTTGTACGGGTGGAAATCCAAGGGGGTTGGGTGATTCCCTTGGGAGGAAATGATCCCTTGGCAATTGTTTTATTTTCTTAATACTGATTTTTGAATTTATGTGATTGTGTTCTTGATCTTAATCTTTTGCTTATCGAAATAGAGGAAGGCTGGACAGTTTCGTTCAATGAAACTGATCTAAGGCTTAACTAGTTTTACCTCCTAATGGAATCAAGGAAGGCTGGGTGATTTCGTATGATGAAATCGATCCCATGTTGTACCCAATTCCAGAAAGGTGGAGTAACCCACTCGGAAAGGTGGTTATTATTGGCCGGTAGTGTCTAAAATACCTCAATTTTTTTTTCTTTTCTTTTTATACAAGGCATATAACCAATTTATGTTTCCTTAAATCTTCAAGATGTAGTTCAGTCTTGGCATAAGAAATGGTAAATTTAGCCTTGTCATTTATTTTTGAAGCTACTATCTGTTTTTTAAAATGGCAAGCAATTTTGTAGTTCAGTACCTAAGTGTTGTAGGTTGGATTTGTTTTGCTTCCAGGTTCCGTTGATGGCAGATTGGACCACATGACTGATAAAATCACTTAGTAAGCTTAAGCTAACCATCCATTTTCTGTGACAGGTGCTCTAAGAAATCGAAAAGGGAATTCCTAGGTAAAGATATTCCTACTCCCTATCAAAAGGCTAAAACAATTCACTTCTGTGAAAAATTAAGGGCCAATGCCCAAGCTCAACACCGAAAACCTTCATGTCTCCACATTTCACTAATGAGGTCCACAAACAATTAGAGCAAGGTCCAATAGCAAAGTTCATGCACTAAGCTCACACAAGGAGGAATTCCACGCATTCGACTTAAGGTATCAAGGGTTATCCTAAGTTTATATGTGGGCAACCTCCCTCCGAAGGAGAAGCTGCATGTCTCAGCTTAATCAAAGGTTTTGCAATGAAAAGCATAGTTTTAAGATGGTTGTCACAAGGTTCCAAAGGAAGATCCACACGGTTCACGATCATGTTGCCATAAGCCACGGGGATGACTTACCGGGGCTCCACGTAAGGGTTAAGGGATCCATGATGGGGTGTCTAGCGTGTCCATATTTGACCTTGCAGTTGTCACCTCCTAATGATTTCACAGCAGGCAATAGTTATGATGGTCGCTATGATCACATGGGTTGCAATGAGTTATCGACCACTCAGAACTTCCGCAGTACACTCGTCATTAGTATGTTCTTTAAATTCACTGTACTTGCGACCTTTGGGAGAGAAAAGAGACTTCTCAAAGGCTCCAATAGATCTATGGCCTACTTGGGATTTGGTGTTGGGTGATGGGATCCATTCGAGGGTTTGTAGGAGGTATCAGTGCTGGCGATCAATGCCCGAACCATTTTGCCCCGGGTAAAATGAGTTTTCTCTGTTGCTTAGCTAGATCTTAGTTTTTGTCATGATTTTACCCACTACTGAGTGTAACCCTTGCATGTGGTCGTAGGTACTAGGCGCAGGATCGGTTGGACAGATCCATTTAAAACAGGCATTTTTCACCGGTAAGTGGTTTTATCGACCCTGTGGTAAGTTCTATTGGCTGTGAGCTTGCCAATCCAAAGGAGTGGGGATCTTCATGGTCTGTGTCTATAAAGGAATCAGAGGGTTTCCAATGTTTGAATTTTCATGTTTATGGGTCTTTCAAGAGAGTAAGGCACTGAAGGCATGGCATGGCAGACTCTCAGTCGTGAGTGATTTATGGTATTTTTAGTTTTCTCTATGTAAATATATATGTTATGTTCAGACTATCAGTCCTCTTAAGACTGTAATGCACTTGTTTTTGTAGTAAAATGATTTAAGCCATGATACTGTGGCTTGGATAAGTTCCTGAACTCTTTAATGTCACTATGTATGAAAAGGCTCTCTATAAATATGTCTTCTATTTTTTAATGGATTTTATGATGTGGCTCTTGTGTGGAATGATGATCCATCTTCGTATTTATTCATTTAAAGGTTTACTGTAAATTTTTAAAGGTAGAGTCAGTCTGCATTAGATTTTTTGTTGTTGGTAGTTTTAACAAGAAACCTTACAAGTCTGAGTGACAGGTAGGAAAGAAGGGCTCGTAACCCTCATTTGACAGTGGTTAAATTTTTTCCTCTATTAAAATAAACACTTGCCCCTACGCTTTCCAGCTTTGTCAAAGTGAGCAAGGTGAGGGAATTCATTCCCTAATGACTTCATGAATCCTCCAAAGGATTCCCTCCCGAAGCCAAACCTTCTTCGGCCATCAATTCTTCCAGCGAAGAGGATTAAGGTTCTACTTTTGGTCCTAGTTTACCACTAGCTCCCAAACCACTTTCCCCGTAAGAAGAAAACTAAGCATTAGTCATCTAAGAGGAAGGGGCATGACAATATTGAAGTCCTTTTGGTCTCAGTCAAAACCCCTCTGACAGAATCAAATCCCATAGAGAGTTAGATGTATATGGCTTGGTTGATCAGGAAATCTCGTTTGATAACGTCATGGTTTGGGGCATTTAATAGGAATTTCATAGGCTGATCTATGTGTGGGGTATCCTAGAAAACAAAAACAATGTCTCGGAATATAAAATCACCATTACAATTTGGAATCTAATCTAATACTAGAATGCACAAGAACTGTAATTTAAAACTACCATACCCCATGCATTTAAAATTTAAAGTTATAGCAACGACCCTCCTGATAACCTAGTCGAGTGACAGTGAATAGATCTATCAGCTATAGGAACATGCCTAAAAACACACACACACACACACACACACACATATATAATTTCACTTTTTAGCCATAGAGCATTCTACCAAATAAAATTTTTACTTGCAGCATAACCAAGATATTTCATACTTAACAAAAACTTAAATATGAGATAATAAAAATTCACATTTCAGTAAACAAAAAAAAATCATCAAACTCATACTCAAAACCTGTAGATCAGCTTCATCGACTACAGTGGAAGCAGCCACATTCCACCCAACCGTAGACTAGGTTCAGCTCCTTTGCCTTCTAGTCACCCCTGAGCCAAACCTCCCAGGAGATAGTAGGGACGCCTAACTTCAGATTCAAATCTCAGAACATCCACAGGGAATCATGCCCAATAGCAGGAACTCTCTCAAGAGAGTCCTCTTGCGCCAGCATACTCAGCAGCGTCTTGCCTACACCATATGCTATTTTTGTCTCTTTTTGCTTGGATACTTTTTTCTTTGCCTAGGTATTTCCCATTAGTCCTCTCCCCTTCCTCACCAGAATTCCTAGGGCTTAATGGTATCCCCTATTTTTTAGGGATGTGTCTATGTTGATTCTGCACATATGACACTTATTTTTTTGCACTCCCTGAAGTTAGCTGGTCCCTATTCCTTACTGTCTCCTGCAGGTTTCCTCTTTTAACCTGGCTACTTCCACCATATTCCCTGCATCAATAATATTTTTATTATTCATTGTCATTAACCCCCCAAGGGTAATTATTACATCAGTCCTCCCCAGACTCTTTGGATGAGTCATTCACAACCATAATTCATCATGCATAGACAGTCAGTAAATAATAATAATAATAATAAATAAATAAATAAAACATAGTCTGGGGGCATTACATCCACACCCCCTTATTTTAAACACTGTCCTCAGTGTTCATTTTCTCCCATTGGATCAATAAACAAGCTAGGGTACTTTATTCGCATTTCATCCTCTAGCTCCCAAGTTGCCTCCTCGGGGCTAAAGTGCTTCCATTGCACTTTTACCCGAGCGATGACTAAATTCCGAAGTACTGTTTCTTTTCTGTCCAGAATGCGTGCAGGTTCCACCTGGAACTCTCCTTCGGGTTCCACTTGTACCACATTCCAATCGATAATGTGAGTTGAGTCATATACATATTTTTTTTAACAATGAAACCTGAAAAACGTTATGAATATTTAAATGAACAGGTAGGGCTAGCTTGTAAGCTACAGGCCCGATTCTCTCTAGGACTTGGAAAGGTCCACAAAATATTGGAGCTTGTTTCTTGTAGCTCCCCAACTTGAGGGAACTCTTCTTAGGTTTGACCCGTAGGTACACGTGGTCGCCAACATAGAACTCCTTGTTTTTTCTTTTTAAATCAGCGCAACACTTTTGTTGATCTTGAGCCGCTTTTAGATTCTTCTTCACTTCACGAACTATTTGCTCCATCTCGTGTAACAAGTCAGGTCCAATTAGTACATGATCCACAGGATTATCCCAACTAACAGGGGTATTGCACTTTTTTCCGTATAGTATCTCAAACGGACTCATTTTCGCTGAGGCCTGATAACCGTTATTATAAGCGAACTCCACCAAGTGCAAATAGTTTTCCCACTTAGTGGGTCTTTTCATAACATACATTCTCGATGGTCTGGTTGGTACGTTCTATTTTCCCATCTGTTTCTAGATGATAACTTGTGCTAAAGTTAATTATGGTTTCTAAACCTGCAAATAGTGATTTCCATAAATTTGATGTAAATTTCAGATCCCTATCAGATATTACAATTTTTGGTACACCGTGCAGTCGGAATATCACTTTTAGAAATATTTCTGCAATATCAGCCGACTTATGTGTTGATTTTACTGGAATAAAATGAGCATATTTGCTTAACTTGTCCACTACCACCATGATAGAGTCATACTGTTTCTGTGTTTTTGGTAATCTAGTGATGAAATCTAGAGATATGATCTCCCATTTCCACTAGGGTATTGGTAGAGGCTGTAACAAACTAGCTGGGTGGCCATGTTCTGTCTTAACTTGCTGGCATTCTATGCATTTGGACAGATATTCAATTACATTAGATTTTAAACCAGGCCAAAAGAACTGCTTCCTCAGAGCAGTTACCATCTTTTGGTACCCTGGATGGCCTGCAAATGGAGGTTTGTGCATCTCATTCATAATAAACAGATTAATTTCCAAAACATTAGGTACGTACAACCTATCCTTAAACCAAATAAAGCCTTTCTGGTCAACCTTAAAAGCTACTCTGTCCAGATTTGTCTTGTGATTTTGTAATTTACTAAGTAGTTTATTATAGTTAGCGTCGTGAGTGCTTGCTGCCTTGACCCTGTCCAATAGGTCACTTGGGCTGGCTCGAGATTATCTCACTAATAGCATGAGTCCTTCGACTCAATGTGTCCACAACCTTGTTTTCCTTACCTTTTATGTGTCTCACCTCAAAGTCGAACTCACTGAGGAAGGCTAGCCATCTTGCTTGTCGAGCATTTAGACTGGACTGCATAAATAATTTTTTTACACAAGTGTTATCGGTCAGCAATAGAAATTTATTCCCCAGTAAGTAGTGCCACGAAATTTTTAGTGCGTGCACCACAGCTGCCAGTTCTAATTCGTGGACTATGTAGTTACGTTCATGCTCTTTCAACTTGTGTGACTCGTAACAGACCACATGTCCGTCTTGGGATATAACTCCTCCTACTTCTTCTAAACTGCCATCAGTACAGACCATGTAGTTTTTAAGGGGGCCAAATACCTTTAGGACTAGGGCCCTTGTCAACAACTCTTTAATTTTTTCGAAGCTTTCTTGGCATCTTCATGACCAAGCAAACTTTACCCCCTTCTTTTGTAAGGAGGTAATGGGGTATGCAATTTTGGAAAATCCCTCGATAAATCTTCTATAGTAGCCAGTGAGTCCCATAAATTACCAAACGTCAGCCACATCCTTGGGCATTGGACAATCCAATATGGCTTGTACTTTCTTGGGATATACTACAATCCCCTCCTTGGATATAACATGTCCCAAGTACTGAATTTCAGTCTTAAAGAATTCACACGTTTCCAACTTGGCATACAGTTGGTGTTCCCTTAAATTTTCAACACTGTCGTTAAATGATGTTGATGTTCTTCTTGGGTTTTTGAGTAAATCAGGATGTCATCGATGAAGAACAGTACAAACTGATCTAGATATTTGTTAAAAATTCCATTCATCAGGCACATAAAAGTGGCAGGGGCATTAGTTAAGCCAAAAGGGATTACTACGAATTCATAGTGTCCATAATGGGTTCTGAAGGTAGTTTTGTTTACATCCTCACTTTTTATTCGAATTTGGTGATAGCCATATCATAATTCCAGCTTGGAAAAGACTCTCACCCCCCTACTTGATCGAACAGGTCATTGATTCTCGGTAGGGGATACTTATTCTTTATGGTTACTTTGTTTAGTTGTCGGTAATCAATACAGAGTCTTAAGGTCCTGTCCTTCTTTTTAATGAACAAGACCGGTGCACCCCAAGGGGACACACTAGGCCTGATATATCCTTTTTCTAATAGTTCTTGCAACTGAATTTTCAGTTCAGTCAGTTCTGGAAAGCTCATCCGATAAGGCACCTTTGACACCGGTGCAGACCCGGGTAGTAGCTCAATGGAGAAGTCGATCTCCCGTTGAGGGGGTAGACCTAGTATCTCCTCAGGAAATACATCAAGAAACTCTTCTAGGGTCTGGTGTTGTTTTAGATAGGTCTGGTTTTTATTCAGAAGCAAGTCAGCAACCCTAATAGCAAAGAGTTTACAGCCCTTTCTCAGGCATTTCTTTAGTTGCATAGTGGAAATTTGTCTTACCGAGACGGGTTTGGGAAACCCTCTTACCGTCCAAAGGACTTGGTCTTTAGCAATGTATGTAAAGGTCTTTGAAAAATAGTTCAGCACTACTTTATTCTTCTCTAACCAATTCATGCCAATTATCATGTCATACGATCCCAAGGGTAAATTATTTAGGTCGATCTTGGTTTTATGGTCTTGCGACTGAAATTCACGGTTAATAATAAAATTTGTTGCCTTTCTTTTTGACCCTATGGCCAACTAGACCAACCATGGTTTTGCATGCTTTACCCTAGTTAGTTGGAAGAGCTCCATCGTCCTTAGAGAAATGTAGCTCAATGTAGCTCCTAGATCAATTAACAAAGATATAGCATGGTTCGAAACAATACCTTCGATTTCCACTATAGTAGACTGATGATTGGCTTGCCGATCCTCTAAGGCCACATTTATGCTGTGGAAAATCCTACCAATTTCCCCAACTGTTGATGCTTCTTTAATGTTGTGCAAGGTCTTATTTGCCCCAGTTAGGTGTGGGAAATGTCTCTTCAGATGGGGTTCACCACATTCCCAGCAGGTAAGAGGTTCTATGGGAGCCCCGTCAGCCCCTTTTACTCCTAGACTGGCTAGCTTCACATATCTTGGCGAGGGAGGTCCACTTTTATTATAAGGGCTTCCTTGGGAATTTCTCAGGGTGTTCCTATATGGCGATGATCTGAATCCCTTACTTTGTCGGCTGAACCTTTCTGGTCTCTTGTCTCTCCATGTTCTGGATGGGTCATTCTGTTGTTTGTACTGCTCATAACACAGCCTGGCATTCCTCAGCACCTCATCCAGAGTCTTTGGGTTGTCAAATTCAATCATGTCCTTGTAAGCCTACGAAAAACAACTTAGGAATCTCTATACCTTAACCTTTTCTTCCTTGATGTAGGGTACGAACCTCAGTAGGTCTAAGAACTTGTTAATGAGCTCTTCCATGGTCATCGAGCCAAGTCTTAACTCATATAATTCTTTGGTTTTCCTTTCGTAGTAATTCTTGGATAGGTACTGTTTTTTAAATAGTCTTTTGAATTCTGCCCACTCCAAGTTCTTCTCCTTGAGTCCTTGCGAGATCTTGAGGTCCTACCACCAGATACTAGCCTTTCCCTTAAGATTATAAATTTCCATTCAGACTTTCATGTTCCTTGAATAGTTGTAGATCTGAAAATATTTCTTGATGTCTAGAAACCATGCCTCTGCTTCCTCCCTTGTCTTAGATTCCCCGTCGAAACTAGTGGGTTTGATCTTCTTGAATTCACCTTCCAGGTGATCGACCTTTCTATTTCCTCCAGTCTTGACCTGATTTTCATAGTTCTGGGTCTCGTTAGAGGAACTACTCTTTCTTTCTGCACTTTCTTCCCTTTTGGGACCCTTTCTAGTCTTGGTTCAAGGCTCCTTACCATTGTTTTTCTCGTGCATAATTTGAAACAGGATTTCGTTGATCTCCTTTTGTTTTCCCTATGCTTTCTTTAATTGTTTTTTATCTGCCTTATAGATTTGTATTTCCATGATTAGGTGCCTCATTGTTTCCAGTACTTGACTGCCTTCAGAATGTTCCACTACCGGTTGTGTGGTCAGTGGTACCTGTTCTGGTTTTTTAGGTTGGTACTCATTCTCCACTGGAGAGGCCATGATAATTCCTGCAGTTTACCAAAATAACAACCTATAGATTCACAAGTAAGCAACACAACATGTCGATAAAATGTTAGAGTGCTATCAAAATGTATATATATATATATATATATATATATATATATATATANATGTAAACTACCTCCAAAAAAAAAATCTTTTCATTTTATACAAGGCATATAACCAATTTATGTTTCCTTAAATATTCAAGATGTAGTTCAGTCTTGGCATAAGAAATGGTAAATTTAGCCTTGTCATTTATTTTTGAAGCTACTATCTATTTTTAGAATGGCAAGCAATTTTGTAGTTTAGTACCTAAGCGCTGCAGGTTGGATTTCTTTTGCTTGCGGGTTCCGTTGATGGCAAATTGGACCACATGGATGATAAAATCACTTACTAAGCTTCGGCTAACCATCCATTTTCCGTGACAGGTGCTCTAAGAAATCGAAAAAGGAATTCCTAGGTAAAGATATTCCTACTCCCTATCAGAAGGCTGGAACAATTCACTTCTGTGAAAAATTAAGGGCCAAGCCGCAAGCTTAATTCCGAGAACCTTCATGTCTCCACATTGCACTAATGAGGTCCACAAACAATCAGAGCAAGGTCCAATAGCAATGTTCATGCACTAAGCTCACACAATGAGGAATTCCACGTAATCGACTTAAGGTATCAAGAGTTATCATAAGTTTATATGTGGGAAACCTCCCTCCGAAGGAGAAGCTGCCGCTGTCTCAGCTTAATCCAATGTTTTGCAATGAAAAGCATAGTTTTAAGATGGTTGTCGCAAGGTTCCAAAGGAAGATCCACGTGGTTCACGATCCTATTGCCATAAGCCATGGCGATGACTTACCGGGGCTCCACGTAAGGGTTAAGGGATCCATGATGGGGTGTCCAGTGTGTCCAGAGTTGACCTCGCAGCTATCACCTCCTAATGATTTCGTAGCAGCCAATAGTTACAACGGTCCCTATGATCACATGGGTCGTGATGAGTTGTCGACCACTGGGAACTACCGTGGTATGCTCTTCATTAGTATGTTCTTTAAAGTCACTGTACTTGCAGCCTTTGGGAGAGAAAAGAGAATTCTCGAAGGCTCCAATATATCTGTGGCTGACTCGGGATCTGGTGTTTAGTGTTGGGATCTATTCAAGGGTTTGGAGGAGGTATCAGTGCTAGAGATCAATGCCCGAACACTTTCGCCCCAGGTAAAATGATTTTTCTCTGCTGCTTAGCTAGATCTTAGTTTTTGTCATGATTTTACCCACTACTGAGCGTAACCCTTGTGTGTGGTTGCAGGTACCAGGTGCAGGATCGGTTGGACGGATGCATGTAAACAAGGCATTTTTCACCGATAAGTGGTTTTATCGACCCTATGGTAAGGTTTGTTGGCTGTGGGCTTGCCAATCCAAAGGAGTGGGGATCTTTGTGGTTTGTGTCTATAAAGGAATCAGAGGGTTTCCAATGTTTGAACTGTCATGTTGATGAGTCTTTCAAGAGAGTAAGGCACTGAAGCCATGGCGTGGCAGACTCTGAGTCATGAGTGATTTATGGTATTTTTAGTTTTCTCTGTGTAAATATATATGTTATGTTCGGACTGTCAGTCCTCTTAAGACTGTAATGCACTTCTTTTTGTAGTAAAAGAATTTAATCCGTGATACTGTGGCTCGGCTAAGTTCCTGAACTCTTTAATGTCGCTATGTATGAAAAGGCTGTTTGTAAATATTTTTTCTATTTTTTAATGGCTTTTATGCTATGGCTCTTGTGTGGAATGATGACCCATCTTTGTATTTCTTTGTTTAAAGGTTTACTGTAAATTTTTGAAGGTAGATTCAGTCTTCATTAAAATTTTCGTTGTTGGTAGTTTTAACAAGAACCCTTACGAGTCTGAGTGACAGGTAGGAAAGAAGGGCTCGTAACCCTTGTTTGACAGTGGTTAAGGTTTTTCCTCTTTTAAAGTAAACACTTGCCCCTACACTTTCCAGCTCTGTCAGAGTGAGCGAGGTGAGGGAATTCATGCCCTAAGGGATTCATTAATTCCTCATCAATACTCCAAAGGATTCCCTCCTAAAGCCAAACCTTCTACGGCCGTCACTTCTTCCAGCTAAGTGGATTAAGGTTCTACTTTTCGGTTACAGGCGTGGTCGGTGAGAAAAACAATATCTGGGCCATGCGGCTTAGGGTTTTGGTTCCTAGCTTACCACTAACTCCCAAACCACTTTCCCCATAAGAATAAAACTCAGCACCAGTCGTCTGAGAGGAAGGGGCATGCCAATATTGAATTCCTTTTGGTCTCAGTCGAAACCCCTCCGAAAAAATCAAATCCCACAAAGTGTTAGATGTATATGGATTGGTTGATCAGGAAATATTATTTGATAACGTCATGGGTTGGGGATTTTAACAGGAATTTTGTAGGATGATCTATGTGTGGGGTATCCTAGAAAATAGAAACAATGTCTCGGAATATAAAATCACCATTACAATTTGGAATCTAATCTAATACTAGAATGTGCAAGAACTGTAATTTAAAACTACCATACCCTATGCGTTTAAAATTTAAAGTTATAGCAACAACCCTCCTAATAACCCAGTTCGGCGACTGTGAATAGATCTGTCAGCTATAGGAACATGCATAAAAACACACACACACACACACACAGACACACACACACACAATATATATATATATATATATATATATATATATATANTTAACAAAAACTTAAATCTAAGATAATAAAAATTCACATTTCAGTATACAGAAAAAAAATCATCAAACTCATACTCAAAACCCGTAGATCAATTGCACCGACTACAGTGGAAGCAGCCACGTTCCACCCAACCGTAGACTGGGTTCAGCTCCTTTGCCTTCTAGTCATCCCCGAGCCAAACCTCCCATAAGACAGCAGGGACTCCTAACTTTAGATTCAAATCTCAGAACATCCATAGGCAATCATGCCCAATAGCAGGCACTCTCTCAGCAAAGTCCTCTTGCCCCAGCATACTCAGCAGTGTCCTGCCTACACTGTATGATCTTTTTGTCTCTTTTTCCTTGGATCCTTTTTTCTTTGCCTAGGTCTTTCCCATTAGCCCTCTCCCCTTCCTCACTGGAATTCCTAGGGATTAATAGTATCCCCTATTTTTCAGGGATGTGTCTGTGCTGATTCTGCACATCTGACACTTATTTTTTTCTTGTCCTTGAAGTCAGCTGATCCCTGTTTCTTACTATCTCCCACAGGTTTCCTCTTTTAACCAGGCTGCTTCCACCATATTCCCTGCATCAATAATATTTTTATTATTCATTGTCATTAACCCCCCAAGGGTAATTATTACATCAGTCCTCCCTGGACTCTTTGGCTGAGTCATTAACAGCCATAATTCATCATGAATAGACAGTCACTAAATAATAATAATAATAAAAATAAAATAAAACATAGTCTGGGGGCATTACATAGTGTCTGTTTTTTTTAAATGAAAAGATTGAATATAAGAATGGCAAATCTCAATTTACATCGTAGTAAGGGGCTTATGACTGCGTTTGTGATTGAACTCCAGGGTATGGAGTGTATTTGATTATGTCTGCTCTAATGTGTTGTTCAGCCATTCCCTTTCAGGCTGCTTTTGGAAGATAGACAGATCTATACTCCTATAGATTGTATTTCCTAGGAATCCGGTGCGTTTTTCCTTTCCATTGTTTTATTTTCTTTATGATGACCTGGCTCAGGATGCCACAATTTGCACACTTGTACAGGTCTGTGATTTGAGGTGTTATGGTTGCCAGTGTTTGAAAAACAAAATTGTGGATCATGAATTTCCTGTTATTTGGACGTCTGCACATGCTGGTGGTTCTAAAGCATAGTTGTGGAATACCCTTGATGAGGGTTGGATTGATTGCAAGTTATTTGATTTGTTGCCTTTAAAAAAAAAAATTATGAAAAATCCTTCGAGGAACGCTTGAGGATTTGGTTGTTTCCGCTGAGAGTTTCTCAAGTCACCTACCCTCCTAAGTTTCAAACCATCATGTTTTTCGAGTGACTCTAATGTCAATATGTCATAGATATATACGTTCCCAAGCTTATCAGTTTGGAATTTCGTAAGAGAGTTGGATAAATAACTAACCATGCCATCCAAGTGTGCTATGAGGAGATGTTGGTAGTGATTTTAGATTCCGGTCAGAGTGCATGTCTACAAACTGTTTTTCGCTATTTTGAATAGAAGGTAAATTTTTATTTTGTAAGAGGACATACTAGCCATCTATAAAAGAAGGCAGAGAGTTCACGCTCTCTAAGAGCGGAGTCCTCATCCTTAATGCATAGCCATTTAAACGCTGTTACTTCTTACATCTTACCTTGAGGCAATGACCTCTGTGCCAGCCACCCCCCGCGAATGCTAAAGCATTAACCTTTGTGAACCGCTAGTTATCGGTATGGTTAATACCTTACATACCATCTTATCATGATGAGTTGATCCGGACTGACTGGTACTTTTCTTCTCTCCCTTGAATGCATCTATTTTTTTTGTAGCATAGATCCTTCTATAAAAATAATGTAGATAGGATACAGTGTATCATGCGAAAGGGTAACCTTGTTATGTTTTATGTTTTTAGCATTATGGTTAAAGGCTATGTATATAACATTTTGGTTTAAGAATAGTATCCAAAGGTTGTGTATATAACATTCTTGTTTAAGAATAGTATGCAAAGGCTGTGTATATAACATTCTGGTTTAAGAGTAGTATGCAGAAGGTTGCAGCCCCAACTTATTGGTGTTAATATTGGAAAAATTCACTTTATAAGAAGAGTCAAAACTTATTAACAAAAGGATAAGTAAATTCTATCGGGTTCTATCTGGTGCACTATGATTGGGTTAATCCCTGGTTCAAAAGGAAACCCTTGTTATAAGGATGTATATGTTTCTGTGGCAATTGCTCTCTGTAAAAGACTATAAGAGAAATGTAAAATAACTTACAGCAAAGGTTCCGCAAAATGTACTCTTCCTTCATTGATTTATTAATAAAGAGAATAATAAGTTTTTTAGACGTAGCCCTAGGAGGGGGTGAACCACGTATATCATTGTCTTTTGTTTATATTTTTATCTCATGTACCTTGTTTTTATCTAAATGTTATTCGTTATAAATAGAGATTTTATTTTTCATGTAGCCTTACCTAAAGGAGTTATTTACTTGATGTCCATGTTTACATTCCATTAGAAATGAAGGAGTACAAGTGTATGCACTTATGCCAATACTTTCTTGGTGCATGATGACTTTAATAAGTTTGGATTTTTGTTATGTTTGACGCCATCATTTATGCTGGAAGGAAACAAGGGACATAGGTAAGCACTTAAAGTGTGGTGTGGTTGTTGAACTTATAATCACAAAAGTAATGTATATAAGTTGTTGTTTTATTGAGAACCAACTTTAGACTATTGTTCCAGAAGGCTGCTATCGGACTCCTATAAAAAAAATAATAAAAGAAATTAACCCTACGTTTCTCACATTTAGCTTGAAGGACTTTTAGGTATGTTACATATGGTATCAGAGCCAACTACAACACTGGACCCTAATAATGGGCTAACAAGATAGTTTTGCAGGATTACATTTGGAAGAAATTGTGGCAGTTCGTACTCTCTCGGGATCAGTTCATACTCTCTCCTGATTTCATATTTTGCAGAACAGTTCATAGAAGTGGGAAAGGTAAACTTTTGTGGCCACCATATGGCGTCTGCTGAGTTCCTTGGCGAGCACTGTGCGGGTAATAGTTTATTTTTTTTAAATTGTTGATATTAAACAAAATTTGTAAATTGATTTTGTTATGTTCTCAATAAATTAACATTGATGGTATGGTAGCCACTGATCATGTGTCTGGAAGTAGTGTTTTGTGACTCAAATCTGCATGAGCAAAATCTTCTGTTTTTAATTTATGCATAGATATATTTCCCGTTCTTTATAATTGCAGGAGAAACATGAACGCTGATGAATCTTTTTCAAGAATAGTCTTTAAGAGTAACGTGAAGCCTCAACAAACTATTTTTATATCCTATTCCGGGCCTATGTTTTAGTGAAATATCCATCCTTGTGCTCTTCTAGGTTTGGATAAAACATATCAAATATTTAGAGATTGTTGACATTTTCCCATGCTCATTTCTAGAAGTCCTATCATTGAAAAACTTCTCCTGAATTTGCTCCCCTTGTGTGGTAAGATCTTTTCCTGTTGTGGAAATGCATGGTAGGAGTTTTGTTGAGTGTTGAAGAACTAACCGTATTTTATTTTTTGTTCCTTTGTGCCTACGAGGCTTAGTGGTGAATATAGTCTTTGAGGCGATCCGAGAAAGGCCGAATTGAACGAGAAGGAAAATATGTAACGATCACAACGTTTTCTAAAAAGGTTGGTTACACATTATAGGTGAGCATTTGTTCTATTAATTTTCATCCACACAGGCCTTCTGACACTGTATTTTTAATCAGTTCATTGTGACTATAATACCTTAAACATATTTTACACTCCACATATGTAGTAGTTTAGCTCCTGCACATGTATCATTGAGTACATTTGTATTCAAAGATGTTGTATCCGTGGACTCAAATCACCAAGGTAGAAGCATCCCAGTTCCACATTATTGGATCAGGGTGTTCCCTTAATACTGTGCAATATTTATGAGCAGAAGTTGTATTTTCTATTGTAGGTTTTCGTATATCTTTTGCATTCTTGTAGAATATTAAAAAGTTTATTTATCTTAGAAGGTAAGTTTTATGCATTATAATTGATTCAAACTATGTTTGTAGCCAAATGAGAAGTTTAATGGCTTGACTACATTATACTTACAAACAAACATGTTGCAATGGTCCATTATGGATTGGTGATGTTTCAAGCAGTAAAAGCTTATGAGAAATTTAATTTTGAATACCATAGCCTTAATTCAACCAGATCAGAGACATAGCTAAGATGATATCATGGTTGGTTCATAAGAAAATACAATGAATGATGTATTCTGATCTTGACTTATCCTACATATGTTCTTTAAAAATATCACCAAATATTTCCAACAATTTCGAAAATTGCATGTTTGAGACTTGGACCTGTAGTTATTCAAGTTATGCATTAAATTGGCAATTGGGGATTGTTCAAAATTAGATTCATTTTTCTAAAAGTTATTAAACATGCAAATTTACTTGCAAATATTTTGGCATTCAAAATAGACAGACATACCTCTAAGTATAAACCAAAAGCATCTTAAAGTACAATTGCAGACCAATTTTGTTTTGTGCGGCTTAATAATTGTGAAATATGCATTATATTTGTAAGTCAAAGATAGATGATAAGTGACAGTACTACATGCTAAATGATTTATAGCTTTAAAAATGTGCATCATAATCGTGCAAGAAATTGCTAGAGAATGTAGTTGTGGTGAGGCAGTTGTTAATTGCTATTCAGTTACAGTATAGATTCATTGGTATGAGAAGCATATTTTCAATTTATGCACTGTTTTGATCAATCCTTACCACATATGACAGCTTCATTATTCCTAAGAAGTTATACACTGTTTTTCAGAACTATAAATTTCCAACATTGATTCAATCATTTGAAAGTATCTGTGAAACTGAAAGCCTAGTAGGTACCTCCTCTGCAGGAAGCTGAGATGTGGTAGGAGCATAAGCGTTTATTTTTCAAAATGATTCAAATTCTAATTTTTGTTAGATATGCTTTGTATTCTAATCTCCTATTACAGTTTGTTTCACTCCTTCAAGATATGAATTTTATTGCATATATTTATGTTGATACAGAATAGTACAAATATAGAAGCAAATAATAAATTGAAGTTAATGTGTAAGGTGGTGTTTGCATTTTTAAATTCACCAGGTTTTATGTGGTTTCTTGCGAATTGTGTTGTTATAAGAAAATTGAAAGGTTCTTGTGGCTTCTTGTGAATGCCTTCTTGTCAATTCTGGTATAAAAAAGAAATTGAAAAGGCTCTTATCCGATGAATGAGAAATGAAGTAAGACATGACATATGCTAAAAATTTGATGTTCTTTTGATAAAATCACCACCTATGGATTGATTGTAGGCATGGGAAATTGTGGCATTGAGGAGTGCTAAAGCTCCAAGACTGTAAAGAGTTAAGAAGATATGAGAAAAATCTCATGGGAATAAAGTTGTCACCACGAGGAAGTGGTGATAGAGGTAGTGGTTGAAAGCTACCTTGTTTTCCCCCGGGACAGCGAGGGACCACTATGCATTCTGGGGATGCCTAGATGTAAGACATTTTGGTTAAGATTTGTTCCGCACACATTGAGAGGACTGTCACAAGAGTGGGAGAATTTGTGAGGAGAACAACCTCTAGGATTTTTGGTGGTGTGCGAGAAAAGAAGTGCATCGTCTTGGTGAAGCACCCTGAAGAGCACAAAAAGGAGATACGCCTAAGGAAGGGTATCATCCTTGTGTTGGGTGGCTTGAATTGGTACTTGGAGTACTATTAGCACTTGGAGTGCTGGGATGGAGAACATCCAGAGAAAAGAATAATGGTGAAGTGACCTGAATAGCACAAGAAGGAGATATGCCTAAGGAAGGGTATCGTCCTTGTGTTTGGTGGCTTGAATTGGTACTTGGAGCACTGTTAGCACTTGTAGTGCTGGGATGGAGGACATCCAAAGAAAAGAATAATGCTAGGAAGAGGTATGTGCATTACAGGTAAACTGGTACCTATGAGATAATATGTCTATTTATTGGCAAATAGAACTGACATGTATATTGGAACCATTGTATAGTGTTGATTTATGAGTTTTACATTGTTTCAATGTCGATGCTAGTATACATGCATATGTATGATTTTAAATGTAGAATCATGACAGGAAATACAAAGAAAGCAAGGACGACTCAAAAGGAAAGGAAATTTTTTTTTGAAGGACAAGAACACTAAGGACGGTGTTAATTTTAGGGGGAAAGGATGTAATATCCCTCTTGTACACCCCTAAATATTGTAATTATGAAGGGATAATGTATTTATTCTTGTGAGGAGCTCAAGGCCAAGGCCCCACTAGAATAACCTTCTATGAATTAAAGACTTAGGAGACCTAAGACATTAATGAAACCTAATGAGGACAATTAAAACCCTTAGGGGAAAGGCAAGGATGAGTGAATCCTTGAGGATCTAGTAGTGATAACCATTGTCAAAAAATGGGGTTCGAAAAATTACAAAAGGGGAGAAAGTTAAAAGATCCCCCTCGATGGCTTAAGGTCCTTACTAGTAAGAGAAAATGCTCACCCACTCCAGGAATGCTTAAATGATGATTCATATTTACCATTTTCATAAACATAACATCACCTGAAGCCATTTACAATGAATAAATCGTGATCGATGGAAAAAACAGGACATTGGGATAAAGGAAGATCCCTATATATAAGTATACACACACACACACACACACACACACACACACACACACACACATATATAATATAGATATTTATATGTGTATAGATGTGAAAGATTTGGTAAAGGAAACTTTATTTCCTCAGACACCTGAAGGGAGACATGAGTACATTTAAAAAGAAACGGAAGAATGAACCGACAATCGTGAGGGGGTATAATGAAAAGGAGAAATCATAATACATGGGTTATTTGTGAAAAATTCGCAAGAGGCATCATAAACAATAACAGAACCTTTTTCATGGCTTAGCTAAATAACCGTGAAAGGTGATTAATGCAATTGCTAATTGTGATAGCCGAAACTCGAGAATTGTGTTTTGATAATATTTCTTTTATAGACACCAAGTATTTTAAGTAATCTTAAAAAATTAGATGGCTATTTTCCTCCCATGATATGGTTATGTATTAAGGAGAAATTAAAGGTTAAAAGTGCTATTTCTTATACCACATGTGGTGGGGGAAAAATGGTAATAGAACTTCAGTAGCATATAAGGACCAAGAAAGGGGGGAAAAGGGACAAAAAGTGCATGAAGCTCTAGGTTTTCTATTTTGTTTGTATGTTCTTTTTGAAACCTTTGAGTCGAATTCTTTTGAGCAAATTTTGTTATTATGCATGGACTGTCATGTTGTACGGATGGAAATCCAAGGGGGCTGGGTGATTCCCTTGGGAGGAAACGATCCCTTGGCAATTGTTTTATTTTCTTAATACCGATTTTTGAATTTATGCGATTGTGTTCTTGATCCTAATCTTTTGCTTATCAAAATAGAGGAAGGCTGGATGATTTCGTTCAATGAAACCGATATCAAGCTTAATTAGTTTTACCTCCTAATGGAATCAAGGAAGGCTGAGCGATTTCGTATGATGAAATCAATCCCATGTTGTACCCAATTCCAGAAAGGTGGAGTAACCTACTCGGAAAGGTGGTTATAGTCGGGCGGTAGTGTTTGTTTTTTTTAAATGAAAAGATTGAATATAAGAATGTCAAAGCTCGATTTACATCGTAGTAAGGGGATTATGACTGCGTTTTGTGATTGAACTCCATGGTACAGAGTGTATTTGGTTATGTCTACTTTAATGTGTTGTTCAGCCATTCCCTTTCGGGATGCTTTTGGAAGATAGATAGATCTATACTCCTATAGATTCTATTTCCTAGGAATCCAGTTGCATTTTTCCTTTCCATTGTTTGATTTTTTTATGACGACCTAGCTGAAGATGCCACGATTTGCACACTTGTATAGGTCTACGATATGAGGTGTTGTTGCTGCCAGTGTTTGAAAAAAAAAATTGTGGATCATGAATTTCTTGTTATTTGAATGTCTACACATGCTGGTGTTTCTAAAGCACAGTTGTGGAATACCCTTGATGAGGGTTGGATTGATTGCATGCTGTTTGATTTGTTGCTTTTTTTTTTAAAATTTTTTTATGAAAAATACCTCGAGGTGCGCTGGAGGATTCAGTTGTTTCCGCCGGGACTTTCTCAAGTCACCTACCCTCCTAAGTTACAAACCATCATGTTTTTAGAGTGACTTTCGTGTCAAGATGTCGTTTATATATACGTGCCCAAGCTTATCAGTTTGGCATTTTGTAAGAGAGATGGATAAATAACTAACCCTCCCATCCAAGTGTGCTATAAGGAGATGTTGGCAGTGATTTTGGATTCTGGTCAGAGTCCGCATCTGCAAACTATTTTCTAGCGTTTTGAATAGAAGGTAAATTTTTATTCTGTAAGAGGACATACTAGCCATCTATAAAAGAAGGCAGAGATTTCACGCTCTCCAAGAGCGGATTCCTCATCCTTAATGCAAAGCCATTTAAACCCGTTTACTTCTTACGTCTTACCTTGAGGCAATGACCTCTATGCCAGCTACCCCCCGTGAATGCTAAAGCGTTAAACTTTGTGAACCGCTAGTTATCGGTATGGTTAATGTCTTACATACCATCTCATCGTGATGACCTAATCCAAACTGAATGGTACTTTTCTTCTCACCCTTGAACGCATCTGTTTTTTTTGTAACATAGATCCTTCCATAAATACAATGTAGATATGATACAGTGTATCATGTGAAAGGGTAACCTTGTTATGTTTTATGTTTTTAGCATTATGGTTAAAGGCTGTGTATATAACATTCTGGTTTAAGAATAGTATGGAAAGGTTGTGTATATAACATTCTGGTTTAAGAATAGTATGCAAAGGTTGTATATATAACATTCTGGTTTAAGAGTAGTATGCAGAAGGTTGTAGCCCCCACTTATTGGTGCTAATGTTGGAAAAATTCACTTTATAAGAAGAGTCAAAACTTATTAACAAAAGGATCAGTAAATTCTATTGGGTTCTATCTAGTGCACTGTGATTGGGTTAATCCCTGGTTCAAAAGGAAACCCTTGTTATAAGGATGTATATGTTTCTGTGGCAATTGCTCTCTGTAAAAGACTATAAGAGGAATGTAAAATAACTTGCAGCAAAGGTGCCGCAAAATGTACTCTTCCTTCATTGATTTATTAATAAAGAGAATAATAAGTTTTGTGGAGGTAGCCCTAGGAGGGGGTGAACCACGTATATCATTGTATTTCGTTTATATTTTTATCTCATGTACCTTGTTTTTATCTAAATGTTATTCGTTATAAATAGAGATTTTATTTTTTGTGTAGCCTTACCTAAAGGAGTTATTTACTTGATGTCCATGTTTACATTCCATTAGAAATGAAGGAGTACAAGTGTATGCGCTTATTCCGATACTTTCTTGGTGCATGATGACTTTAATAAGTATGGATTTTTGTTATGTTTGACGCCATCGTTTATGCTAGAAGGAAACAAGGGAAGTATGTAAGCACTTAAAGTGTGGTGTGGTTGTTGAACTTATAATCACATAAGTAATGTATATAAGTTGTTGTTTTATTGAGAACCGACTTTAGACTATTGTACCAGAAGGCTGCTATTGGACTCCTATATATATAAAAAAAAAAAATTAACCCCGCCTTTCTCACATTTACCTTGAAGGGCTTACATGTATGTTACATATACAAAAATTGAAATTCCAATTATAATGCATCATTGATCAATACATAATCAAATCTATCATACTTCAACTATCCTATTTGTTTAAGTAAAATAAATAAACAATCAGGAATCCCCACATTATCATATCACTAAATGTGATATACATCTAACCAACTGTATTTATCCTCTAAAGGGGAGGTGGAGGGACACTATTAAAAGTTAGTTGTTCCTTAAAATTATATTACATTTTTCTCTTATATGGGTGTTATTCTTTTTTAGGTGTACCTATCACTTTATTTTTGTAGTATTTTGGTGACCAAGTGGTGCTGTTGTGTATTGGGTCACTATCTACATGTTATTTAGACTTGAAATATTGTTGTGTCACTTTCTACATGGTATTTAGACTTGCAATTTTGTTGTATATTGGGTTAATATTTGCATGGTATTTAGACTTGAAATTTGTGATTCTTCTATTTTAAATAATGAATTTACCACTACAATTGTGTACCATACTTTGTATTATTAGTAGAAAAAAGTGTTTAACTACAAGAAAATGTTATACTATTTAAAGACCAACACTAGAGAATAAAATAATAATATTTTTACATTTTATCTCTAAGAATGTTAGAACGTAGTATTAGTAGTATACAAGTAGTTATGATGATTCACTAATTAACGAGGAATTTCTGTATCATTGAGCAATACAAAATCCAAGCTATCATAGTTCAACTATCCTATTTGTTTAAGTAAAAGAAATAAACAGTGTGGCATCTGCACATTATCATATCAGTAAATGTGATGTAATACATCAAACGAACTGTATTTATCCTCTAAAGGGGAGGTGAAGGAGGGACACTATTAAAAATTAGTTGTCCCTTAAAATTATATTTCATTTTTCTCTTATCTGCGTGTTATTATTTTTTAGGTGTACTTATCACTTTATTTTTGTAGTATTTTGGTGACCAAGTGGTGTTGTTGTGTATTGGGTCACTATCTACATTGTATTTAGACTTGAAATATTGTTGTGTATACGGTCACTATCTACATGGTATTTAGACTTGTAATTTTGTTGTATAAAGGGTTAATATCTGCGTGGTATTTAGGTTTGAAATTGTGTGATTCTTCCATTTAAATAACAAATTTACCACTACAATTTTGTACCCTACTTTGTAGTATTAGTAGAAAAAAGTGTTTAACTACAAGAAAATGTTATACTATTTAAAGGCCAACACTAGAATAAAATAAAATATTTTTACATTTGATCTCTAAGTATGCTAGAACGTAGTATTAGTAGTATACAAGTAGTTGTGATGATTCACTAATTAACTAGGATTTTGTTTAGAACATGTTCTACTTTAAGTGTACATGACAAATATGAAGTGAGTACATAGTCATTTCGGAAATTTTATTAAGTCAAATGTCAATCGATTTGCTAAGTTTTTATGATATGTGACTTATAAATATTCTACCATTTTTTAATTTACTGATATAAATATTTGTGTGCCTTCCTATTCAGGATCATTCTATAGTTAACTTGAAGGGTCTTTTAATAAATAGTGACTTAGTAACAATGGAACCATAATAAAATTGGTAAATGAAAGAGTAATCCCTCTTAACTTGAGAGAAATGGTGGTCATAATCAAGAAAAAAATTAGGGGCAAAATTTAGCCCATGGGCTATTTTTCAACTCTTTAAAAAAAATGGAAAATGTATGTACGAAAAGCACAAACATATTCCCTTTGACTACAAGAGCATTGGAGTTTTTTTCTTGTGGTTATTTTTCTCCTAAATGACAAAGAAAGAGTAGTGAGAAAACAATGAATCCAAATGGTTGTTGCTTGAAATCTATGTCTAGGCTAGTCCAATATGACCTAATGGGTTCACTCAATACTTGTAGGTCATTAAGCAATGACATTCTTCTAGGTCACTAAAATACAAGTTTGGATTAAGTTAAAGATGATATAATAGTGACATTCAAGCAGGTGTTAATACGAAGCTTATATGGATAGAATTAGCTCATCATTATGTTTAATAATGGAACTCTTCCTCATGGAACCTTGAACTTAAATATTATCTAAAAAGTGTTTGTGAACAATGTTTGGTATTTTGATTTCATTATTTTTTTTCTATCTATTTACAATCTCCCCTTACGTAAATAGTAGTTTATTGAGTAGTTTACAAGTATATTTGGAAATGCATCCCCTACTTAGCCCCAATGTGTACTTGTTTTCTAAATAGATTATATTTTTTTCCTTCAAACTTGTAGTCCTTTGTTATGGGTTGTATTTTCATAATCCTACAAGGAACATGATAAACTTAAGTTCATCCATCAATGCTCAACAATCAGTATCCAACAAAGAGACTCATCCACATCCCTCCAAGAAAATAAATGACTTGAAAACATATTAAAATCCTAACATCATGATTTATCCAACTATGCTAGCATAGAATGTTTTGTAAATTCATGAGATTACAACTTTTGGACAAGACCTTGGTAAACAATATTAATGAAATTTGAAATCTAGAAAGACTTAGAAATCTCTTTCCCACGAGACTAAAGGAAGCTTCTTTAGGTTTCTTATTTCATATAAAATCCATGAGAGTGAGAGTAAAAGAGAAAGTGAGAAGAAAGAAGAAAGAAAAATACTAATATTTATTTTGCTTCTGAGAGTGGAAGTGAAAGTGAACACGAAAATGCGAGAAACATAAAAAATGACAAAGAGTGAAACTAAAACTAATAGTGATGCAAGGAAAATGAAAAAAAAGAGAAGGGAGTAGCAATACTTTTGTTCAATGAAACAATTTAGTTGAGGCTATATTATTGAAGCTTGAGAATTGAAAGGAATGCTACAACTTCATATTTTTTCTATTGTAGTTATAAAAATGATGAGTTCCTATTTTAGAACCATTAGTACAGTGCTTCAAAGGAATCAATCATTCTTTGGTTAATTATTATTTTGAGTTGAAGCATATGGGTGTGTGCAAGAAGTTGAGGGACCTTTTAGATGCAATGCTACTTTTAGGAAACATGCTCATGATACAAAAAAACACAACGTGCTCACGTTATGTAATTCTTGGTTTGGTTAAGCTCGAGCCTGACATGTCATATGACACGTAGGTTAGGTTGAGAAAAATGCGCACGCGTTTTATAGTTACAAAATGCATACGTGTTATGGAGAAGCAAAACACGTACGCATTATGGACAAGCAAAACGCGCACGCGTTATGTATCATCAAAACGCGCACGCATTTTGGAGAAGCAAAACACGCACGCATTTTAGAGAAGATAAACGTGCATGCATTATGGAGAACCACAAAAAATGGTTTTACTGCATGGCTAGGGAAATGAATAAAAACAATAGTTTTCATCATCAAGACTTAGGACCTATAGTAATATTTTAGCATTATCAAGAACAACATCTCAAACAACCATGCCTAACCTCCCAATAGTATAATTTTTCTTTGTGTTGTAATGTGGACACCATTAGGAGGTTTTAAGAACTAAGTATGGGTCATAGTCCCTTGACCATGCTTGAGGGAGGAAACTCAAGACTTATGTCATTAAGGTAACTTTTAAGGCTTTAGGTCCATGAACAAGGCATCTAACTTGCACATAGGACCTTTGCATGTGATACTATGTATGTGTCTTAGGACCTTAGACATAATAAGGGAGGAAACCTAGGCCTTAGCCCCTAAAAGATGACTCTATCCATCTAGAGCCAAGAATGATGTGTGGAACAACCTCAATAGATCCTTCCATGATTTCATTTACCTTGAAATGGGGATATTAGTGCCATTAGAACATTTTTAGCAATAAGTACAGATATTAGGCCCCTTCACATGGGTGGGGGGAACACTTTGTCCTTAGGCCTTAAACGACATTGTTAACCATTTAGGTCCAAAATTCATTCCTCCAACCATCATACATGACGTTGCAAGTGAATCATTTGAATCTTAATCGGGATATGCATGTCATCATCATTTTTTGAGCACTAGGTATGCATTTGAAGGCCATGGACATAGTCAAGGGAGGAAACTATGGCCTTAGACCCTAACTAAAGCTTCTATGCATCCATGGATAGGAAGGATGCTTTAAAAATCACAAACGCCATATCATAGGTATATTTGGACTATGAATATAGATGTTAGTAGAATTAGGTGGTTTTGAGTAGCACGTATGGGAACTCTAAGACATGTTTGAGGGAATATGTTCATTCCTTAGGCTATAATGGAAATTTTGAGGCACCCATGTTAATGAAAAATTCCTTGAAGCACCACATATGACCTACTCAAGGTATGCTCGGTCTCCAAGAAAATATGCACATGCCTTTAAGAGGTTTTGAGCATTATATATGGGTATTAAGTCCTCAACATGGTCAAGGGACGAAATACAAGACTCGATCCCTAAATAATATTTCTAGCCTCTATGGCTACACATGTGCCATACTCACTATCCCTATATTCCTTACTCACTTGCCCTTCGTAACTTTGTATTTCCACCTCTCTCTATCTCTATGTGTATGTGTGTGCATCTTTCCTATTCTCTCTCTAACAAGCTCCCTCTCTCTCTCTATATCTATGTGTATGTGAGTGTCCCTCTCTCACTCCCCATCTCTCAAAACCTCTCTCCACCTTATTTATACCTCCCTCGCTATCCCTCCTTACATCACTCTCTCTTTATTGTTCCCCCCTTCCCCCTCTCTCGTTGTTTATCACACCTCCCCCCTCTCTCTCCCACACAATCTATCTCTCTCTCTCTCTCTATGTGTGTGTGTGTGTGTGTCCCTCCCTCATTCACCTCTCTCATAACCTCTCTCCACCTTCACTATGACTCCCTCTCTATCCCTCCTTCCACCACTCTCTCTCTCTCTCTATCACTAACCCCTCTCTCTCTCTCTCTCTCTTTGTGTGTGTGTGTGTGTGTATCTGTGTCTCCCTCCCCCTTTTCTCTCTTTGTATATTTGTGTGTTTGTCATTCCATCACCCCTCCTCTCTCATAGTCTCTCTCCACATTCTATATACCTCCCTCACTATACCTCCCTCCATATCAATCTATCTGTCATTCACCCCCCTCCCTCTTTATCGCTCACCCATCCCTTCCTCTCTCCCACACAATCTCTCTCTCTCTCTCACTCTCTCTCTCTCTTACCATATCTCATAATCTATCTCCACCTTCTATATACATCTCTCACTATCCTTTCCTCCATCACTCTCTCTCTCTCTATTTCTCACCCCTTCCCCTCTCCCTTTATCGCTCACCCATCCTATCTCCCACATAATCTGTGTGTGTATGTGTGTCCCCTTCTCTCACAAACTACTTTTGTCTCTCCCTCTCTCTCCACCTTCTTTTTACCTCCCTCTATCAATATCTCCCTCCATCTCTCTCACTCTCAACTTGTATCCCTCCCTCCCTATCTCTTTTCACCCTCCCTCTCCATGTTTTTCTCTTTCACAGCCTCCCTCTCTCTCCATCCCCCAACCCTCCACCCTCTGTCTTGGACACCATCTGTTTGTGTGTGTGTGTGAACCTGCCCCCTTTCTATCCTTGTGTCGATCCCCCAACTGCACCTCACACACACACAAATTCTATTGGTTCCTCACTATCCCTTTCTTTCACTTTATCTCCATCCCTCCCTCATGGCCCCTCCTCCCTCTCTATATTATTCTCTCTCACACTCTCTCCACATCATTCTCTCTCTCTCTCTCTCTCTCTCTCTCTCTCTCTCTCTTATACTTCCTTCCTCTATTTTTTCAACTTATTCTGTATCCTCAACCCCCTACCTCATTATGACCCCTATTCTTTGATTCATCGCATCTCATTCCCATCTCTTCAATTCCCCCCTCCTTCACCTCTCTCCTCCAACACATCCTACTCCTCCTCTAATACTCCATATCCACCTTTCTATTCACTAATCCTCTCTCTCATCAAAACATCACCCACTTCCTCCCCTCCACCTTATCCCCCTTCGTCACTCAATTCTAGCGTACTAATTCTAACACTATATTTCTTCAACACCTCTCCTCCTCCTAATAATCCTCTCAATCCCCACTCCCTTTCACCCTTGTAACCCGTAATGTTCTCATTCCATTCATCTTTCTCCACTTGAATCTACAACATCCTCTTAGGACCTTGACCCTTCCCCGCCCCCTCTCAATTATTAACCATACTCACTTGAACTTACACCATCCTCCTAGGCCCTTGACCCTTCTACACCCCCTCTCAACTATTAACCATCCCCACTTGAATTTCCAACATCTTCCTAGGCCCTTAACCCTTCCCCACCCCCTCTCAACTATTAACCATCCCCACCTGAGCTTCCAACATCCTCCTAGGCCATCAACCCTTCAACACCCCCTCTAAACTATTATCCATACATTTTATATATTGCATATAGTGCTAGATTTTTAGCTCTACAAAATGCGTGCGCGTTATAGAACTACATAACGCGTACGCATTTTGTAGTTCTATAACACGCACGTTTTGTAGTTCTATAACACGCATGCGTTTTCCAATTCTATAAGGGCGGGAAATGTAATTTGAATTTAAACATGCCAATTCACTTGCTTGCATGTCACCAATAGTCCTATGTGTATGGTTTGGAATTCGCTTCAATAATACCAAACTTGTCCTATGGTATATGATAAACCATAGCTAATTGGGCGTTTCTTCCAATTTCTGAAGAAGTCATTGTTTACGCACTCGTTACAGTATCCTACACACAATCATTTTTGATGAAATCTTAAACATAAATAGAATTTTTTATGCAGATTCTAAATATGTAATTTTTATTAAAAAATATTATATTTTTCTATTTTTTTCAATTTCTATTGTGTCCTAACTCCTTGAGTCAAAAAACATGTTGTTATTGTTTTTTCCATAACTTTTTCAATTCTTAATCGTTTTAAGAATAAATTATATGGTGCACTAGAAGACAACGACCTCTACATTCTATAAAAAACCCATTTCATGATTATTTCATTAAGACCTTCAAAGGCGGCACCCACAAAAGATGTACAATTTTCGAGGAATGATCACTTAGATAATTATAAAAAAATTTAAAAATAACTAATTTTATTTTCGAAAAATAGCACTGCACTAGTGCTATATCTTCTCGCCATGCCTACAAATTTTTGTATCCTGAAAGGATCATTTAGGGCCTCAAATGCTGCACCCACAAAAACATATACCTTATCATTTGCTTAAAAAATAAAAAGTGAATGTTAGAAAAAATGAAACTTGACATAGTTATAAAAATTTTCAATACATAAACCTTATATATTCGGAAACGTGATTCAATTTCCTACATTTAATATTTTTTACTCAAAGCAAGATATTTTGTGTAAGTATCTCAAAAAATACAATTAAGTTGAGGGATGCCTGATTTTTCAGTTTTCTATTGCATCTAACATGCTAAAAGTGACCATCATTAGCTTGCACTCGCCCATATCTTATTAGACCATTGATTTTTCCACCTCTACTCCACAACTTAAATCAATATCTTATTCTTTCGATTGAGTTCCAATTTACTCCTAGAGTGGATTTCTAATATAATGGTTAGTTTGAAATTTGTATATTTAATGTCATATTTCTAAGAATGGCTTTTATTTTTGTCAAATTTACTACATTATGCATTTGAATATATTTGAACACTTCAAAACATCACACTTTCTATACAATTGTAGGTATCTTAAAATGAACATACTTTGTATAATTTTGAAATTTTATGCATTTTTTGAATTATATTGTCTAATGCTACAACTTACTATAAATTTAGAATCTTTAAGTTCCTCAATATAGATCACCAAATCTACAACAACTAGATTTTAGTTTCTTTATGGATCTTTTATCTATGGAGTTATTATTGGACGTTTTTATATAAGACTTAGATTTAAGTTCTATTGCATAGTTGATTTATATCACAACAATTTCAAGATTTATGTCTTACTGCGTTGTTTTTCAACACATCTTTCCATTACAGAGGATCTCGTCAGGTAAGTCCAGCGATCTTGTTTTTTTCTCTATATTTTCATCTCTTTGTCCCTTCGTGAATTATAAACCGGGAATAATCAGGTGCTAGATGTTTCTTGATTCATATAATGGCCGCAAATCTTAGATTTGATACAGAGCAAGGCAAATCAGTTTCGAAGGCCAAAATGAGAGTATAGTTTAGTTAAAGATGCAACAGAGTCTTCATTCGGGAGAAGTTTGTCTATGAGAGATGAAAGCTCGTCTCATTATCACGATGTCATTGCCCCACCCAGAATGAGTTCTGTCGATATAGCCCCACCAAGATATAGTTATGTAGATTTCACCCCACCTAGGATGACTTCAGTGGAAGGTGTTGATCCACCTAGGTTAAGCTCTGCTAACGTTACCCCACACAGGATGAGTTTCACTACAGAGAACTATATAATGGGCGGCAGGCCTTCATCCGCTACAGAAATTGAGCAGGCAGAGAGCAGTGAAGTTGCCCACCCAACTATTTCATTTAAGCTTACCACCCAGATGGCCATATCATCCGAACCTGGAGATACCTTCGACGGGAATTTGAGGAGTGCGGTCGATTGGACTCGGGAACTGGAAATGTGAGGGCGATTGTGCTTACAGATGATACGATATTCAGTGCCCATGCCGACCATAAGATCCCGGTGTGGAGTCGGTCGAGTTCCAGTAAACGGAAAAGAAAACGGAATAGAGCACCCAATAGAAGATGAAATGCTCACTGAAAAATGGAATAGATAACGGAATAGAGCCGAAATCTGATATGATCCAAGTACAGATCGTCGCATCAGCAGATCCGCTGAATAACAGATTATTACCCCTGTTGTCAGAGATAGAATTGCATGTTGTGGGCCACCAAGGATTTGTGAGGAAGAGTATCGCTCTTTCTCCCAGCAAACTGTTCGACCGTTGCAAGTTCCTGTGAACAGAGTAGATCCATTCGCATTCAGAGCAAGAGCTTTTACGGGCCCCATCCCGTTTTCATGACCAGGGCCGCTTTCACCACGTAGGCTTGTGAGGAGCATATGCGGCGACCGCCCAAAATTTTTTCTCCATATCTTGACTGTGCAGTCATCTGATCCAGTGAAGAGCAATCCATCGGGGCCTACTATAAGGATGTTGACCGCGTTGTCATCAGCATCGATTGTTTCAATGCATTTAGATTTGATATTCACCATACCTTCACAGTCTTGTCCCATGATCCAGAATAAAGAAAATCATCATGGTGGGCCAGTGAAGAAATGGTTAGTGTGCTACATAGACTGAGCATTTTCTTGACCAGCGATGTGTAGTATCACGTTTTGGCTTCATCCAGTGATGTATAGTATCCATGAACGTCGGGATCATCGCCAGTCGCTTGTGAACGCTGGGACTGGAACTTGACCGACTCCACACCCGAAACTTATGGTCCGCATGGGCATATTCCCATCAGCAAATGCCAAAGAGAATATGTGGCCATCTGGGCAGTAAGGTTAAATGAAATAATTGGGTGAGCAGCTTCACTACTCTCTGCCCGCTCAATTTTTGTAGAGGATGAAGGGCTGCCACCCAATATATAGTTCTCTGTAGTGAAACTCAAACTGTGTGGGGAAACCTTAGCAGAGCTTAACTTAGGTGGATCAACACCTTCCACTGAAGTCATCCTAGGTGGGGCGAAGTCTACATAACTATATCTTCGTGGGGCTATATGGATAGAACTCATTCTGGGTGGGGCAATTACATCGTGATAATGAGACGCGTTTTCATCTCTCATAGACAAACTTCTCCTGAATGAAGACTTTGCTGCATCTTTAACTAAACTATACTCTGACCTTCTCATTTTGTCCTCCAAAGCCGATTTGCCTTGCTCTCTATCAGGTCTTCTAAGATTTGCGGCCAATATATGAATGAAGAAACATCTAGCACCTGATTACTCCTGGTTTATAATTCACGAAGGGACGAAGCCGATGAAAATATAGCTCGAAAAAACAAGATCGCAGGACTTACCTCACAAGATCCTCTAGAATGGAAAGATATGTTGAAAAACAACACAGTAAGACATAAATCTTGAAATTGTTGTGATATAAATCAACTATGCGATAGAACTTAAATATAAGTAGCATAATGAGTTATAATATAAATTTAAAAGTATAGTGTGAAACAAAAATATTGAATGCACTAATTTACTACATAAATGGTCAAAGCCTTGTTGTATTTATAAAATAACATGTTAAAAACAAAAATCGAACTTGGGTTGTAGGTAAAAAAGTCAAAGTTGGATTATATTTAAAAAGTAACATGTCAAACATAAAATTTTAAAAAACCCAATTTATCTTGAAAGTTGGATTGTTATAAAAGAATGTTGAAAACCCTAAACTATCTTAAAAAAAGTAATGGTCGGTTGTATTTAATTGTTAAAAAAAAAGAGTAAAGCTCATTTATAATTAAGAAGTAATATGCCAAACATGAATGTTGAATCTTGAAAATATGTTGTAAATTAAAATGTAAATTGTATTTGTTAAATAAGAATGTTGAAAACATCCAATTCAAAAAGGCCAAAGTTAGACTATATTTAAAAATGAACATGTCCAATATGACTATTTAAAGAACCTAACTATTTTGAAAGTTGAGATACATTTAAAATTAAAAATTAACCTAAATGTTGAAAACACCAAACTATCTTAAAAAGTGTCAAAGTTGGGTTGTATTTAAGAAGTAACATGTCAAACAAAAATGTTGGAAACATCCAACTATAAAATGTCAATTTTTTTTTTTTAAAGTAACTTGTCAAACAAAAATGTTGAGAACAACAAACTATCATTTAAAAAGGTCAAAGTTGGACTATATTTAAAAGGTAACATGTCAAACATAAATACTGAAAACACATAACCATCTTGAAAATTGGGATGCATACACAACTAACATAAGAAAAAAGAATGTTAAAAACATTAAAATAAGTTAAAGAAAAAAGAATGTTAAAAACATTAAACTAAGTTAAGGAAACATTAAACTATCCTTAATAACAATTAAAATTGAATTCTATTTAAAAAAGTAAGATGCTGAAAGCATATAGCTATCTTGAAAATTGCAACAACTATGATGAAGATAAGTATTCAATTTTCATTTCATGATATTGTATGGCTATGCATTTGTTTATATTTAGTTGATGTGTTATGCTTGTTTGACTATTTTCATTTATACTATTGAATTGCACATGATAGGTAAGAAGTCAATGATGTTGTACAACATTCCATGACTACTTATCTAGATTAAAACCTCTTTGCTCGCATATTAGGAGTAGTACACACTCTTAATAACATTAGTGTAGAATGCATCTAGAAGTTATTGTATGTATACATGATATGGATGAATGTTGTAGCATTGGATAAATTAGTCGCATGGCTATGTGGCATATATTTGTCACAATTAATAGGTTTTGGAAATTATGATATGTTTCTAATCCTACAAATGATCTTGAATTGTAGATCATTCCAAAGAACAAGTAACAATAGTTCAGAAGGGAAACTTGAAGCTTCCCAGGTCGAAGACACCATAGCGAAATAAAGAGCTTCAGAAGAACATAAAGAGAACTGTAGATCCACCTCAAGAGATGAAGACCACCTTGGGAATGAGAAATAATCCAAGATGAAGTGTAACATCCCTCTCAAGAACCCTAGATATTTTGTAATTTCGAATGTTATTGTATTCGTCTTCTGGTGAGGAGCTCAAGGCCAAGTCACCACAAAAAACGAGACCCGTATGTATATTAATTGTCTAAGCAGTGAACTTAGGAGACTAACGGCCTAGACGCACCTTAATTGAAGGATAACTAAATCCACGAGGAGAAAAACAAATATATATATATATATATATATAT
>LPNX010002608.1:168924-292143 GCA_001517045.1 Pseudotsuga menziesii
TCATAATAATGCAACATTTATGGGATGGAAAGTTTGACTTGGGACAAACAATGAGGCTCTTGTGCACTGTTAATATTATACATATATGATTATGATGGATTGAGCATTTTTAGTATTATATATGTGGTTATGAAAAGGAGTAAAAAAAACAAAACGTTTTATTTATTTTAGACGTTGATTTGGGGAAAAGTAATTATAATCCTAAATACGTAGGAACAATCCATCTTAAATGACACCTGAATACATACAACAAGTATAGGCATCTTTTCCATGACGAATGGGAAGTCATGGCTGGTTATTCTCTTGAACAATTAACTTCTAGAGCATACGAGTTTCCATTAACCATTATATCAAACTAAATAATGGGTTGCTGGTCAGGAAAAAGATCAATAATGGGATGAACGCATGCCTACATTTTTAATTCCTTGACAGAGAAATTAAGGTAGACATGTCTCAGTTAATTCCTATAATGGTGAAATTCAGGCAGACCTATCTCGGCAAGAATAATGGGTTAATCAGTGCCTTGATGTATGGATGCCTGGCGCATCATGGAAAATAATTTTACATGATGTGACGAATTGGTGGACGTAACCATGAGTTTGGGGCGAACCACGTACATTTGTGTCTCCTTGGTATTTGTGTTAGATGTTGTTTTCTTGCATTGTGCTATGTGCTCGGATGGTTTAGATACTTGGTGTCATAATGAACTCCATTTGTATTTTAGTATTGTTAAAACACTGTGACGAAGAAATGCTCCAAGGTTATGTAAACATTGAAGACCGTCAATAATCAAATTTAAATACTAACACCAACAATATATTATGGTTCTGAGATGTTGTAAGGTATGCTACGGTCCAGATTAAGAGTCTTCGGGTTATTATATAATTTTGAATTGTGTTTTTATGGGTACTGTGCGAATTGATGTTTTACTATCGGACATGAGAAGATTAACTCAAATGTTTTGCATTTAAGGAATTAGGTCATGAATTTTATGAGCCTCATTATAAGAAAAGGAAGAATGCCATGTTATAGTTTCAAGGTAAAATTCAAGAAGTTCTAAGCCTAAAGATTGTACTGAATATAGATACATAAAGGGTTTTTCTTAGTTTCATGGAGGTACTCAAATATGTAGGTGTTATCAATAATTTATCAATAATGCAGGTATAACTTCAAGGCAAGATGGTAATGATAGTTATGAATGTAACAGTGGTTTAGGGAGGAGGTGTCATTTTCTCAAAGGGCACATTTATTAGATGGTTATGTTTGAAGAATTGGTTATTATCTTGCTCATTACTTTAAACATGTTGGGATTTTGGTGATTAAAAAACTTTTGATAACATAACTCTTAACTCTCCTTGTGTCCAAAGGAAGTAGCCATGATGATTGTTTAAGTAAATAACACGAAAGAAAATTTACCACATCTTCTCACATACTACCTTGAGGTAATTAGGGACTGCTACAACATCTAGAAAATTGATTGAAAAACTACATGTTTGGTTCTCATGAGGAGGATGGAGGAAAAATGTCATACGCTTGTTTTTACAATGCGTATATTTTGACATTAATAAAGTTGATTGGACATACTTCATTGAAATTCCTGGTAAAACTCCGACACTAACATGTTTGACTTATTTTGTAGTAACAGTGAAATGAAAAACATTACCCCTTTTTGCACGTATAACGGCCTTGAGGTCTAAGGGGTATGTTACAGATGGTATCAGAGTGAGAGTTAAAATGCTCAGGCCTATTGGGCTCAAAATGCTTCTGCATATTTCGTTTTCACTGACAATTGAGTTTTTTATCTATGATAATAGAAAATCAACAAGTTCACATTGTTTGGCTAATCCAGGTACCTTAAGTTGTACCCAACGCAAATGTTTATTGACCTTGTAGTTGTGCAGGAGAAGGAGGAACCTCTTCTTAGGTCACAAAAGATGGTCATTATTATTTCCACTTCCTGACAATGTAAGTACATAGGTATCTGGATTATTTCCTTGATTTTTCTTTCGAAAGGATTCATGAATGGTTAATAAGACTCTTTCGTCTTTATTTTAAACTCCACAAGTAAATTATTGGAAGGTATAAGAGTCTTCTTAGACAAACTCCTCGTCAGTGAAAGTATCTTCTACTATAATAATAAGGTGGCAGTTAAATTATGTGAATGACATGATGTATGATTCTTAGAATTCCATGTGGATTGTGATGGGTTACATTGTAAAACACAGTGAATAGTGTTGTTAAAAAGTAGCATTTAAAGGGTTACCTAAAGACCTAATGAGTCAAATTATCTGCTGTCCTATATTTGCAATTATTCCACAAGCCTAATCCTAGTTAAATAATTTGATGAACAACCAAATGCAAGTATCATGGCCTAGGTTACTCACATGATCATTAGTTACTTGATCTACTCATGATAACATTTTGGGTGGTTTGATGACAACCATGTCTTACATCTGAAACTAGGCTTATCTTACCCTAAAAGGCTTGTTTCCTATGTAATCTCTTTGGACATTAACACTGTTGAAGAATTGCTTTTGTTATCTAAATCATCAAGTATATGAATCTTGAAAGTGAATGCCGTCAATCCTCCAACAACTTTACACTTAACATTGGTATCATTTGCTTCAAATCTGAGTTCATTATCTATTGAAGTTTGGTTGATAACATTGACAGTAACCTTTGATTATGTTGGATCGCCGACATTGACCTTTTTTGGTTGAATATTTAGATTGAAATCCTTATTTGGCTTCCAAATTAAATCGATTACATAGGCATCAATTCTGAATTTGTTTTTGTAGTTGATTGCTAATTAAAATATGATTATTGATGAGTTTTCCTTTGACACTTATTCTCCTCTCTTGCGATTTGAATACTAAGGATCTGATTTAATACTTAAAGAAGGTTTGACACATTTCTTGACCTAGTAGTAAAATGAAGGATTGAAAGTTGATAATGATTTTATGGTTAGAATTCTATTAATATGGGTATTGAAGTTTTGTATTTTAAGCTTATTGCTTGTTCACTAAAGTGACATATATAAATACAAGTTAAACACTATCTCTTTATGTTCGTGATAATGCTGGATTGAGCGTTGAAATCCTTGAAGAGATAGATTGGCGAATTTATTTCTTGACATTAGTGAATGATGTTATACGGACCGGAAAGTCTTTGTATAGTTGCAAGTGCCATCTTCACGATTGTTAAGTAAATGAATTCTTAGAAGCATGCTCCTATGGGTGAATGTTCTAGAAATGGTTCCTTGTGCTTGGATTAGAGCTTTTGAACTATCTGATGTTCGATTAAGCTCATGGATGGTATTCTCATTTTGTGGTATTGATCTAGTAGCCAAATAGACTAATTGTTGGAAATGATACTTATTGATATCATATGTCTATTTGCAGAAGTCTAGTAAGAACCCTAGCTAGTGCTAGATTGAAGGATCTTGTTGGTTGTTTTATGAATTAAAGCCATTGAGAATTTGATAGCATTGTTGTTGCTTGGGTCATATTGAGATTGGCATTTTTAAGAGCTTATATATGGATTTGATTATCTAAAGATATTGATATTGAAAATAAGAGAGATGATGAATGTTGTATAATTTTATAGGCTAACATGGCAGGATATGCCAGGAACACTATCAGTCGGAGTTGACTGTTAGAAAAAAAATTACTGCCGTAGATAATGAGATTAAGTATGGGTGTTGTTTTACCTAATACAATTGTCGAATCTTGAATTTTACAACCAATGATTAACTGTGGATGATGTTGCTTACATACTAACATTGCAGGCTTCACCGAGATTATGACCATTGTTATAATCGACGTACATTATGGTATATAAATCCTCCTGCATATGTAAGTTGGGCTCAATTACTCAGAAAAGAGTAAGGAGTAATTTTTCTAGATGATTTATGAGGTTATCTAACTGGTGAATGGTGATTAAAATCGATGCAAATTCTGAAACTCTAATAATTGATTATTGAAATTTTGGGTTATCAATGAATGCTTTAACTCACCACCTAAGGAGTGATTGCAGGCATGGGAAAATTGTGGCCATGAGGAAGGCTAAAGCTCTAGGACTGTAATGATTTAAGAAGATATGAGAAAGATCTCATGTGTATAAAGTTGTCACCACAAGGAAGTGGTGATAAAGGTAATGGATGAAAGCTACCTGTTTTCCCCCGGGCCAGCTAGGGACCATTATGCATTCTCGGGACGTCTAGATGTAATATGTTTTGGTTAAGACTCATTCCACACACATTAAGAGGACTGTCACAAGAGTGGGGGTTCTGTGAAGAGAATAACTTGTAGGTGTTTTGGTGGTGTGAGAGAGCGGAGGTGCCTCGGCTTGGTGAAGCGCCCTGATTAGCACAAGAAGGAGATACGAGGGTATCATCCTGGTGTTGGGTAGCTTGAATCGGTACTTGGAGTACTGTTAGCACTTGGAGTGCTGGGATGGAGGACATCCAGAGAAAATAATAATGACAAAGCACCCTGAATAGCACAAGAAGGAGATATGCCTAATGAAGGGTATCATCCTTGTGTTGGGTGGCTTGGATTGGTACTTGGAGTACTATTGGCACTCGGAGTGCTAGGATGGAAGACATTCAGAGAAAATAATAATGCCGAGAAAATGTATGTGCATTACAGGTAAACTTGTACCTATGAGGTAATATGTTCATTTATTGGCAAATAGAACTGACAGGTATATTGGAACCACTGAGGATTATGAAAATTGTATAGTATTGGATTTCTACATTGTCTCAATGTCGATGCTAGTAATCATGTTTTATTGATGTATCAATTGCATTATGAAAATGATTGGGTATTATGGAACTAATGAACACTAGAAAATTGTAGATGGTTACAATGCAAAAGAAACTATGGCTAATGTTTGAGTTAAATTTTAATTTTGTACTTGATGTACTGAAGAAAATTGCACTGGACCTGAACATGTTCAAGAAAAATTGCAGGTTTTGGACGATAGCGACTCGAGAAGGTACGAAAAGATCACAACGGAACAAGATGAAGAGGACGAGGACAAGAAAAGATGACAGAATGGAAGCAGGAAATTGTTTGAAAATAAGAACACCGAGGACGGTGTTATTTTAAGGCGGAGAGGATGTAACATCCCTCTCAAGAACCCTATATATTTTGTAAATTCTAATGTTATTGTATTTGTCTTCTCGTGAGGAGCTCAAGGCCAAGGCCCCACCAGAAACGAGACCTGCATGTATATTAATTGTCTAAGCAGTAAACTTAGGAGACTAACAGCCTCGACGCACCTTAATCAAAGGATAACTGAATCCACGAGGAGAAAAACAAATATATATATATATATATATATATATATATATAATAATAATAATATATGTGCGACTAAAACGATGATGGTGGAAGAAAACCACCAAGGGAAAGGTAAAACGTTTAGTCGAGCCTCACGAATCGGGAAAAGATCAACAACTCTCTTGACGACCCAAACTCCTAATTTATTGACGTATAATATCCTGAGTAATAGAGAGACTAGTTACTTTGGTTAACAAAATAAAGATCTTTATGATCCATTTCAAAGGAAACATGATGTCTTACGTTACACTCATTACAACATCAAATAATAAATATGAACTACGAGTTTGAATGATAAAAACAACATACAAATGATACAACTGATATATATATACATCTATAATAACATAACCATTATCACCTATAGTGATGCACCTCTCTCTCTATATTCATAATAACGCAACATTTATGAGATGGGAAATTTGACTTGGGCCAAACAATGAGGCTCTTGTGCATTGTTAATATTATACATATATGATTATGATGGATTGAGCATTTTTAATATTATATATGTGGTTATGAAAAGGAGTTAAAAAAAATCTTGTATTTATTTTAGAGGATGATTGGGGGAAAAATAATTATAATCCTAAATAAGAAGGAACAATCCATCTTAAAAGACACCTGTATACATACAACAAGGATAGGCGTCCTTTCCATGACGAATGAGAAGTCATGGCTGGTTATTCTCCCGGACAATTAACTTCTAGAGTACACGAGTTTCCATCAACCATTATATCAAACTAAATAATGGGTTGTTGGTAAGGCAAAAGATTAATATTGGGATGAACGCATGCCTACAGATTTAATTCCTTGACAGAGAAATTAAGGCAGACCTGTCTTAGTTAATTCCTTGAACGGCGAAATTCAGGTAGACCTATCTCGGCAAGAATAATGGCTTAATCAGTGCCTTGATGTATGGATGCCTGGCGCACCCTAGGGGTGAAGGAGACGGTTGTTTTCCTTTTTATTAAATAGACTTCTAAATCTTATGGAAGCAGGGATCCAAGAATAAAATCACCAGCTTTACTTCGAGCGCGTGGTTTGTTTTTGTGCCCGACAGATTCCTTTAAGTAGTGCGACTGCATGATGGGTTTGCAGCCGGTTCCCAGCCCAGCGTTCTTCTCTAAACATGATATGCTTGAAGGGGATCTCGGCTCTAATGGAGGGATTCGAACTGTTGCCTCAGCTCCAAGGTATGCATTATTATCTGTTTAAATAAAATAAGTACCGATCTCTCACTTAGATTGCGTTCGGGCTAGGAATATATTTTCCTACTGATTTTGGGAAAAAACACATGTACATCGCAGCTCTTGTTTGTGAGATCTGTATTAACCCTTGTAACTAAACCCAAGAGAGGTAAGAACCTCGTTGTTATCTGCTCGTGGTGGGATGGGATCCATGTTTGCCCTTTCAATACGATTCAATCTGAAATTGCATAACAGGAAAAATAAATCCAATCAGTATCTCTGTCGCACAACTTAGTAGAAGCAAACCCGTTGACAACGCTTTGCAGGAAACACCATTTCCAGATCCGGTGGAAGTTCGTTCAGTTTTATTTTTGGTTGATGGTCCTTGTTGGTAATCGACTTTCATCTTAGATGCCATTGTCTACTTGTCAACATCGCATGGGACTTCCACCTATCCTTACCCTTTGAGATACTCTGCGTACGCCAACTACTAAGACTGCCATGTGTCTCTTTTGACTGCGTTCTTCCTGAAAACCGAACAGAGAACAGGCTACGATTTGTCTTGGTTATAGACTGCGTTTTGCCTTCTTATTAACTGAACATAGTTAGACTGCCTTTTGATATCTGAACATAGGTTTAGGCTGCGATGTGTTTGAACCGGTTGGGTATTAGAACACGATGTCATTGGAACAGCTCTCTTTAGCTTGATACATGTAAAAGTTGAATGTTTTGATGTGCCTTTTCAAGTATGCATATTCTAATTATCCTTTATATCCTATAGGTTAGAAATTATATCTCTATCTGCAACTTCATAGAACTGGGCAGTAGGATGAACTGGGCAGTAGGATGAATAAGAACACTCCATATTCAATCTTATGCTCTTACTATTACCATATATGCATTTTGTTCTTACATGAAGGCATGTACCTTATGAGTATGGAGACCCTAGGACTTAAGGGAATTAAATAGTCCATCTTATTACATAGAGATAGGCATATCTTTAATCTATGGAGTTAGTACTAACTTTCAATATAGAGCTTAGTTAATTTGCTAGATAATTTTCCAAATTGCCTTCCGGGACAAATAAAATGGGCACCCTCATCGGAGAGTGTAGTCCTGCTATGGGTTCAAACATAATTGGGGATGGGTTTGGATCGTTCCACCTTGTTTCCCCGCGTGGGTTCAGCGAGAATCCAAGCTATAAATATTAAAAAAAAAAACTATGATATGTCTAAATGACTTGAAAATAGACATAAAGAAGAAACTGCGACGTGTCTTAACAATTTGAGAATAGATTTAAGGTCGAATGTATCACACTAGGGTTGGAATGCTCTGTGAGGAGTTCTGGAAATGTAAACTTCTCCTGAATGAAGACTCTGCTGCATCTTTAACTAAACTATACTCTAATCTTCTCATTTTGGCCTCCAAAGCCGATTTAGCTTGCTCTCTATCAGATGTTCTAAGATTTGCGGCCATTATATGAATCAAGAAACATGTAGCACCTGATTACTCCAGGTGGATGAAGCCGATGAAAATATAGAGAAAAAACAATATCGCAGGACTTACCTCACGAGATCCTCTGGAATGGAAAGATATGTTGAAAAACAACACAGTAAGACATAAATCTTGAAATTGTTGAGATATAAATCAACTATGCGATAGAGTTCTAAATCTAAGTAGCATAATGAGTTATTATATAAATTTAAAACTATAGTGTGAAACAAAAATATTGAATGCATTAATTTACTACATAAATGGTCAAAGCCTTGTTGTATTTATAAATTAACATGTTAAAAACAAAAACCAAACTTGGGTTGTAGGTAAAAAGATCAAAGTTGGATTATATTTAAAAAGTAATATGCTAAACATAAAATCTTAAAAAACCCAAATTATCTTGAAAGTCGGGTTGTTCTAAAAGAATGTTGAAAACCCTAAACTATCTTAAAAAAAGTAATGGTGGGTTGTATTTAATTGTTAAAAAAAAAGAGTAAAGCTCATTTGTATTTAAGAAGTAATATGCCAAACATGAATGTCATGAACCTTCAAAATATGTTGTATTAAAATGTAAATTGTATTTGTTAAATAAGAATGTTGAAAACATCCAATTCAAAAAGGCCAAAGTTAGACAATATTTAAAAATGAACATGTCCAATATGACTATTTAAAGCACCTAACTATTTTGAAAGTTGAGATACATTTAAAATTAACCTAAATGTTGAAAACACCAAACTATCTTAAAAAGTTTCAAAGTTGGGTTGTATTTAAGAAGTAACATGTCAAACAAAAATGCTGGAAACACCCAACTATAAAATGTCACAATTTTATTTTTTTTAAAGCAACTTGTCAAACAAAAATGTTGAGAACACCAAACTATGGTTTAAAAAGGTCAAAGTTGGACTATATTTAAAAGGTAACATGTCAAACATAAATACTGAAAACACATAACCATCTTGAAAATTGGGATGCATACACAAGTAATGTAAGAAAAAATAATGTTAAAAACATTAAACTAAGTTAAGGAAACATTAAATCTTGAAAATTGGGATGCATACACAAGTAATGTAAGAAAAAATAATGTTAAAAACATTAAACTAAGTTAAGGAAACATTAAACTATGCTTAATAATAGTTAAAATTGAACTATATTTAAAAAAGTAAGATGCTGAAAGCATATAGTTATCTTGAAAATTGTAGCAACTATGATGAAGATAAGCATTCAATTTTCATTTCATGATATTGTATGGCTATACATTTGTTTATGGACACTATATCTTACTTAGTCATCAATGGATCATGGATCGATTGGATAAACTTGTTATGAAACTGAAACAAGTTGTGTTGCTTCAACTCTTCCCTTTATGGAACTACTGTTTCTTGGTAAACTAGATATGGAACTTGAGTTGCATCTACATCCAATGTTGTGGTATATGGCCCTTACTCTTTTCTAGGAAAGGACATTGGATGAGGCGATGGCCCTTCATCTATAAATGAATTTGGACCTAAAACTGTGAGGTAAACATTTTGCATATGCCCATAATTCCTCATGCAACCAACAACAATATATTCCTCCCTCACAAAAAGATACAAGAAACATATCTATCTCACAACTTTCGTAATCTCTCTCTTAAAGAATAATGTGTTGTGATACCATGTTGAATACATAGTCATAAGACAATGGGTGAATCCATTGTGACGATATGATTTTTCTCTCTTAACTACTACATTATATACACTATTTTGTTAGTAAGTAATATTTTTGTTTCTCCTTACAGAAAATTATATTTCACATATCTTATTGTGAATAAATTTGAAAGAAAATTCCTATGCAATGAAAGGAGCCTTACACTTAATTCATGTTTGTTAGTAAATATATTTATTGATTCTTGCATTTTTAGATATTTTTCACTAATTTGTTAGGGAGCTGTAAAAAAACCCATAACTCTTCATCGTGCAATTCCAAGTTAAAGAAACAAAATTATGAGCATGCCATACAAAGTAAAACACAAGAGAGAAACTTTTAGTGAGGAGATCTTGGTCAATACATAGGAAGGAAATAAATTTTATTTTGATCTATCTTATAAGTATTATTTCCTAATTGTAGTTGGAAAAGGAAGTACAATATAGAACCTAGCTTATTTGCAATGAACAAGATTTATAGATTTTTCTTCTAAAAGTATTAGATAATTTTTTATTTTGTCTTTCAATTTTGTAGATCATAATGTGCTTGAGAAATAGTGAAATATCCAAAACATCTTTCCCACCTATCTAATTCCAAGTCTACATATAACAAAATGAATAAATTACTCAACAACTAGATCAAGATATGTTGGGAGGAGACACATAACTAAAAAAGGAATCTTCCCTCAACCTCAAAATAAAAATATTTGTAGTTAGACATTGAAAGATAAGGAATTATTGGTCACTACAAAATTGCAAAATTGCAACTTTGCAATTTGTTAGTCCTATTTATTACATCTTACAATTTGACATTTTTAATTATTATTAAAAATTACTTTTATTTGTTAATTGCTTGAATATGTGAATATATAAGAGAATCAACTTTCCTTAGATATTATAATGCCAAAATTTACAATTATGTATAATCACTACTACAATAATTAATATCAAACTAAACACAATATACTTGGATCAATGAAAAAAAAGTTGGTGATCAACACAACATAAATTATATAAAGGAAACTTATTTAAATTCAATATGCAACACAAGCTTTAAAACATTTATATTTTTGCCAAACTAAATATTATGAGTAGTGGATACCTAAGGAAGATAATAACATGTTTTATTAAGGTGTACAAATATTGAAATTCCAATTATAATGCATCATTGATCAATACATAATCAAATCTATCATACTTCAACTATGCTATTTGTTTAAGTAAAAGAAATAAACAATCTGGAATCCCCACATTATCATATCATTAAATATGATATACATCCAACCAACTATATTTATCCTCTATAGGGGAGGTGGAGGGACACTATTAAAAGTTACTTGTCCCTTAAAATTATATTACATTTTTCTCTTATATGGGTGTTATTCTTTTTTAGGTGTATCTATCACTTTATTTTTGTAGTATTTGGTGACCAAGTGGTGTTGTTGTGTATTGGGTCATTATCTAGATGGTATTTAGACTTGAAATATTGTTGTGTATTAGGTCACTTTCTACATGGTATTTAGACTTGTAATTTTGTTGTATATTGGGTTAATATTTGCATGGTATTTAGACTTGAAATTTGTGATTCTTCTATTTTAAAGAATGAATTTACCACTACAATTGTGTACCCTACTTTGGAGTATTGGTAGAAAAAAGTGTTTAACTACAAGAAAATGTTATACTATTTAAAGACCAACACTAGAGAATAAAATAATAATATTTTTACATTTTATATCTAAGAATGTTAGAACGTAGTATTAGTAGTATCCAAGTAGTTGTGATGATTCACTAATTAATGAGGATTTTGTGCATCATTGAGCAATACATAATCCAAGCTATCATAGTTCAACTATCCTATTTGTTTAAGTAAAATAAATCAACAATGTGGCATCCACACATTATCATATCACTAAATGTGATGTAATACATCACACCAACTATATTTATCCTCAAAAGGGGAGGTGAAGGAGGGACACTATTAAAAATGAGTTGTCCCTTAAAATTACATTACATTTTTCTCTTATATGGGCATTATTACTTTTTGGGTGTACCTGTCACTTTATTTTTGTACTATTTTGGTGACCAAGTGGTGTTGTTGTGTATTGGGTAACTATCTACATTGTATTTAGACTTGAAATATTGTTGTGTATGCGGTCACTATCTACATGGTATTTAGACTTGTAATTTTGTTGTATTAAGGGTTAATATCTATGTGGTATTTAAGTTTGAAATTGTGTGATTCTTCTATTTAAAGAACGAATTTACCACTACAATTTTGTACCCTACTTTGCAGTATTAGTAGAAAAAAGTGTTTAACTACAATAAAATGTTATACTATTTAAAGGCCAACACTATAATACAATAATAATATTTTTACATTTGATCTCTAAGTATGTTAGAACGTAGTATCAGTAGTATACAAGTAGTTGTGATGATTCACTAATTAACTAGGATTTTGTTTAGAACATGTTGTACTTTAAGTGTACATGACAAATATGAAGTGAGTACATAGTCATCTTGGAAATTTTATTCATTCAAATGTGAATCAATTTGCTAAGTTTTTATGGTATGTGACTTATAAATATTCTACTATTTTTTAATTTATTGATAGAAATATGTGTGTGCCCTCGTATTCAGGATCATTCTATAGTGAACTTGAAGGGTCTTTTAATAAACAATGACTTAGAAACAATGGAACCATAATAAAATTGGTAAATGAAAGAGTAATCCCTCTTAACTTGAGAGAAATGGTGGTCATAATCAAGAAAAAAATTAGCAGCGAAATTTAGCCCTTGGGCTATTTTTCAACTTTAAAAAAAAATGGAAAATGTATGTATGAAAAGAACAAGCATCTTCCCTTTGACTACAAGAACATTGGAGGATTTTTCTCCTAAATGACAAAGAAAGAGTAGTGAGAAAACAATGAATCCAAATGATTGTTGCTTGAAATCTATGTCTAGGCTAGTCTAGTATGTTGAAATATTGTAACTTCAAAGAATATTCTATATGTATCTTTTTTTGGTCCCCGATGGTCCTACCGGGAGAACCACTTGTATTACATTGTACCCCAATGCTCCTAATCAGAAGAACTAATAAGAGTCATGAGGTAGTCCCCTCTAATTGTAAAGGTGGGTCATCAGCACCCTAGTGTGGTTACTGGAGCCTACATGTGTAACTCGAGCCTACATGATTTAACTCTAGCCTACATGTCAAATGAGTTAACTTAAGTGAGCGAATGAATATAAATAGAGGTGTAGTGCTCCTCATTTGAGACACACACTCTCACTTGTGTAGCGCATTAGTGGAAGAGAGAAGTAGCTAGAGAAGGAGGAGGATCACGCTTTGATCTCCTTGCTGGTTTTATCTTTTATCTTTTTGGGGCATCTATATTGAGGAAGCTTTTGCTAGGTTTTTCCCTTTAGGGTTTTCCCAGGATAAATCTTTGTGTTCCTTTTTTATGGTTGTGCTTGTCTATCTTTTAGTGATCCTGTTTATATGCTTTTGTCATGAAAATGAAATGAAATACTGATGTCTTAGCTAAGCATATGAAAATTTAACATGGTATCAGAGATAGCCTGAGAAGAAGACATTGTGCAGCTGTAGAAGCTAGGGATTCTTACTTTTTGGGTCTCTCTCCATAATCCATCAGCAAAAGCATGCTAGGATGGCTCTCCATTGAAGGGCGCATCATTCTGTCGAAGCAGAATTCGATTCTGAGCATTTTCAGTTTTCGATGTGGAAATTAGGGCTTTCTACAGAAGAGGAATTTTTGAGTGAGACCAGGATAGGATTGTTCTCCTCATCAAAACCTAAGTTTAGAGACCTGGATCAAGAAATTTTGTTGGGTGAAACTCCGGGAAAGTCAAACCCTAGTTTGACACCGAGCTAGAAAAACCCTAAATACTAAAACTGCTACGTTTTGGCACATTCGCTATATTCCACGATTGGTGAAGGATCAGGAGAAGAAAATTGCAGGGGCCGAAGAGAAAATCCTGATGAACACTGTATCCAAAATGCATCTTCATATTCGCTTTATTCCAGAAGATATGTTCTCTCCAAGTTAGGGTTCCAGCCTCTTCCAGAATTCATCCCTAAACAGGACACCTGGGGAGAATTGCAATATCTTGGGCTACAGAGGTCCAAATGGAATTCCTAAAAATGTTCCAGAAATGGCACATACTTTAATTTCAGTGGTCCGAATATCAGACTCAGAAGATGAACCAGTGACACGTGGAATTCCGTACAACTTCGCTGTTCTGAATAGTCCTGTAACAGGTCACCTTGGGAAAAGGATCATAAATCCCAAATGGTGAAACCAATTCTGATGAAACCTATGGTGTTGGATCAGGGACATGTGAGGTTACCGCAGTACAAAAGTTCGGACACAGAGGAATATAAATTGTGGAGAAATCACAGAAACAGTAACAGGAATTTCTACAGAAGAAATTGGAAAATTAGGGCTTCCTGTTTCGGGAGCTTCCCTCCACTATTTTTAGAAATGGAGTACATTGGACAGCTCCATTTGAAGAGTTCTATCTGTCTATACAATCAGGTCTGAAAGATTCCAATTTTTGAAATTAGGGTTTCTGTGACAAACCCTAGATCAGCGAGCTCCGGAACGAGGACGGACACCTCAAATCGGTAAGATCTAATCCTTTGCTATGTTTAATTGAGGTTCTCATTTAAAAGTGATCTATCACATCAGCTTGATGATAATCTTGGTGAAGTTGACAAATTCCAAGCCTAGAAGTATATGATCTCTCTGAATAAAATGGATCGGACACCTACATGAGCATAGAGGTTCCAGTTTCAGAGGGAGATGAAGCTAGAATCCTTTCACAAGAAGAACTTGGTCAAAGCCCAAAAGATCATTGATGATTCAGTTAGGAATCAAATTGTACTACAAGTGTATTCCCTAAAGACATCGATGAGGTTTGATTCCTTGACCAAGTTATTTGAAGGGAAGAACATAGATCAGAATATGACCTTAAGAAACCAGCTGAAGAATGTGAAGATCCAGAATGCAGAGACCATGCAGTCATAAGGATTTTTCAAATCAAAGAACAACTTCAAGCGGGGAAAGAAGAAGTGAAGAATGCAGAAGTGGTGATGGCCACCTTGAATGGCCTCCCGGGATCATGGAATTCATTCATTCAAGGAATGTGTTCCAGAAGGAAGTGATTACTTTCAGCAGACTTTGGGAAGAAGAAGAAGCTCATCTCTGAAGATCAAGCTCTCACCTTCCAAAGAAGATCCCTCAATCAATGAGGAATATGAAAATCTCAACTCTTGAAGAACTTCTTATCCACCTCAGCATTTGGATAAGAAACGATGCTATCATGAATGAAGAAGATGATGAAGCTGAAGACTCAAGAAGGAGTATACCCATGAAACAAATAAAGATAAGTATTCAATTGTCATTTAATGATATTGTTTTGTTATACATTTGATTATATTCAGTTGATGTGTTAAGCATGATAGATTGTTTGCATTAATGACTGTATACTACTAATATGCATGTGATGGGTAAGTAGCTCATGGTGCTATACAACTCTCCATTGCTACTTATCAAACCTCTTTGCTGACATATTGGATTAGTGCACAATCTCAATAATGTCATGGTGGAGATGGAAGGCATCTAGAAAGTTTATGTGAGATATGGATGAATGTTGTATTGACTAAACAGTTGTATGATGCATAATAATTTCTTGTTATGCATGTGTTTTATGAAATAGTTCTAACCATGCAACTGGTGCATTTGAATTGTAGGAAAGGTCATGAACAACCTCCTACAAGAAAAGAAGGATGAGACTTGTTCCGAAGAACAAGTGATGACAATTAAAGATTCACTCCAATAAACATGAATCTGAAGCTCCCAGTGTCAGAGACACCATGACGGAAGAAAGAGCTTCAGAGAGTGGTAGATCCACCTTGAAGGATGAAGACCAACATGGGTACAAGAGATAACTCAAGATGAAGAAAAGAATGCTATGAAAGAAGCTATGATCAAATAATAACAGTTGATCATGGGGAATGATGTATACGATATGATGGAACAAGTGTACAAAGCAAGGTTCATGATTCTCCCCAGAAAGAATAGACTATGACATGACATACTCTATTGACTAGTATATATCAAGCATAGAACCACCTGTACAGAATGAAGAGGGAAGATGATACTCCACTTCAGGGGGAGTGACTATAGAAAATTATATCTGAGTTCGACGTGGTACGACATGATGGATAGATTTGTGATGAATCGAGATTTTACCAAGAGTGAAGTGGGTTCCAACCTTCAAGGTTGAATGCAGAAGACTAGGATATGTTGATGACCTGAGAATACCAACTCATAGAAGATGTTATGATACTAGAATGATGTTTGGGATATAGTACTCAAACCAAAAAGCAAGAATGTGGTATCTTCCAAATGGATTTGCAAGATAAGATATGTTGTTGATAGAAGTAAGGTAAGAGTTGTGGCTAGAGGTTTCTATTAGAAAGAGGGAATTAATTCTGAAGAGACACTTACTCCAGGAAGCAAGGTACACTTCCTTCAAAATTATCATGGTAGTTTCTTTCATGATGAAGTAAAGACAAGCCTTCCTTAATGGTATGATTGAGAAAGAGTTTTACATCGAATAGTCACAAGGATTTGAAGTTGAAAATAGAAGGAATCAAGTATGCAAGTTGAAGAAGGCCCTCTATGGCCTGAAGAAAGATCCCAAAGCTTGGTATGGAAGAATAGATAGTTTCCTGATGAGCATGGGCTTTTCCAAGAGTAAAGTCGATCCTAACCTTTCCTACAAGGTTGTAGAAGATGTACCTGTCATTCTATTACTATATGTGGATGAATTATTCTTGACAGGGAATGAGAAACAGATCATGGAAAGTAAGAAGAAACTAGCAGAAGAATTTGAGATGAAATACCTTGGGTTAATGCATTATTTCCTAGGTCTGGAAGTATGGAAAAGTTAAGAAGGAATCTTTATCAACCAGGGAAAGTATGTGGTAGAGATATTGAAGAGATTCAATATGTTGAAATGCAAAGTCATGGCCACACCCATGGACTCCAACCTGAAGCTGTTAGCTGATGACTCATTAGAGTTAGTGGATGTGACTCACTGCAGACAGATCATTGGGTCATTGATGTACTTAACAAATACCAGACCAGACATTTGTTTTGCTGTGAACACCTTAAGTCAATATCTTGTTCAACCAAGACGAGTTCACCTAGTAGCTGCAAAACATGTGATGAGATATCTGAAAGGGACTATAGACTTTGGTCTATACTATGATGGTAGCCATGAGTATAGACTGTATGGCTACATAGATGCAGATTGGGCTGGAAGTATCTCAGATAGGAAAAGCAAATCAGGTATATGCTTTTGTTTGAGGTCTGCTATGAGTTCATGGCTTAGCAGGAAACAGTATAGTGTTTCTCTTAGCACGGTTGAAGCAGAATACATAGCAGATTGCTCTACTAAGTTGTGAATCCATATGGCTTCAAAAGTTGATATCGGGTCTCTTTGACCTGAAGATGGACACAACAATTATTCTATGTGATAACCATAGTTGTGATGACAAAGAACCCTGTGTTCCGACGTAACACGTAGAAATCCGGTATTTCTACATACAAGATAAGTTGCAGATGATGATACTGTAGATGCAGATGATGGTGATTTAGTATTTCTATACTGAGTATAGAGATGATGATGTTTCAGTATTCCCATACTAAAGATATAGATGATGATGATTTCAGTATTACCATACTGAAGATATAGATGATATTTTAGTATTTACATACTGTAGATATAGATGATGGTGATTCCGTATTTCCATACTAAATATAGAGATGATGATGCTTTCAGTATTTCTATACTGAAGATATAGATGATGATGCTTTTAGTATTCACATACTGGAGATACAGATGGTGATAGATCAATATTCAGATACTGAAGATGTAGATGATGATGGTTTGGATGATGATGTACTGACGAAGCCTCTGCCTCAAGTAGAGTTCAAACACTTTCAAGACAAGCTTGCTGTTGTTCGAAAAGGCCTTCCTCGAAAGGGGGAGTAGTGATGTTGTAGTGGGATTGTATCATCCTTGGGCATTTTCCCTAAAGTGATCCAGATACCTCGGTCCTCGAGAATGAAGAGCGATTGTATCATCCTAGGACATCTGTCCATAATAGATCCGGTGACCTCGGTCCTCAAGAATGTGGTGGGATTGTATCATCCCTGGGCACTTGCCCTAAAGTGATCCAGAGACCTCAGTCTTTGAGAATGAAGAGGGATTGTATCATCCCGGGACATCTGTCCATAATAGATCTGGTGACCTTGGTCCTCGAGAATGTGGTAGGATTTCATCATCCCTGGACATCGTCCTAAAGTGATAGGGACTGATTCTCCCATAATCAATCCGGTGGCTTTGGTCCTTGAGAATGTGGTAGGATTGCATCATCCTTGGACATAGTCCTAAAGTGATAGGTACTAATTCTCCTGTAATCAATCCGGTGGCTTTGGTCCTTGAGAATGTGGTAGGACTGCATCGTCCTTGGACATAGTCCTAAAGTGATAGGGACCGATTCTCCCATAATCAATCCAGTGGCTTCGGTCCTCGAGAATGTGGTAGGATTGCATCGTCCTTGGACATAGTCCTAAAGTGATAGGGACTGATTCTCCCGTAATCAATCCGGTGGCTTCGGTCCTCAAGAATGTGGTAGGATTGCATCGTCCTTGGACATAGTCCTAAAGTGATAGGGACTGATTCTCCCGTAATCAATCTGGTAACTTTGGTTGTCGAGAATGTGGTGGGATTGTATTCGGTCCTCGAGAATGTGGTAGGATTGCATCGTCCTTGGACATAGTCCTAAAGTGATAGGGACCGATTCTCCCGTAATCAATCCGGTGGCTTCGGTCCTCGAGAATGTGGTAGGATTGCATCGTCCTTGGACTTAGTCCTAAAGTGATAGGGACTGATTCTCCCGTAATCAATCCGGTGGCTTCGGTCCTCGAGAATGTGGTAGGATTGCATCGTCCTTGGACTTAGTCCTAAAGTGATAGGGACTGATTCTCCCGTAATCAATCTGGTAACTTTGGTTGTCGATAATGTGGTGGGATTGTATCATCCCTGGACTTTAAGTCCAAAAATGATCCAAAGACTTTCTGTCTTTGAGTTGTGGATTGCAGGTTGTTGCTAATGATGATGATGACATACTGATCGAAAGATCAGAGTATGATGATGATGACGTACTGATCTAAAGATCAGAGCATAATGATGACGCACTATGATTATGATGTTTCTGATCGAAAGATCAGAGTATGATGATGATGTTTTTGATCGAAAGATCAGAATATGATGATGATTATGATCGACAGATCAGAATATGATGATGATGATGTTGCTGCTGATTGAAAGGGAAAAGTGTTGATGATGATATTGCTGATCGAGAGATCAAAGTACTGAAGATGTTGCTACTGATCGAAAGGTCAAGGTGCCGAAGATGTTGTTGCTGATCGAAAAGTCAAAAAAATGAAGATGTTGTTGATCGAAAGGACAAAATGCTGAAGATGTTGTTGCTGATCAAAAAGTCAAAGTGGTGAAGATGTTGTTGATCGAAAGGTCAAAATGCTGAAGATGTTGTTGTTGATCGAACAGTCAAAGTGCTGAAGATGTTGCTGATCGAAAGGTCCAAGTGCTGAAGATGTCATTGCTAATTGAAAGATCAAAATGTTGAAGATGTCGCTGATCAAAGACTGAAGATGTTGTTGATGATGAAGACTGAAGATTGAAGATGAAGACTACATGATGTTGAAAAGCTTCCAATAATTTATAGATGTGTTACCCTGCTGATGTTGATGATGTCCCCTATCTCTACTCTTGTTGTTGTTGACGTTTCTGTAGAATACCCTTCTCATTAAGGGGGAGTGTTGAAATATTGTAACTTCGAAGAATATTCTATATGTATCATTTTGTGGTCCCTGATGGACCTACCGGGAGAACCACTTGTATTACATTGTACCCTGATGCTCCTAATTGGAAGAACTAATAAGAGTCATGAGGTAGTCCCCTCTAATTATAAAGGTGGGTCATCAGCACCCTAGTGTGGTTACTTGAGCCTACATGTGTAACTCAAGCCTACATGATTTAACTCGAGCCTACATGTCAAATGAGTTAGCTTAAGTGAACGGATGAATATAAATAGAGGTGTAGTGCTCCTCATTTGAGACACACACACTCTCACTTGTGTAGCGCATTAGTGGAGAAGAGAAGTAGCTGGAGAAGGAGGAGGATCCGGCTTTGATCTCCTTGCTGGTTTTATCTTTTATCTTTTTGGGGCATCTATATTGAGGAATCTTTTGCTGGGTTTTTCCCTTTAGGGTTTTCCCAGGATAAATCTTTGTGTTCCTTTTTAATGGTTGTTATTGTCTATCTTTCAGTGATCCTGTTTATATGCTTTTGTCATGAAAATGAAATGAAATACTCATGTCTTAGCTAAGCATATGAAAATTTAACACAGAATGACCTAATGGGTTCTCTCAATACTTGTAGGTCATTAAGCAATGACATTATTCTAGGTCACTAAAATACAAGTTTGGATTCTATTAAAGATGATATAATAGTGACATTCAAGAAGGTGTTAATACTAAGCATATATGGATAGAATTAGCTCATCATTATGTTTAATAATGGAACTCTTCCTCATGGAACCTTGAACTTAAATATTATCTAAAAAGTGGTTGTGAACGATGTTTGGTATTTTGATTTCATTAATTTTTCTAGCTACTTACAATCTCCCCTTACGTAAATAGTAGTTTATCGAGTATTTTACAAGCATCTTTGGAAATTTATCCCCTACTTAGCCCCAATGTGTACTTCTTTTCTAAATAGATTATATTTTTTCCTTCAAACTTGTAGTCCTTTGTTATGGGTTGTATTGTCATAATTAGGTACAGGGAACACGATAAACTTAAGTTCATCCATCAATGCTCAACAATCAGTATCCAATAGAGAGAATCATCCACATCCCTCTAAGAAAATAAATGACTTGAAAACATATTAAAATCCTAACATCATGATTTATCTAGCTATGCTAGCATAGGATGTTTTGTATATAAGAACATTTTCTCTAATTTGTAAATTCATGAGATTACAGCTTTTGGACAAGACCTTGGTAAACAATATTAATGAAATTTGAAATCTAGAAAGACTTAGAACTCTCTTTCCCACGAGACTAAAGGAAGCTTCTTTAGGTTTCTTATTTCATATAAAATCCATGAGAGTGAGAGTAAAAGAGAAAGTGAGAAAAAAAGAAGAAAGAAAAATACTAGCATTTATTCTCCTTCTGAGAGTGGAAGTGGAAGTGAACACGAAAATGCGAGAAACATAAAAAAGAACAAAGACCGAGATTTCTTTTGATGCTAAGAGTGAAACTAAAACTAATAGTGATGCAAGGAAAATGAAAAGGAAGAGAAGGGAGTAGCAGTACTTTTGTTCAATGAAACAATTTAGTTGAGGCTATATATTATTGAAGCTCGGGAATTGAAAAGAATGCTACAACTTCGTATTTTTTCTATTGTAGTTATAAAAATGATGAGTTCCTAGTTGGGAACCATTAATAGTGCTTCAAAGGAATCAACGATTCTTTGGTTAATTATTATTTTGAGTTGAAGCATATCCGATTAGACCATTCACCTCTATTCAACAACTTAAATCAATATCTTATTCTTTCAATTGAGTTCCAATTTACTCCTAGAGTGGATTTCTAATGGAATGGTTAGTTTGATATTTGTACATTTAATGTCGGATTTCTAAGAATGGCTTTTATTTTTGTCGAATTTACTACATTATCATTATGCATGTGAATATATTTGAACACTTCAAAACATCACACTTTCTATACAATTGTAGGTAGGTAAAGATGAGCATACATTGTATAATTTTGAAGTTTTATCCATTTTTTGAATTATATTGTCTAATGCTACAACTTACTATAAATTTAGAATTTTAAGTTCCTCAATATAAATCACCAAGTCTACAACAACTAGATTTTAGTTTCGTTTTCGTTTTGGATCTTTTACCAATGGACTTATTATTGCACCTACTTGGGACAATTGCTAGTATAAATTTATATATGACTTAGATTTAAGTTCTATCGCATAGTTGATTTATACCACAACAATTTCAAGATTTGTCTTACTGTGTTGTTTTTCAACATATCTTTCCATTCCAGAGGATCTCTTAAGTCCTGCGATCTTGTTTTTTTATGTATATTTTCACCGCTTCGTCCCTTCGTGAATTATAAACCAGGAGTAATCAGGTGCTAGATGTTTCTTGATTCATATAATGGCCGCAAATCTTAGATCTGATAGAGAGCAAGGCAAATCGGCTTCGGAGGCCAAAATGAGAAGATCAGAGTATAGTTTAGTTAAAGATGCAGCAGAGTGTTCATTCGGGAGAAGTTTGTCTATGAGAGATGAAAGCTCCTCTCATTATCACGATGTAATTGCCCCACCCAGAATGAGTTCTGTCGATATATCCCCACCAAGATATAGTTCTGTAGACTTCGCCCCACCTAGGTGACTTCAGTGGGAGGTATTGATCCACCTAGGTTAAGCTCTGCTAACGTTGCCCCACAAGGATGAGTTTCACTACAGAGAACTATATACTGGGTGGTAGGCCTTCATCCGCTACAGAAATTGAGCAGGTAGAGAGCAGTGAAGCTGCTCACTCAACTATTTCGTTTAAGTTTACCGCCCAGATGGCCACATATTCTCTTTGGCATTTGCTGATGGGAATCTCTACACCGGATCCGACAGCCATATCATCCGAACCTGGAAATACCTTCGACGGGAATTTGAAGAGTGCGGTCGATTGGATTCAGGAAGTGGAAATGTGAGGGCGATTGTGCTTACAGACGATAAGATATTCAGTGCCCATGCCGACCATAATATCCGGGTGTGGAGTCGGTCGAGCTCCAGTAAACGCAATAGATAACGGAATAGAGCACCCAATAGAAGATGAAATGCTCACTGAAAAACGGAATAGAGCCGGAATCCGATCTGATCCAAGTACAGATCGTCGCATCAGCAGATCCGCTGAATAACAGATAATTACCCCCTGTTGCCAGAGATAGAATTGCATGTTGTGGGCCGCCAAGGATTTGTGAGGAAGAGTATCGCTCTTTCTGCCAGCAAACTATTCGACCGTTGGAAGTTCCTGCGAACAGAGCAGATCCATTCACGTTCAGAGCAAGAGATTTTACGGGCCCCATCCCGTTTTCATGACCAGGGCCGCTTTCACCGTGTAGGGTTGTGAGGAGCATATGCAGCGACCGCCCAAAATTTTTTCTCCAGATCTTCACCGTGCAGTCATCTGATCCAGTGAAGAGCAATCCATCGGGGCCTACTATAACGGCATTGACCGCGTCGTCGTGAGCATCGATTGTTTCATATCTGATATTCTCCATACCTTCACAGTCTTGTCCCATGATCCAGAATAAGGAAAATCATCATGGTGGGCCAGCGAAGAAGTGGCTGCAGTGTGCTACATAGACTGAGCTTTTTCTTGACCAGCGATGTATAGTATCCATGAAGCTCAGGATCATCGCCAGTCGCTTGTGAACGCTGGAACTCGACCGACTCCACACCCGGATCTTACGGTCCGCATGGGCACTGAATACCTTATCATCTGTCGGATCCGGTGTAGAGATTTCCATCAGCAAATGCCAAAGAGAATATATGGCAGAAACTTCCAACGGTCGAATAGTTTGCTGGCAGAAAGAGTGATACTCTTCCTCACAAATCCTTGGTGGCCCACAACATGCAATTCTATATCTGGCAACAGGGGGTAATAATCTGTTATTCAGCGGATTTGATGATGCGACGATCTATACTTGGATCAGATTGGATTCCGGCTCTATTCCATTATCTATTCCGTTTTTCAGTGAGCATTTCATCTTCTATTGGGTGCTCTATTCCGTTATCTATTCCGTTTACTGGAACTCGACCGACTCCACACCCGGATCTTATGGTCGGCATGGGCGCTGAATATCTTATCGTCTGTAAGCACAATCGCCCTCACATTTCCACTTCCCGAGTTCAATCGACCACACTCTTCAAATTCCCGTCGAAGGTATCTCCAGGTTTGGATGATATGGCTGTCGGATCCGGTGTAGAGATTTCCATCAGCAAATGCCAAAGAGAATATGTGGCCATCTGGGCGGTAAGCTTAAATGAAATAATTGGGTGAGCAGCTTCACTGCTCTCTGCCCGCTCAATTTCTATAGAGGGTGAAGGCCTGCCACCCAATATATAGTTCTCTGTAGTGAAACTCATCCTGTGTGGGGCAACGTTAGCAGAGCTTAAACTAGGTGGATCAACACCTTCCACTGAAGTCATCCTAGGTGGGGTGAAGTCTACAGAACTATATCTTGGTGGGGCTATATGGACAGAACTCATTCTGGGTGGGGCAATTACATCGTGATAATGAGACGAGCTTTCATCTCTCATAGACAAGACTCTGCTGCATCTTTAACTAAACTATACTCTGATCTTCTGATTTTGGCCTCCAAAGCCGATTTGCCTTGCTCTATCAGATCTTCTAAGATTTGCGGCCATTATATGATTCAAGAAACATCTATCACCTGATTACTCCTGGTTTATAATTCATGAAGGGACGAAGCCGATGAAAATATAGAGAAAAAACAAGATCGCAGGACTTACCTCACGAGATCCTCTGGAATGGAAAGATATGTTGAAAAACAACACAGTAAGACATAAATCTTGAAATTGTTGTGATATAAATCAACTATGCATAAATCTTGAAATTGTTGTGATATAAATCAACTATGTGATAGAACTTAAATCTAAGTAGCATAATGAGTTCTTATATAAACTTAAAAGTATAGTGTGAAACAAAAATATTGAATGCATTAATTTACTACATAAATGGTCAAAGCCTTGTTGTATTTATAAAATAACATGTTAAAAACAAAAATCAAACTTGGGTTGCAGGTAAAAAGGTCAAAGTTAGATTATATTTAAAAAGTAACATGTCAAACATAAAATATTAAAAAACCCAAATTATCTTGAAAGTTGGGTTGTTCTAAAAGAATGTTGAAAACCCTAAACTATCTTAAAAAAAAGTAATGGTGGGTTGTGTTTAATTGTTTAAAAAAAAAAGTAAAGCTCATTTGTATTTAAGAAGTAATATGCCAAAAATGAATGTTGAATCTTGAAAATATGTTGTATTAAAATGTAAATTGTATTTCTTAAATAAGAATGTTGAAAACATCCAATTCAAAAAGGCCAAAGTTACATAATATTTAAAAATGAACATGTCCAATATGACTATTTAAAGCACCTAACTATTTTGAAAGTTGAGATACATTTAAAATTAACCTAAATGTTGAAAACACCAAACTATCTTAAAAAGTGTCAAAGTTGGGTTGTATTTAAGAAGTAACATGTCAAACAAAAATGCTGGAAACACCCAACTATACAATGTCAAAATTTTATTTTTTTTCAAGTAACTTGTCAAACAAAAATGTTGAGAACACCAAACTATCGTTTAAAAAGGTCAAAGTTGGACTATATTTCAAAGGTAACATGTCAAACATAAATACTAAAAACACATAACCATCTTGAAAATTGGGATGCATACACAACTAATGTAAGAAAAAAGAATGTTAAAAACATTAAACTAAGTTAAGGAAACATTAAACTATCCTTATTAACTGTTAAAATTGAACTATATTTAAAAAAGTAAGATGCTGAAAGCATATAGCTATCTTGAAAATTGCAGCAACTATGACGAAGATAAGTATTCAATTTTCATTTCATGATATTGTATGGCTATGCATTTGTTTATATTCAGTTGACATGTTATGCTTGTTTGACTATTTTCATTTATACTACTGAATTGCACATGATAGGTAAGAAGTCAATGATGTTGTCCAACATTCCATTACTACTTATCTAGATTAAAACCTCTTTGCTCGCATACTAGGAGTAGTACACACTCTTAATAACATTAGTGTAGAATGCATCGAGAAGTTATTGTATGCATACATGATATGGATGAATGTTGTAGCATTGGATAAAATAGTGGCATGGCTATGTGACATATATATTTGTCACTATTAATAGGTTTTGGAAATTATGATATGTTTCTAATCCTACAAATGATCTTGAATTGTAGATCATTCCAAAGAACAAGTAACAACAGTTCAGAAGGGGAACTTGAAGCTTCCCAGGTCAAAGACACCATAGCGAAATAAAGAGCTTCAGAAGAACATAAAGAGAACAGTAGATCCACCTCGAGAGATGAACACCACCTTGGGAATGAGAAATAATCCAAGATGAAGAATAGTATGACGATACTTCCAAAGAAAGAAAGAGGCCTCAGACACACTCTAGTATGTGAAACTTTTGAGCGACATCATTGATGCACAGCCTTCCAGCTATGAACAAGTAGACAAGAAGAAAGGGAAGGAGACTATGATCAAAGTATACTAGTTCAAGAAGAATGATGTCTAGGATGTGGTGTCGAGACCTCAAGGGAAGTCCATAGTGTCTTCCATATGGATCTACAAGATCCAACTTGCAGTAGATGGCAACGTCGTGGGATACAAGACAAGAAAGAAGGCATAGACTATGAAGAGAAATTTGCACCAGTATCGATTCAAGTATACGTAGAGTAGCCACTGGGAGTTGAGACACATGATAGGGAGACTCATGTGTGAAAATTAAAGAAGGCCTTGTACGAGCTCAAAAGGCACCCATGGGATAGAAAATGCAGTTACATAAAGATCTTTAAGATCACCTAGAGTGATGAAGATCTTAACCCTTGCTACAATATTGAAGCTGAAATCCTATAGAGGATGACAAGCTCACAAATGGGTGCAAGAAGAAATTTTCAACAAAGTTCAATATAGAGGATCTTAGTGTCTAGTGACCCTAGCACCAGTGGCAAATGAGAGATTAATGACCACGAGACCAAAAATTTTGGTCACCCTTATTTTTTTAAAGGGATAAATGACCAAAATTGATAATTTTCAGTGAGGTAACTAAAACGGCCAAGACAAATGACCAATTTTGGTCACGGGATAAAAACCAGCTAAAAACAACCAAGATCAATGACCAAATTTGATGTTGAAATATCTAGACTACAAATAACCAGATTGTAATTGGTCATTTATTTGGTCATTTTTAGTTGTGCCACTCCAACAACGGAAAAAATTACAAATTTGACAATGAATTTGTACAATTTATTAAATTCTAACACTGAATCCATCTGCAGTGTTAGAATTTAGTGAGTTATAGCCCCCTCATGTGTCATAGCTGAGCTAGTGACACTAATTTACCTATTATAATCGAGAAATATTTATACACTAGTGTCACAACTCAACAATTAACTCCAAATTAGTGTTATTGACCATGATGATGTCCTAGCGAGACACCAAATTGATGATGTGTCGACGATCATCAAGAATGTGTCATGTTTAGAATGCTAATCCACCTTCAGTCATTGAGGATATTCTTGTCCCTTTCCATTTGGGATTAACAGATGGAACCCTCATGTGTTGCAAGGGCGTCGAAGCCACAAAATCCATCGAATGAGGGTCCAAACATGCCCTTAAATATATTTCAATGAATTGTTAAAATAACATAGACAAAATTACACTAGTTGTTCAACTCTGACTTAGTTGCGTATCAACAAATTTATAATATTAAAACATATATTTTATTGCCAAGAGCATGGTTTAATAACAAGCAATTAGATGAGACATGTTAAACACTCTTCATGGACACTATTGTAAATGTGACTTTGTAAATATAAAAATTATCTCTAAAAGAATTATACTAATACATTATAATATATACATTATATTAAATATCTTAAAATAATTAAATTTATAATATATAAGTTTTATAAAATATAATAGTACATAAATAAAAATATAATATATAGCTATAGATTAGTTAGGATATACAAAACAAAAAATATAGTAAAAAAACTAAATGCACTATAACAAAACTAGTGGAAAAGAGGGTATTTTTGTATCATTGTTGGAAACAATTGAAGGCTTTGGTGCGAAGGGTTTTTTGAACATATGCTTCGTGTTTCCATGAATTTCTTGAACATAAATTGCACAGTGAACCGAATCGGTATTGGATTTCTCTTCTCCAACAGATTCCTTTGTCTTGGCTTTTGATCCTGACATTGGCACCCATGATACTCCTCCCCTATTCTTCTTATAGTGGGTGGGAGGTAGGGTTCAATCATTTTATCACTCACTATTGAGGCTGAAGTGTATTCGACAATATTTGCATAACATGGGGATTCATCACACAAGGTTCATTCTCCTAGCGGTCTCCTGGCGGACTATTCTCATGGATTACAAGAAACAAATCTAAATCTCTCCATTCCCTAGATTCTCCATTGCTAGGTGTGATTCTCCCACCTAAACTTCCAATCAATAAATACCATCATCACAACCCTTCCTAATGGTCTCAAAATTGCATCTGAAGGTTCTTCGGTATGTTTTTCTCCATAATTTATTTATTTTGAAATTTCTTCTAGGAATATACCCTGAGTTTGGGTTGCACTAACATATTTGAGTTTCTTTCTTTCGGCAATGGAATTTAAACATTTCTTCTACCTTCCAATAATGAACTTCAAAAACCAATCTGTTTGATTCATATTCAGATATTGTTTGGATTAGAGCCCAATTGCATCGATTGGACTGTATGTTGATAGTGGTTTTATTTATGAGACCCCATTGTACAACATGGCATCTCACCTTCTAGAACGAATGGAGTTCAAAACCACAAAGAATCAAATCCATCTTCAGATGGTCTGTGAGGTGGAAGCTATCGTAGGAAATGCCACCAATAAGGAAAAATATCCATGTTCAAAGACAATATGAAGTAAAACATTCATAGGGCATGCTTCTATGTATCTAGATGAACAATGCACAGTCACCCATTGTTTTTCAATGTTGTTGAATGAAAACAAAAGAATTGAAAATCCCCATCCATTCTCTTCGATGACTTGATCTAAAATTATGCCAAATAAACATATGGAAATGAATCGAGAAAGAAAAACATAGTAACAAAGGATATTATATTTAGGTTGAGAATTCTAGAAGACCCCATCTTGGAAGATATTCCAAGTGACTAGAGAATCACTTGAGTAAAGAAAACATGATGAAATTGACTTTTTTATTGTATCCTTGCTAAACTACAACAAATAGTACATGAATCTTTCCCTAAGATGTCTATGGATTAGAGAAACTTTAGAAATGGAACAAACTTAGAAGAGGGATTGAGATTAGGATTCCAGATCATATCTATAACCCTATAAGGGGTTTTATAAAGTTTTCCCCAATGTGGTCGAATTTGATGTATTATTAGCACATTCCTTTAACGACAAAAGGACATTGGCATTTCGTAAGCTATGGTTGGAAGACGGGCAATCTTCTTTTTACAGCTACTTCTATAGTTACCCGGTTTCTGCTTCGTTGTCACTCCGGATTCCCTTTCCCTTTGCTTGCAAGATCAAGAAAAACAAATTTGGATTATTTTTATGTATATATAAGAAAACATATTTTTGTTTTATGCAATGGTCGGGTTTGTTGTATTAATAAGACCATGGTGAAAATGGGGCATGGAGAGAATAAAAGCATAATAGTGGATTTGGACACCTGGAAGCTTATTATATATTATAAGGATTACACCTCTCACATTCTTTCTTTCTGTCAACTGAAATTTCATCTTCCCACTGGTATTTTAATCCCAATCCAGTTTATCACGTCCCCAGTTTGAATCCCCACAGTTCAAGTGATTGGTTTTGGCATATCTAAGCCTGTATAGATCTATATGATGCATTGATTGATTGATTACATGTATGTGCTTTATGGGGGTCTTGGCAGATAGTGAATCCAATTTGTGGAAATGGCTGACAAAGCAACTACTCTCGAAGTCATTAACAAAGAAGCTGTGGATTTGGTAAGCAAGACTTGCAGGACTTTTATGGTTTTGGTTTGGTGTTTATGGTTGAGTCTAATTTTGTGAAATTTGTGAATGGAGGAAAATATTCCCATCGAGGAGGTTTTTGAGAATCTGAGATGCAGTAGGGAGGGTTTGAGCAACCAAGTTGCACAACAGAGGCTCACTATATTCGGATACAACAAGCTGGAAGACAAAAAGGCAAGAATAGCTACTTTGTTTCTAATTTTGAATTCAGTTCCAGAGTAGAGATCTACAGAGAATTGATTTTCTAAGGCTATTTTAGTCTTAAGATATGCAGAGTAAACTAGATTCATTTGTTCTACAGTGAATTAATTTTCTTTCATTGTTTGATAATTTGATATTTTGTACCACCACAATGGTAGTTTCCATGGCGTATTTACTTATTTACAATAAATATGTTTACTTAGGTTGGTTGGATGTGTACTGCAACATACAATATTTAGGCTACATGAAAGTAATTTTCCTAGGATTAGGAAGCTTTAATGAGGGATCCTTTATCATAGTTTTTTGAAGAGGTTCATGCATTTAGGGTTTATGCTGAATAATTGGGTTTTTTCAAGAATTGGTTAAATTTAACCCCATGACGTCTTTTGGGTGCACAGGAATTAAAATTCCTCAAGTTCTTGGGTTTTATGTGGAACCCCTTATCATGGGTCATGGAAGCCACAACTGTGATGGCCATTGCTTTGGAAAATGGAGGAGTAAGCATCAGACACCTCTAATTTCTCTAGTTGATTCTATTATAGAGCAGTGTCAAGCTTCATGACTAATATTCCGTAATTACTTCTCTATATTTTGTAGTCAGAGTTTCTCCACTTATCGTTTTTCTTGGTCGTGTTCTTCATATCTTTGCAATCCCAGTCACCACTAGTGATCTGTCTTTCACGTTGGCTAAAAAGCTATCCATACACTGTTAATATCATGTATTTACTTTATCCCACAAGTGTTTTATCTCTTTCATTGAAATATTTTGGATATTTACACCATTAATATCATGCGGTTACATTTGTATGTTATGTTATTGGTTTTCTTCTATGTCAGAACTTTACCTAAAATGTGTGCATTCAGTTTAATGGCTGTCTATCTTTCTTAGACATGCTTGGAGAAGATATCCCCCAATTATTAATGCATGAACTTAACACATATTTTTGAAGTTTGGCCATTTTTTCCTTTAATTGTATATTTGGTAAATTGCTCATGGTTATTCTTTTGTTTTTTCATCTTTACAAAAATATTTTGGTAATTTTATGTGTTTTTCTCATGGTCGTTTGATAGTAAACAGTAGTGTGGCTTTTGGTACCTCCTTTTATATGTCCTTCCCCTCTATTGTATATGTAAAGTATTAGTTAATCCCCATGGTTCCTGTGTATATTATCAGAAAAAAAATTGGCTTCTTCTTCTACTATTTTACAATATTTTTCTCTTATGAGTTTTGTAGCCAGTAATATTCACGGCTCACCATTTCCCCTTTTTTTAGTTGAGGTTTTAATCATGATATTGTATTTTTGGAAGGTGACCCTCCTGATTGGTAATATTTTGTTGGTATCTTAACATTTCTTTTTATAAAATCTGCCATAAGTTTCATAGAAGAAAACAATGTTGGAAATTCTGCTACAGCACTGATGGTTCGGTTGGATCCAAAGAGAAAGGTATATTCACTATCCTTTGTGTGAGTGGAAAACCCGATATTCATGTTTTCTATCCTTGGTTTTGCAGTGAAGCATGCAGTTGGATGCTTAGAATCCTCTTAAGATTGCAAATGCTTCCTGCTGCACTTTTAAATTCCTTAAGACTAGTCTTTGAACTTGACAAATTCTCGGAGATGGACAATGGAGTGAAGAAGATGCAGCAGTGCTTGTTCCTAGTGACATAATTAGTATCAAAATTGGATATATTGTTCCTGCAGATGCACGTCTTCTTGAAGGATACCCTTTAAAGATTGACCAGGTCTTAGGAAAACCCCTTTTCTTTACTTCTTTTTTTGATAACAAGTGCTGGAATGTTTGTTATGATTTTATATGGTTTCTAGGATGAACTTTGAGCTATTTGGTATTATTTTTGAGTGATATTTTGTGCCAATATGTTTTAATGTGTGTAGTCTGCTCTCACTAGTGAGTGTTTTCCGGTAACGAAGGGCCCTGGATATGGGGTTTATTCAGGCTATACCTGCAAACAAGGCGAAATTGAATGTGTTGTCATTGCTACTAGGGTCAATACATTTTTTGGTAAATCAATGCATCCTATGGATAGTACAAACCAAGTTGGGAACTTCCAAAAGGTTGGTATTTATTCTGGATTTTTTATTATTTGTATTTCTTTCTGTTCTCTGATTTGAGAAATACATGTTTTTGGAAATACTGCAAATGTAACAAATTGGCTAGTTTAGGATCCATGGTAATACGAGATGATGCATTCCTGAAATTTTTTAAGCTAGTTTCCTTGTGTTAAAATATTTATTTAAATATTTTCTTGGAGGTGGCTTGAATGTTTTGACGACAATTGGGAATTTCTGCATTTTCTTTATTGCAATTGGCATGATAATTGAGATCATTGTTATGTATCTAATTCAAGACCGTCACTATCAACATGGAATCGATAACCTTCTATTTCTCCTCATTGGTGGGATTCCAATAGCAATGCCTACTGTCCTTTCTAGGACAATGGCAATTGGATGCCACCATCTAGCTCAACAGGTTAGTAGACATTATCACACTTGGGTGATTATATGCAGGCTTTTGTTTGGTAGGAATTCATAAGAAGTACCGGTTCTTAAATATAATTCACCCTGGCGGTACTTCTCTTTCTGGTATTTGATGGTATAGGGTCCTATCAATAAACAAATGACATCTATTGAAGAAATGGATGTGCTTTGTAGTGACAAAACTAGAAAATTAACACTGAATAATCTTACTATGGACAAGAACCATATTGAGGTTAGATGCATGCTTGCTAATTTTCTGGTGTTTGCCATAGTGACAATTTTATGATGCTTGCCATAGTGCTGTTAATTGCCTTAAAACAAGTACCAATTACTTACTTTGTTGTCATGAATAGGTTTTTACCCAAAGGATATGACAAGGATACAGTTGTTTTGATGGCTGCAAGAGCATGCCAAATAGAGAATCAAGATGCCATTGATGCAACAATTGTTGGGATGCTTGCTGATCCTAAGGTGGCAAGTAGATTTTTGTCATGTCATCTTATTAAACTTTAGTTTATAAGCAAGCTTATATTTGTTTTACTGATTTGAATCTGTTGTTCTGGGTCTTAATATCCATGGATGTAAAGGCACGGGCAAGCATTCAAGAGGTTCATTTTCTTCCTTTTAATTCGACTGACAAGAGGAAAAATCTCACTTATATTGACAATGAAGGGAAAATGCATCGATCTAGTAAAGGTGCTAAAGAGCAGGTATTGTTATATGAATGTTTGGCCTTATTCATCAGACTTGGTAATGGGATGTTTTGTTTAGAAAGTGCTTAGAAACTTATTTTTCATTTGTAAAACTGAAATGGTCAATTATCTTTTGCTAGATTCTCAACCTTGCGCATAATAAGTAAGAAATTGAGCGCCGAGTTCATACAGTCCCTAACAAGTTTGCTGAACGAGGACTTTGATCTCTTGCAGATTCACATCAGGTTAATAATTTTGCTTCTTTTGGTTTATCCATGGGATGAATCTTCCCAGTAATTTCTTCGTGTTGATAGGTATATATTTATAGCTTTCTCAAAATGTTTGTAGGAAGTTCCAGAGGGAAGGAATGAGAGTCTAGGAGGGCCCTAGGATTTTATTGGACTGATGCCTATTTTTGATCCTCCAGACCATGACAGTGCTGAAATAATTAGATGGGCTCTTAAGCTTTGTGTAAATGTCAAAATGATCATTGGTATGGTCAAGTTATAGTGTCACCTGGATCTTTGTTCTTGACCCGCTTTGTGAAGAGAGTAATGTGTCATCAGCTTCACTACAGTTTCTATAATGCAACAAGCCAATATTTTAACTATTTATTTGCAAATTTTTACCAGGATATCAATTGGATATTGCAAAAGAGATAGGTTGCCAACTTGGCAGGGCTACAAACATATATCCATCATGCACTTTGCTAGGTCAGGATAAGGATGAATCAATTGCAGTTTTTCCAGTTGACGAGCTAATAGATTGACGGTTTTGCTGGTGTTTTCCCTGGTGAGAAACAATTATCTTTTAATTCTGCATTTTTGTGTTTTTCATTCGGAGTCTCCCTCCCAACTCTTCCCTTTTCCCACTCCATTCTTTCTTTGTTATGTATCACGGTTTATATTATAACTTTGTTTTTTGCAGGTGGGAATGTTTATATTAAATGTTTCATATTTTCATTTCTTTAAGTAGTGTTTAATTAGATGGTCTTATTGATTTTGACTGCAGAGCATAAGTACAATATTGTTAAGCAATTGCATGCTAGAAAGAACATATGTGGAATAACTCGTGATGGTGTTAATGATGCACCTGCACTGAAGAAGGCATACATAGGAATTGTTGTTGTTGATGCAACTGATGAAACAAGAGGTGATTTTGACATAGTTCTAACATAGCTAGGTCTCATTGTTATTATCAGTGTAGTCTTGACAAGTCATGCAATTTTCCAGCGAATGAAGAATTACACTATAAGGTTACTTGCATTTCAGTGCATGGATGAAAAAATTACTAGCAGTTTCTAAATACAATACATAAGATTTTTGTGCTAATTTTGACTAATATTTGGAATACATATTTGTGATGGAGATATATGCAGTGTCAATTGCAATATGTATTGTGGTAAGTATGTTTTCAACATTTACATTGATGTGCTGATATTATTCCCCTTTCAAAGTATGTTGTGTCCTTAAATAAACATGAATATTTCACTACAAAACTACTATTCTGTGACAATGATTCCATTGATGCAGTGTTATATGTCTGCTAGGTCTACTTCTCAAAGCAATACACCTATTCTATGATTCCATTGATAGTGTTATATGTCTGCTAGGCCTATTGTTCAAAGCAATACACCTGTTGTTTTTTGCATCAAACATTTTTTTGTCAAGCCTGTCCTAGGTATCTTTTCTATTATTTTACCTTTTTTGCATGTGAACAAGAAGATAGGTCTGCAAAACCACTATTCCATGATTCTGTTGATTTATGTATGCATGATATACTTTTAATTTGTTAATAGAATATCATATCGTTTTTTGGCATCGAGGTGGCTCCAGAAATTCCAAATTTAGTTACCATGTCCAAATCCAATTATGAGTATCGTCTCTATTATGTGCACCTTCTCTTGAATATTTAGTGGATGAAAACTAAGTTGCACCAAATATGCCCATGGTCAATTTATTTAGATATAAATTTGTAGTGGTTTTTTATTCCCAGTCTTTTATCAACACTCATTTTGTGTTTAATGTGTTACATGGCTCCAAAAATTCCAAATTTATTTACCATCCAAATCCAACTATGAGTATTGTCTCTATTGTGTACACCTTCTCTTGAGTATTGAGTAGAGGATGAAAACTAAGTTGCACCAAAATATACCCACGGGAAATTTATTCAAATATTAAAAAAAAATTAGTGGTTTTTGGTTCCATCTTTCTTCAACACTCATTTTATGTTTAATGTGTTACATTTCCTTTGAAATGAATGGACGAATTTTAGCAAGGCTTATTTTTGCATTCATGGGGGAAATAAATTACTATCACTTTTAATGAATAGTATTTGCATTAATTTCCAAAAGAATGATAGAATTGATCACATCTTGGTTCTCTCTTAACTAGAAATTGTTTTTTAGCCCCTTTCTTAATAATTTTTTGCATTTCAGATGAACTTCTCCAAATAAATTCTTCAATTTAGTCTTCCATTCTACTATAATACAGATGGTAAGAATATGGCTGGTTTCTTTTCTTTAATTAGGGTTACCCTTCAAATTGAGTTCATAAAAAGTATCAAGAGGCCTTAACTAAAAATAAGCTTGAAAGTCAAATAGGTCCACAATAAATATTATACTTTGAATTTGATTACTTGAATACCTTGATAGTCGGTTGCTTCAATCTTTCCAATCTATAAATCAAATTTAAAATTAATCTGACAATGAAAAACTTCATGCCTACTGTGGAAAGACAAATACAACCTCACTAGTGTCTCACTTGGAAACTGGTAATATTCTCAATTTCTGAGAGAGAGATAGAACTAATTCTGATAGTTCCAATATGTCTGATACTTTTGTTGTAGGAAGGGACTTACCATAAATTTCAACACTGGACCTTCTATGAAAACATAAATACAATCTCACCAATGTCTCACAGGCATCCAACGATATCTTAATGTCTAAGAGAGAGATGGAAGTTGGATTTAATTCTGATAGTTACAATGTCCTACATCTTTGTTGTAGGAAGGGCCTTACCATGAATTTATCTAGGGATTTTGCCTGGTAGGAAACCTAGAACTTGCAAATAAACCTTGTTGTAATCCATGTTCTAGATCACTAAGATAATGTGCTTATATTGGGCATGGAACAAGACTTAACTCACTGATACTGCACCAATGTCTGACGGACATACTCAGCATAAGTTGGAACAACCATAGAGATATCACCTAATATATGTGAAAAACATGGCTGCAAGCTTTCTCGTGGGCATGAAATAGATTGAAGGGGGCATTGATAATTTACAAAGGGACAATCAAGTGGGTTTTCTGCGATCATCCATCGGTTTGGAAGAGGAGGCATATTTAGTTCCAGATATAATTCTTCCACATAGATTTGATCCTTACAAAATCGCTAGTAAATACTAAATACCCAGTTGGACTCCTAAGACTGGGTCACTTATGTTTAAGCTATATCGTAAGGGGATCATTTTTAACAGTTACGATTTATTCATTGCAGTTACAAGATACACATCCAAGGATCCAGGCCAATGTATTCTCAGAACTGCCAGTCTAGTTCCAACTACCCCAGACAACGAAATTGTTATTAACTGGTATTAAACGTTGAACTTTTACTAGGAAATGTGTCAGATCAATCTGGTTGAATCACCCAAGTCTACTTTTATCACCTATTTGTGATACAACTAAGGAAGCATGATAAAAGAGAGAATATGTTTTCCAAATCTGTGGTTTTCTTTATGTTATTCACCAAAACATATTTGTAATTTATTATACCAGCTTAATGTTTGCCACAAAAGCTCAATAGAATCTATACAAAGGTACATAGGTTGCAACTTGCAGCCTTTTCTCATCACCTATACCTATATTTTGGTAAATTTCTGTAATCCATCAAGCCCAAGATTTCATTGTCTGATTTTTGGAAACCCTTCTACAATACATAAAGCCTAAGACCCAATTGTTTGATTTTGATTTTGACTTTGGAAACAGGGTTCAAATGTAATTATGTTCTTATCAGGAACCCATGTTTTCACTGTGGTTCTAAACTGGCTGCTTATGAATCCATATCTTCAGATAACTAAAGTAGAGGAAGAGGAATGTTAATGTGAAATGAAATCCCACTGTAATAAAATAGCTTGCAACATTACATACATAATGACCACAAGACAAATCTGCTAGCTGCCAGTTCATTCGTGAGGTCAATAGAGTATCAAACCATCTGCCATAGGTTCCATTCCCACAAGGTCTTCCCTTCCTATATGGCATGAGTTAAAGAATGGATGAGGCAGGATGTAAGTCCTGGGTTATTTTAGAGGAATATGTACTCAGACCTGGCTTTTAAGCCAAAAGGAACTGAGTTCATTAGGGTGAAACACATCAAAGTGTGTTTCTTGAAACATTCCAACTTAAAAAGAAAGAATCAAGGAGTATAAAACTACAGATTGTCAGGGAGAGGTTTCCAAAGACGGGACTAGGTGTGGGTGGATGAGTTGTATATGAGAACTGTATGCATGGTTGGCTATGCTTTATCAGGAGTTGGATGTGAGTTTTTTGTTTGGAGTGGTTGTTTATGGGTTCAGTCAAGGTCTTGGAGGTGCATTTTCCCATATAACCATGGCTTACTATTGGAAGGATGTGCGATCAATACAGCCATCTGCAGCACAAGTTTATCACGGGATCATTTTCATTCCATGGATTATGAAACAAGTCTGGAGTCTACTGACTAATGTTCTTCTAGTTGTGGGGTATCAACGTCGCCCCTATTTCATCATTTCAGGTGTTATTGTTCTCCTGAAATGTTACTTTGCGGACATATTCTTCTATGTTTTTGTTGTATAACTTGGTATTTCATATGCAAATCTGGTTTCAATATGTGTTCTGAATTTTGTTATTTGGTTTCACTATGTGTTCTAAATTTTCGAATGGTTACCTTTTGAATTCATAAATTCATAATGAGTTTTGTAACATAAATAGAGATTGTGATGTCCAATTATAGTGGCTAAATGTTAAGCTTTAATAGAAATTCCATACTCATTAGTAAGAAACAACTTTCAAAAGTTTGTTATCTTAATCATGTGCCAGAAAGTGACATAATTAATGCTAACTTGTTGATATTTCTATCCTAATAATTTTGCAAACTTGTTGATCTTTCAATATTAATAATTTTTTTTCCACTAACATCTTGTGAAATAACTCTATCACCTCAGTGCCATTTTGTGTGAAAATGGTAAAAGTATTTTTGTTTCGTTGTAACTACAAAAGGAGACCATCATGTTAGTGGCGCATAAATATATATTTTATTTCAAAAGTGTAACCATTCATTTGATGATTTACATTCCATCCTCCTCAATGAAAACAAACATGAATATTATGTTTGAATGTTCACACGATTAAGTAATCCCCTCAATGGTGGAATACTTAAGTGTATCAAACAACGTGAATTTTTGATTAAACATTCAACCTTTTATTAATCACATTGTCACTTATATTAGCTAACATAGGTTTCTCTCAAAGAATTTGAATCACTATTTACATATTTAATCTTAGCCACTCGGTCCTATGTATTCTACCCAGGTGAGCTTACTTGATTAAGTCTGCCATTGCAAATCTCTTTTGATTCATGATATTCTACTACTTAACACATTATGCAAGACCCAACAAATCTCATTTTCGTGTTACTAACCAAAATGCTGTGACCATCCAATGAGTAATACTTGTATTTAATACAAATCATGCTTCACACTCTTTACCTTTATTATTAAGGGAAGGGAAGTATAATATTAAGTTCATCACAGTATACGAGTTGGAAATACTTCAGAAGCATATGACAAGGAGGATATACCCTGTCACCAATTATCGAGACTAATTGTGAATCACAGAACAATTTCAAATAAAGCACACATGAATTTTCTTGCACATCCTCATATCAGTGGTACACATAAATCATTTAAGCAAATAATGACACACATTAATCATACATGCCACACATAAATCATAATCATAGGAGGGACACAAATATATACGTGGTTCACCCCAAACCCGGGGTTACATCCACCAAACGGTCGCATCATGCGGCATTTATTTTATTAAAAGGGGGTACAAAATCAGCGACAGCATCGTTGCCATACCTTCTTTCATTTTTTCTCACATGGACTCTCTCACCCAAGAGTACATAGTTTGTTCACTACTAAGATCAAACTACAATATGAATTTCATCAAATTTAGAATAAGTTCCATTCAGTTTCCTATACCATTGTTACCTTATAATCGTGTCATTCCGTTCTCAAACATCTATCATTTTGTTCTACTGAACCTTTCTAAATCACGCTAGGATTTAACAGATAAGTTGTAGGTAGTCCCATATCTAGACATACCCAATCCAGATCTATACCTAACATGGTTTTAGTCGTACTCATACCTATGTATTGAATACATTTAGTTCTAGAAAAAAAACGAGGTAGATTTTAGATCAATGGATTAATATCAAAAGGAGTCATATCGACCCTAGGGTAAGTTATAAGATCAGATTTGTAAACTCAGATCTAAAATCCAACGAAACTTTATAAATGAAAAGTCCTATTATATCCACATATATCACTTATGCCTACTATCCATTAAGGCTGGAGCCAAGCATCCAGTCGATGATCAAGGAAAGATTATCTTTGATAAGCTTCAAGGTTCCTAAAAATCGCATGCAATCAAACTTCTACAATGATATTTGCAGGCAACATGGATCCTATCAAAGAGCTAAAATGTTTGTAAAATAGAAAATCGTAGCATTATTGCTTGTAGATCGGATAATGAAGTAAATCATAGGCAAGGAAAAACAACTTACCCTGTTATGACCAAACACAGATTCCATGGTGAAGCAATACCACGGATGAGAAAGGAGGCGCCTTCATACAAAATTGATCACTACTCCCTGAAGCCAATGATATCACAGAGATGAATTACTCTCTCCTCCAAAAGGGCGCAGAGCTCTCTCTCCATGAAATGGTAGAGCTCTCCTCTCTTTTATCAAGGAATCATTTTTCCACATTGCAGAGAGAATGCTCTTTCCTCAAATCGCAGAGAAAAACTATCCTAAATTGTAGAGCCCCTCTCTTTTGGCATGGGTCGTCTCTTTCCAAATTGTGGAGATAAATCCCTTCTCTTAAATTGCAGAGACAATATTCTATTAAATTTCAGAGATAAAACACTCTGTGAAAACGTAGAGATAAGCTTCTTCATGGAATTGTAGAGGTAAAAACACTCATGAAAAATGCAAAGGTAACTCGCAGAGAAACATTTCATGAAAATGCAGGTGTAAACTCTTCAATGGAAATCATAAAGATACTCTACATGAAATATATGCCATTGTAGTGATCCTCTATATGAAATCTATGCAAAAACCGCAGTGACATCTATGCAAATCGCAGTGACCTCCCATGCCATCGTAGTGATGTCTTTCCACATGCCAATCGCCGTGACATCTATGCCCTATAAATATGCCATCTCACAAGCAGCACACATGCCATTGCTACTCGTTTCTTTTTTCTCCTCATTACCCTTCTCAACCCATACTAATATAGGACCAGGTAATTACTAACGTCTCTAAGAAACAATGAACATAAATTCCAGTGAAGCCTCCATCCCCGGCCACTGTGAGTCAGACATTTTCAATGCCTCCGCAATTCATGTTCCTCAGCAGTTAACACGAAATTATAATGCTCCCATGATATGTGCTTCGCTGGTCTCTGTGAACCTATTAATGCTTCCTTGGTCTATCCTGCTCAAAAGTTAATAAAGTAGTAACGCCCTTTAACCTGGGTTTTCTCAACATAGTAACCATCCATCCTTGATTAGAGGGTAAGAAGTAATACGCATGCAGTTGTTTTTTTTTAACCAATAAAAATATAATTTCCTTTTTATATATCCAATACATATATAATTTCCTCTTTATATATGATTCCCCAGGTCATATAATTCAAAAGTATTATATGTATACTTCACCCAATATACATATAGATGAAATATAATTCAATGTAATATATGAATAGTTTTTCTAGATACATATCGATGATTTCCCATTTATAATGTAATTCAATATATGTATAATTTCTTCCAATACATGTATATATATAACTTCCCTTTTATAACATATGAAAGCCCCTTTATATATATTCCACCATTATATAATATGTATAATACCTATGTCTTCTTCCTTTGATGCCTTTGACTACTACGAGGTGGAAGACCTTATTGGGCATGAGGATTTATCTTTCCTCTTTTATGATTTATTTGTATAGGTTGTAGTTACCTCGTTCCCCATGGTTCCCTTATTGATACCAGTTCCTTTACTCAACCTCTAAGTTTTTTTTTTTTTTAACCCTTCCTTAGTGGTTTAGTTTTGAGTCATTTAACTTGCGCCAATGTACTTTTGTTTTCCTAAATCTACATATTAGGAAATTTAATCATCTACTTGCTGAGCTTTTTACCGGTGTGGCCTTGGCCTTGAGCTCCTCACCGGTAACAAGTACAATTACATTAGATTATTACAAAAATAATTAGGGAATATAAGGGGGATATTACATCTTCCCTCCCTTAAAATTAACACCGTCCTTTGTGTTCTTTCTTTTAACCAGAGTATCCTTTCTCTCCTATTCATCCTTTTCATCCTGATCCCTTGTGACCCTTCTGTATCTTCTAAAGTTGCCATCATTCAAGTCCTGTAGTTTTCCTGCAACAAGTTCGGGTCTAGCCCAATTTTTCTTTAGTACATCATGTACAAAATATATAATCCAACTTAAATATCAGCCATAGATTCTTTTTCATTATAACCAGTTGCAATTTTCTAGTGTTCATTGGTGCCATAATACCCAATCATTTTCATAATGCAATTGATACATCAATACTACATGATTACTAACATCGACATTGAGACAATGTAGAAATCCAATACTATACAATTTTCATAATCCTTAGTGGTTCCAATATACCTGTCAGTTCTATTTGTCAATAAATGAACATATTACCTCATAGGTACAAGTTTACCTGTAATGCACATACCTTTTCCAGCATTGTTCTTTTCTTTGGATGTCCTTCATCCCAGCACTTCAAGTGCTAACAGTACTTTAAGTATCAATTTAAGCCACCCAACACAAGGACGATACCCTTCCTTAGGCGTATCTCCTTCTTGTGCTATTCAGGGCACTTCACCATTTATTCTTTTCTTTGGATGTCCTCCATCCTAGCACACCAAGTTCTAACAGTACTCCAGGTACTGATCCAAGCCACCCAACACAAGGACGATACCCTTCCTTAGGCGTATCTCCTTTTGTGCTCTTCAAGGTGCTTCACTAAGCGGAGGAACTTCCATTCTCGCACACCACCATATCTCTTAGAGGTTATTCTCTGCACAAATTCCCCCACTCTTGTGAGAGTCCTCTCAATGTGTGTGGAATGAGTCTTAACCAAAATTTCTTACATCTAGGCGTCCCCATAATGCATAGTGGTCCCTCGCTGGCCCGGGGGAAAACAAGGTAGCTTTCAACCACTACCTTCATCACTACTTCCTCGTGGTGACAACTTTATACACATGAGATCTTTCTCATATCTTCTTAACTCATTACAGTCCTGGAGCTTTAGCCTTTCTCATGGCCACAATTTTTCCATGCCTGCAATCACTCCATAGGTGGTCAGTTTATCATATTATTGAATAACCCAAGATTTCAATAATCAATTATCAGAATTTCCTAATTTGCATTGATTTTAGTATCCATTCACGAGTTATATATAACCTTGTAAATCATCTAGAAAAGTTACTTCGATACTCTTTTCTGAGTAATGGAGCGCAACTTACATATGCAGGCGAGTTTATATACCATAATGTATGTCGATTGTAGCAATGGTAATAATCTCGGTGAAGCTTGCAATGTTAGTATGTAAACAACATCATCCACAGTTAGTCCTTGGTTGTAAAGCTTGAGTTTCGACAATTATACTAAGTAAAAACAACACCCATACTTAACCTCATTATCCATGGCAGTAATTATTTTTCTAACAGTCAACTCCGACTGATAGTGTTCCTGGTATATCCTACAAGGTTAGTATATAACATTACACAACATTCATCAACTCACTTATTTCAATGTTAATATCTTCAGATAATCAAATCCATATAAGCTCTTAAAAATACCAATCTCAATACGACCCAAGCAACAACAATGCTATGAAATTCGCAATGGGTTTAATCACAAGACTACCAACAATATCATTCCATCTAGCACTAGAATCCATTCTAGGGTTCTTACTAGACTCTACCAATAGACATATGATATCAATAAATATTCATTCCAACAATTAGTTTATTCGGCTAGTCAAAATGAAAATACCGTCCATGAGCTAATCAAGACATAAGATAGTCCAAAACTCTAATCCAAGCACAAGGAACCATTTCTAGAACATTTTACCAATAGGAGCATGCTTCTATTTACTTAACAATTATGAAGATGGTATTTTGTAGCTATATAAGACTTTCAGGTATGTACACATCGTTCACTAATATCAAGACACAATTCACAAATCTATCTCTTTAAGGATTTCAACACTCAATCCAGCATTATCATGAGCATAAAGAGATGGTGTTTAAAGCTTGTATTTATATATGTTACTTTAGTGAACAAGCAATAGGTTTAAAATACAAAACTTCATTACTTTTATTAATGGACTTAACCATAAAATCATTATCAACTTTCAATCCTTCATTTTTCTACTAGGTCAAGAAAGGTGTCAAACCTTCTTTAAGCATTAAATAAGTGCCAAGAGAAAAACTCATCAATAATCAGATTTGAATTAGTATAATTTTCATCCATCAACTAACAAAAACAAATTCAGACTTGACGCCTATGTAATTGATTTAAGTTTGGAAGCCAAATAAGGATTTTCAAATTAAATATTCAACCAATAAGCGTCAATGTTGGCAATCCAACATAATCAAAGTTTGGTTGTCACTGTTATTAACCAACTTTCAAGAGACAATGAACTCAGATTGAAGTAAATGATACCAATGTTAAGTGAAAAGTTTTCATAGGACTGACGACATTCACTTTCAAGATTCCTATACTCGATGATTTAGATAGCAATTCTTCAACAGTGTTAATGTCTAAAGAGATTACATAGGAAACAAGCCTTTCAATGTAAGATAAGCCTAGTTTTTAGATGTGAGACATGGTTGTCATCAAACCACCCAAATGTTACGATGAGTAGGTCAAGTAACCAATGATTAAGTCCGTAGCCTAATCCATGATACTTACATTTTTGGTTGTTCATCAATTTATTTAACTAGAATATTAGGATTGTGGAATAATCGCAAATATAGGACAACAGAGAATGTGACTCATTAGGTCTTTAGGTATTTAGGTATCCCTTTAATGCTACTTTTTAACAACACTAATCAATGTGTTACAATGTGACCTATCATAATCCATGTACATCATGTCATTAATGACAATTTAACTCCCTATCAATATTATAGTAGAAGGTACTTTCACCGACTAGGAGTTTGTCTAGGAAGACTCTTATACCTTACCAATAATTTAATTGTGTAGTTTTAAAATAATGACGAAACAGTCGTATTAACCATTCATAAATCCTTTCTAAAGGAAATCAAGGAAATAATCATATACCTATGTATTTATGTCGTCGGCTTAACGTGGAAGAGGATAAATAATGACCATCCTTGGTGATCTGAGAAGAGGTTCCTCCTTCTCCTGCACAACTACAAGGTCAATAAACATTTGCGTTGGGTACAACTCAAGGTACCTGGACTGGCCAAACAATGTGAACTTGTTGGTTTTATGTTATCATAGAGTAAAAACTCAATCATTAGTTAAAACGAAATATGCAGAGGCAGTTTGAGCCCAATAGGCCCGAGCATTTCAACTTTCGCTCTGATACTCTATGTGAAATACCTCTATCACCTCAGTGCAATTTTGTGTGAAAATGGTAAAAGTATTTTTGTTTCACTGTAACTACAAAAGGAGACCATCATGTTAGTGGCATATAAATATATATTTTATTTCAAAAGTGTAACCATTCATTTGATGATTTACATTCCATCCTCCTCAATGAAAACAAACATGAATATTATGTTTGAATGTTCACATGATTAAGTAATCCCCTCAATGGTGGAATACTTAAGTGTATCAAACAACCTGACTTTTTGATAAAACATTCAACTTTTTCTTAATCACATTGTCACTTATATTAACTAACATAGGGTTCTCTCAAAGAATTTGAATCACTATTTACATATTTAATCTTAGCCACTCGGTCCTATGTATTCTATCCAGGTGAGCTTACTTGATTAAGTTTGCTATTGCAAATCTCTTTTGATTCACAATATTCTACTACTTAACACATTATGCAAGACCCAACAAATCTCATTTTTGTGTTATTAACCAAAATGTTGTGACCGTCTAATGATTATTACTTGTATTTAATACAAATCATGCTTTGCACTCTTCACCTCTATTATTAAGGGAAGGAAAGTATAAGAGTAAGGTCATCATAATATACGAGCTGGAAATACTTCATAAGCATATGACAAGGAGGATACACCCTGTCACCAATGATCGAGACTAATTGTGAATCATAGAACAATTTCAAATAAAGCACACATGAATTTTCTTGCACATCTTCATATGAGTGGTACACATAAATAATTTAAACAAATAATGACACACATTAATCATACACGCCACACATAAATCATAATCATAAGAGGGACACAAAGATATACGTGGTTCACCCCAAACCCGGGGTTATATCCACCAAACGGTCGCATCATGCGACATTTATTTTATTAAAAGGAGGTACAAAATCAGCAACGACATCGTTGCCATACCTTCTTTCATTTTTTGTCACATGGACTCTCTCACCCGAGAGTACATAGTTTGTTCATTACTAAGATCAAACTACAATATGAATTTCGTCAAATTTAGAATAAGTTCCATTCAGTTTCCTATACCATTGTTATCTTATAATCGTGTCATTTCGTTCCCAAACATCTATCATTTTGTTCTATTGAACCTTTCTAAATCACGCTAGGATTTAACTCATAAGTTGTAGGTAGTCCCATATCTAGACATACCCAATCCAGATCCATACCTAACACGGTTTTAGTCATACTGACACCTATTGTATTGAATATATTTAGTTCCAGACAAAAAATGAAGCAGATGTTAGATCAATGGATTCATATCAAAAGGATTCATATCGACCTTAGGGTAAGTTATAAGATCAGATCTATAAACTCGGATCTAAAATCCAATGACACTTTATAAATGAAAAGTCCTATTATATCCACATATATCACTTATGCCTATTAGCCATTAAGGCTGGAGCCAAGCATCTAGTCGGCGATTAAGGAAAGATTATCTTTGATAAGCTTCAAGGTTCCTAAAAATCGCATGCAATCAAACTTCTACAATGATATTTGCAGGTAACATGGATCCTATCAAAGAACTAAAATGCAGGTAAAACAAAAAATCGTAGCATTATTGCTTGTAGATCGGATAATGAAGTAAATCATAGGCAAGGAAAAACAACTTACCCAGTTATGACCAAACGTTGATTCCATGGTGAGGCAATACCACGCAAGAAAAAGGAGGTGCCTTCATAAAAAATTGATCACTGCTCCCTGGAACCAACGATATCACAGAGATGTATTGCTCTCTCCTCCAAAAGGATGCAGAGATCTCTCTCCATGAAATCGTAGAGCTCTCCTCTCTTTTAGCAAGGAATCATTTTTCCACATTGCAGAGAGAAAGCTCCTTCCTCAAATTGTAGAGAAAAACTCCCCTAAATCGCAGAGCCCCTCTCTTCTGGCATGGGTCATCTCTTTCCAAATTGCAGAGATAAATCCCTTCTCTTTAATTGCAGAGACAATATTCTGTTAAATCACAGAGATAAAACACTTCATGAAAATGAAAAGATAAGCTTCTTCATGGAGTCGCAGAGGTAAAAGCACTCATGAAAAATGCAGAGGTAACTTGCAGAGAGACATTTCATGAAAACACAGGTGTAAACTCTTCAATGGAAATCACAGAGATACTCTACATGAAATATATGCCATGGTAGTTATGCTCTATATGCAATCTATGCAAATCGCAGTGACCTTGTCAAAACCCCAAATTTTCATAAAAATTTAAAATTTTGAAATACATAAAACGCTGAGAATGCGGTCTGCTAACAGCTAACAGTTATCTATAAAAGAATAAGTTACCAGATTAGTTAATAGATAATCTTAATTAAATAACTTAGCATTCTATTTTTTTGATACAAGGTTAGGATTAACTTTTGCAATAATTTCTTTTTCGGTTTGCTGATGATTTTTAATTTGCGACAAGTGGGTGGAATTGTCTTTGGTTTCCAGGGCTTACTTATCTTTAAGCTAACGCAAAAATATTACTTGTTCTTACAGGTTTTATAGGTATGAAATATCGAGTAACACCTTTTAATTCCATAAAGCATCCAACTATAATTCTATTTACAAAAATAAAAAGCTTGGTAATTAAGTTGTTACATATCAATCTACTTCTTTGAGGTAAAGCCAGTAGTTTTGTTTCCTTCAATTATTTTTGTCAATGATATACATGTAGAAGAGTTTCTTTCTTAAATGTAAATAGCAACAGTAATTACTTTCCCTGGTTCACAACTTGTGATCTATGTTGTAAGTTATTTTCACCTAGAGTGCATAACCTCTAATCCTATAAGGATTTGTTCTAATAGTAATAAAAATTATCAACTTAGAATAATAGTTTATCGAACTGCTTGTTATTCATTTTATGTAATGAATATTGCTGCCTATAAGGTTCTAAACATTACAGTGAAATACAAAGTCCTAAGGACTTAGAGTCTAGTGGGATTGTTCCACTCCAGTTTCTTACTTTATTTTTATAATACTTCTCTTCAATTAAGCTTCTGATCACAACAGTTAAATTAGGTCAAGTCTTTAAGAGTGATTGATTTATTACCTCATGGAAGCACTAGATAGTTCTAAAATTATGTTACTAATTGAAAACATGGTGTAACTAATAGTATTTGTTCTGGTTGAGTAAATAGCCAAATGCCATTAATCTTTGTTGATTTGAGCTATGTAAAGAATTCGTAGCCAACATCCTAGTATTTTCCACCCACTGAAAATGATATTTTTCTATGATACTTCCCAATACACACATGAACTATCTTGTTTATAAAACATCCATGTTTAAGAAATAAGATTTATAAATTTCATGATCATATTTAAAACTATGTTGTATAGAACTATCAAGTCACAAATTAAACGTTGGTGGCAACAAGATTAGCTATGCAAAGTCTATTAGAAATACTTTATTAATATCATAGTTTGGCTAGGTGATGAAATAGACTTTTTATTAGCATCTCCCAAGTATCATAAGATTTTCTTCATCAACTTATTTACAATAGCACAAGGCTTATCAACATTTGTAACTATAATATTTATTCTATGACTATATGGATAAACAATTAGTGATGAACTAAAGTTTCTTGCATAAAATACTTTGGGCATGTATATGGATTAAGAGGTTGCATTGATTTCATGATCAACCAAAAGCTTGATATGAATAAACATTTACTTATAATGTTCACATTATAATTTGCAATGAAAAATGGATGTGGCGTTAGACCACTCCATCGATGCCCGACTATGTATAATGTTTTGTATATGAACGACTTTGAATTCATCATCCTTTGAAATTAAATGATGGCTATATAATAACCTTATAAACAATGTGAGGGTTCAAGGTTTAAGCCCAAGAAACCGTAGGTTGACTTTTATGATAACGTGGAACCTTTTAAATGATTAAAATGTTATATGAAAGTTCAACGAATTATAATTTTAAATCATTGTGAATCATTTGGCATGCAGGGACTATAGAGTTGACCCACTACATGGCTGAATTATTTCTGAGGCCACGTGGTTCCTTCTCAGCCAAGTGTTGGAAGTATAAGGGTTTATGAACCCTACTCTTTATCATTCTTCCCCATGGATTTTGGGGCTTCAGGATGCTCTGCAACTACTCCATGGCCACCATGCTTACCCTACTATGAATGATAATGAGCTCTACGTCCTGGTTATATTGTTCAGTCTACCTTCGTCATCCTCAAACCCTTTCTTGCATTATGAGTTTATCTTGGCAATAATTTTTTGAGGTCGTGACTTTAGGATTATGGCTTGACCTGTGAGTGGCATTTGGATTTGTTCCTCCACGGCTAGCTTGTAGGAATATTTTAAAGGAGTTCTTGCTTCTGTTACAGCTTTGTCTGTCATAGGGTTTTTGAGAGCGTGGTTCTCATGCTTTGTATTTTGGTGATAGTGAAAGCTTCACCATCCGCTTCTTGCTCCCTTCTCCTTGCTGCTGCTAGCAGTGGTTTGTGCATGCATAAGAACATCTTTGTCACAGGAGAGATGAAGGGTTGGCTCTTTGTCTTGCTGGTGGAGGTGTTCCTGTTTCTCGGTGGCTACATTACCTTTGCTTCTAGGTATATAAAATATTCCTTTTAATAGTTCTTACACTTACTCTTACTTCAATTATAATATGATGCATAGATTTAACGTCGTGGGTTCTTAAATTTGCAGGTGACGGTTGAAAATTATCCTTGCTGCCGGTGCAACACATAAGGCTGGATTATTGGTCATGGGTAAGCCCTAGTCAACTCATGACAGTCCATGCTAGTTCAGTTCTATATGGAATAGTTTTTCAGTCGAAAGTCGTGGCCTGCAATTTAACCTTCATGGGTTATTATTTCTCGGTTTACTTGTTTAGTTTTTGATAACCCTTGCTGTTAGCAGGGTTCTCCGACTTATGCCGTGACTTGTAAAGTTTGTTTTACTTGTTTTTGTGTATAGTTTTGTCAATAGTTTTTGTGGCCTGTCAAGCCATTCTCTATTTAAATTTTAAGTATAGAGATTTAACTCTAATGAGATTGGACTCAGTTATTTTGATGCTCTTAGTGTAATTTAAAATACCAGGGTTCATACCCTATTTCGACCGTGTAAAGAGATCTTAACTTGTTAAAATTATCTTAAATTAAAATATATTATTATATCCTATTTTGTTATTTCTTTCTATTACAATAATTGTTTATAAGCTCAGATATTCGAGCAAGGTTAAATCCTGTTAGTGACCTATGTATAAAATAATGTCTTTAATTAGTCTATAAGAAAGTTCAATAATAAATGTTAAATACTTGTTTGTTATAGGTATATAGTGGTTATACTTTCATTGTTATCTTTCTCTATCCTTATAGGACTATAATAATATTTTATAGTTGAAGTTTCAGAAAACTAAATAATCCAAATCCTTGGATTATTGCTTATCTGATTATATTGTTATTACTATGAATTACAATGTTTATGCTATAAATTATAATGTTAGTATTTATAATGTTATTACTATAAGGGTTTCGACCCTTTATTTTCTTTTATAATTAATTTTTGTTTAGTTTATTTAAATGAAATCGTTCACATATAAATAATATTTATTAAATATTGTTTACCATTGCATTCAGTCTATTTTATAAGTACATAGACAGGTTTTGTTATTATTTCCTTGTTACACTATTACAATTTTTGTAATTAATTTATTTATCAAAAGAACTATACTAGAATTACCCTACTTGAAATGTGAACACTTGTAGAAATAGTTAAGTAGTATAAACAATAAAATAATGGAAAAAGACTTGGTTCTTTCTCCACAGAAATAAATGAGTGTTTGTCTAAGTTAAATATTTTACCTATGTGGCAGATTAGTAATTTCAGTTTTACAGAAATACAGTTCTGAATAAGATAAATAACCTATTTACAGTAATCAACTTGTTAAAAGAAATAAACCCGTTGTTTGTAAAGTATTATGAATATTCTTTTGCTAGCATTCTTAATACAACAGTCTAGTTTGAAACAATAACTTAATTATATAGATTAATATTATTTCTTGAAAACATCTATATACAGAAATAAATTATTGCATTGTTATGAGATACAAAATAACTCTATTCAATCCATATTTCTATCATATCTTCATCTATTTTAAACACACTACCTGTGCTAGAGTACGGTCTGGTTCATTCCAGACAGGGAAAAACACAGGTAGGATTATCTCATCCAATTATTGATTCAACATTCAAATAACTAAAAGTTTATAAACTCTAATAGTTCAATACATAACATGTAAATCATTCATTATTCATTCATTCCTAGAAATAAACTTTTAACATAGCAAATAAAAGACTGTAGAACCTGTTTAAAGCTGGATGACAATAGCGTTGGGAGGCCGTTCCTCCCTACCAACTCCTGGAGAGCGCTCAAACAACATCTTCTCAGGACCCCCGAGCCTATTCCTGGTCTCCTTGGCTAAGAAGTAGTGGAGCATGCAACAAGATACTAGTCCAATGACTCAGTATTAACTCTGCACTCAGTAGTAAGATCCTTCAACTAAAAATATGTACTAGATCACTTCTACAGTTTTACCCCTCAAACACCTTCCACAATTTCCCTTCCCAATGAAATCCTCTGAAGTACATTCACCTGAATGATTATCTTCTTGGAAATGAGCATCCTCAGCTCTCTTCAATGGGCATTTTTATTAAGATTGCCTAGGTCTTTTTGGGTTAGTTGTCATTAATTGAGCCACTTGCTCTGATCCCATTTTCTTGGGGGATCATGACCCCAAATGTAGGGAGCTTGCCACCTACAACATTGGAAGTCTTTGAGGATGCTTCCACTTGTCTATTTTCTCTCCAGCCAGTCTCCTCCACCAACTTGACCAGTAACACTCTTTTTAATAGGTCTCCCAAGTTGTTGTCTCCACTTTTATTTATTTATAATTAAAATATTCATAATTACATTCAACATCCTTGACTCTGCTGAGTCATCAATTACAACTTTAGCATAAAATTTAACATAGTGTCTTGGAATAAAATCAAATAAGATAATATTATTTTGCAAAATTGGGGCATGTGACATACACACCCCCTTAGAATATAACATTGTTGTCGATGTTATTTATTCGTCATCCTCAGAATTCCCCTGTAATAGAATTGGATATGCATCTCGCATTTTACTTTTGAATTCCCAGGTGGCTTCCTCTGGACTAAGGTGCATCCATTGCACCTTCACTTGTCCAATGGTGCAGTTTTGAAGTGTAATCTCCCTCCTTCTGAGGATACAATCTGGTTATACCAGAAAGTCTCCTTCTGGTTCCACTCGTACATCATTCCAGTTAACCAGATGAGTAGCATCATGAACATATTTCTTTAAAATGGAAATGTGAAAAACATTATGTACTCTTAAGTTGGGTGGTAATGCTAATTGATAAGCTACTTGTCCAATCCTAGACAAAATTTCAAATGGGCCACAATAACGAGGCGCCAATTTTGCAAAACTCCCCAATCTCAGAGAGCTCTTTTTGGACCTTACCTTGATGAACACATGTTCAACTACCTGAAACTCCTTTGGAGTTCTTTTTAAGTCTGCTTGACTTTTCTACAGATCCTATGCCACTTTCAGATTTCCCTGCACTTGTTTACAATTTCTTCCATTTCTTTTAACATTTCTGGACCTAATACCAATCTATCTACTAGATTACTCCAAGAGATAAGAGTATTACATTTCCGTCCATACAAAATTTCAAAAGGAGTGAATCTGGCTGATGTCTGATAATTATTATTATAAGCAAATTCTACTAGATGTAAATAGTCCTCCCATTTACCTGGCTGATCTTTCACATACATTCTTAATAGATCTTCCAGTGCTTGGTTTACCCTTTCAGTTTTTCCATCTGTTTGAGGATGGAAAGAAGTACTAAAATTTAATGTAGTGTTTAACCCTTTAAACAAAGACTTCCAAAAGTTTCCTGTAAACTTAGGATCTCTATCTAAGATTATGACTTTTGGTACTCCATGCAATTGAAAAAACTGTTTTAGAAAAATATCAGCTATGTTTGCAACTTTATAAGTAGTTTTAACAGGTATAAAATGAGCTGCTTTGCTTAAGTTATCAACTACTACCATGATAGAATCATTCTGATTTTGTTTTTTAGGCAGCCCAATAATAAAATCTAAACTAATTATCTCCCATTTCCACCTGGGGATGGGTAATGGATGAAGCAAACCTGTTGGGGGTTGATGTTCAGTTTTTACCTGTTGACATTCCAAACATCTAGCAATATATTCTACTACTTCAATTTTCATATTTGGCCAGAAATACTCTCTTCTTAACATGGTTATAGTCTTTTGATAACCTGGATGACCTAAATATGGTGTTTTATGAATTTCATCCAGAATTAACAGCTTAACTTTAGGTATGTTAGGTACATACATTCTATCTTTATACAGTAAAAATTCTTTTTCATTTAAACTGTAACCTTTAATTAAGTTTTATGTTGGATTTTCTTTAACTTTAGCTTGCAAATTCTGGTAAATTTCATCTTGTTCTATTCCTTCTTTAAGTTGTTCATCTAAGTCTGATACATAGGTGCTGATAGCTACTGCAAAATTCAGCCTTGCATTCCTACTTAATGCATCAACAACTTTATTTTCTATAGCTTTTATATGCTGAATTTCAAAATGATACTCACTTAAGAAAGCTAACCACCTAGCTTGTCTAGCATTTAGATTAGGCTGATCTAACAGATACTTCAATCCTTTATTATGAGTCATTAAAACAAATTTTCTGGCAATTAGGTGATGTCGCCACATCTTTAAGGTGTGTATTACAGTTGCTAATTCCAGATCATATGTTGCATAATTATTTTCATGAACTTTTAACTTTCTAGACTCATAGGAAATAACGTGCCCTTCTTGAGTCAGAACACCGCCTAAGCCATCATTGTAGGCATCAGTACATACTACAAATTCTTTATTAGGATCTGCTATTCTTAAAATAGGTGTGCTGGTTAATAAAGTTTTTAACTTTTTAAAGCTTTCTTCACATTTCTGATTCCAGTCGAACTTCTTTCCCTTCTTCTGCAAAGAAGTTATCGGATTTGCTATCGTAAAGAAACCTTCAATGAACCTCCGGTAGTAACCGGTAATGCCCATGAAAGATCGAACATCCGTCGCATCCTTAGGAACCGGCCAATCTTCGACTGCCCTTATCTTTTCAGGATCTATAGAAATTCCTTCCTTGGTCACTACGTGACCTAAATACTGAATCTTATCCTTGAAGAATTCACACTTACTAAACTTTGCGAAGAGTTGATGTTCTCGCAACTCTTGCTAAACAATTTTTAGATTTTCTTTATGTTCTTCTTTAGTTTTTGAATAGATTAAAATGTCGTCGATAAATATGACCACAAACTTATCTAAATACTTATGCATAACATTGTTCATTAAACACATGAAGACAACTGGGGCATTAGTAAGCCTGAATGGCATTACAATAAATTTGTAATGACCATATCTAATTTTGAAAGATATCTTAAATATGTCTTCTTCTTTAATCCTTACTTGATGATATCCAGACCTTAAATCTATTTTTGAAAACACCGTGGCTCCTCATAGTTGATCAAACGGATCGTCTATGCAGGGAAATGGATATCAATTTTTGTTGGTCATCTTGTTTAACTGACGGTAATCTATGCAAAGTTGCATAGTTTCGTCCTTCTTGACGAAGATGACAGGTGCCTCCCAGGGAGACACACTTGGTTGAATATACTTTTTATCAATTAATTCTTTTAATTGAGATTTTAATTCATTAAGTTCGAGTATGTTCATTCGATACGGGGATTTTGAACTAGGTACTGCACCCGGTACCAGTTCAATGGTGAAATCCAATTCCCTCTTCGGAGGTAATCCCGGAATCTCTTATAGGAATACATCAACATATTCTTTTAAGACTGGTATGTCTTCTAGTTTTAACTTATCTATTTTAATTAAACTTTCCTCATTAGTTATTGTTACTGCATAAGCTTTACATCCCTTTCTAACAGCTCTCTTAAGTTGTAGGGCAGAAATTTTCCTTATGGTAGTTTTTCTAGGGATTCCTTTAACACTTACTGGTTTTTCATCACTATTTAATCATGTGAAATTTTTATCATAACAGTTTAGAATTACTCTATGTTTTTCTAACCAGTCCATACCAATCAGCAAATCATAATAACCAAGAGGCAAAACATTAAGTTTAACAATAGTTTCAAATTTTTCCATAACTATTACACATTCTTTAACAAAACAAGTTACTTTTCTTTTAGAACCAGTGGCTAACTGAACTAACCATGAATTCTCAAACTTATCAACAGATAACTTACATTTTTCTACTATTTGGGGTGCAATATAACTGACACTAGCTCCTGAATCAATCAAAATAGTTATAGGGGTTTGCTTTATCATACCTTCTACTTCCACCATGGAATTCTAATATTCAACTTGTCTATACTCCAAAGTTGCGTTAATTCTAGGCATGGTCCTCGCTAGTTCCCCAACAGTCATCTCCTCCTGTATGGTATAAATGTTGTTACCAGTCTTCTTCTGGTTTGGACAAACTAAAGCATAGTGTGGGCCATTACACTCCCAGCACTTGATAGGCTCTTTGCACTCAAAGCTCTTGGTAAAATTTCCATGATTATCTGCAAAATCCTTACCTTTAGAATTATTCTGGTTGTTGGGTGTATTGTTCTTGTTTCCTTGGAAATTCTTGTTATTAGAATAATTTTTGACCTTATTGTTTTTGAAATTTCTGTTAGACACAAAATCCTTCTTCTTTTGTTCAAACTGATTATTATTTTTCTTAGCTTTTTAGTTGGATAAGCTTTCTTTCTTCCGATTCTGCTCAAAATAGAAGTTATAGTTTCTCATGGCTTCCTCCAAGGTCTTTGGGTTAACATATTCAATTCTATATTTAATATGATAAGGGAGAAAACTAAAAAATCATTGTACCTTTCGTTTCTCATCTACAAGGTATGGTACATACCTAAGTAGACCTAAGAACTTTCTATTCAGATCCTTGATTGTCATTGATCCTAAATTCAGCTCATAAAATTCTTTGGCTCTCTCCTCATAATACTGCTCAGACATAATTTTTTTTTTGAAATACCTTTTAAAGGTACTCCAGTTTACATTTTTCTCTTTTATGACCTTAACTCTTTTCAAGTCCTGCCACAAAATGTCAGCCTTTCCTAAGAGATTATATATAGCCATTCTAGCCTTTAACTGGTTAGAATAGTTATATATTTGGAAATACTTCTTCATCCCAGATAACCAAGATTCAGCTTCCCCCCCCTTCTTAGTCTCTCCATTAAAGGTTGGTGGTTTTATCTTTTTGAGTTCCCCTGAAATTTCCTCATAAGGTTTGTATTTCTTCTTTTTAGTGTACTGATTATCATCACTACTGTCACTGGTAGTATAATAGTTTCGTTGTTCACCAAACACTTCTGAAGACGAACTACTTTCAGTTTTAGTATGTTTCATCTTTTTAGATTTATGTTGATGACTAGTATCTTTTGATTAAGTTCTTCTATCCCTACCCTCAGTTTGAAACTGTTCGGTTAGGATCTAATTCAGCTCTTCTTGAGCCCTCAGAATCCTTTCGTTTTCTCGTTTTACAGACTCCATTTCAGTTTTTAGGTCCTTTACAGTTTGTAACAATTCTGAGGAATTGGTAGTTAAATCCTCTGGTATAGGATCTCTTGGTAGATTTCCCGCTTCAGTAACTGGAGACTTCTCCTCTGCATACTCTTCCAGCCTTTCCATACCTGCCTATTAAAATTTAGAAAACAATTCTCTGTTGAATAACATTTAAAATAAAATACATCAGCATAATAATTTATTTTACTGTTTCATGAAAGCTAGTTGGGCTTCATTAAGGCCTAGTGTTTGAACCTTATGCTCTGATAGCACATGTCAAAATCCCAAATTTTCATAAAAATTCAAAATTTTGAAATACATAAAATGCTGAGAATGTAGTCTGCTAACAACTAAAAGTTATCTATAAAAGAATCAGTTACCAGATTAGTTAATATATAATCTTAAGTAAGTAATTTAGCATTCTATTTTCTTGATACAAGGTTAGGATTAACTTGTGCAATAATTTCTTTTTTGGTTTGCTGACAAGTTTTAATTTGTGACAAGTAGGTGGAACTGTCTTTGAATTCCGGGGATTACTTAGCGTTAAGATAACGCAGAAAGCTTACTTGTTCTTATAGGTTTTATAGGTATGAAAGATCAAGTAACGCCTTTTAATTCCATAAAGCATCCAGCTATAATTCTATTTACAAAAATAAAAAGCTTGGTAATTAAGCTGTTACATATCAATCTACTTATATGAGGTAAAGCCAATAGTTTTGTTTCCTTCAATTATTTTTGTCAACGATATACATGTAGAAGAGTTTCTTTCTTAAATGTAAATAGCAATAGTAATTACTTTCCCTAGTTCACAACTTGTGATCTTTGTCATAAGTTATTTTCACCCAGAGTGCATAACCTGTAATGCTATAAGGATTTGTTCTAACAGTAATAAACATTATCAACTTATAATAATAGTCTATCCAACTTCTTGTTATTCATTCTATGTAATGAATATTGCTGCCTATAAGGTTCTAAACATTACAATGAAATACAAAGTCCTAAGGGCTTAGAGTCTAGTGGGATTGTTCCGCTCTAGTTTGTTATTTTATTTTTATAATACTTCTGTTCAATTAAGCTTCTGATCACAACAGTTAACTCAGGTCAATTCTTTAAGAGAAATTGATTTATTACCTCAGGAAAGCACTAGATAGTTCTCAAATTATGTTACTAATCGAAAACATGGTGTAACTAATAGTATTTGTCATGGTTGAGTAAATAACCAAATGCCATTAAACTTTGTTGATCTGAGCTATGTAAAGAATTCGTAGCCAACATCCTAGTATTTTCCACCCACTGAAAACGATATTTTTCTATGATACTCCCCAATACACACATGAACTATCTTGTTTATAAAACATCCATGTTTAAGAAATAAGATTTATAAAGTTCATGATCATATTTAAAACTATGTTGTATTGAACTATCAAGTCACAAATTAAACGTTGGTGGCAACAAGATTAGCTATGCAAAGTCTCTTAGGAATAATTTATTAATATCATAGTTTGGATAGGTGATGAAATAGCCTTTTTATTAGCACCTACCAAGTATCATAATATTTTCTTCATAAACTTATTTACGATAGCACAAGGCTTATCAATGTTTGTAACTATAATATTTATGCTATGACTATATGGATAAATAGTTAGTGATGAACTAAAGTTTCCTGCATAAAATACTTTGGGCATGTATATGGATTAAGAGGTTGCATTGATTTCATGATCAACAAAAAAGCTTGATATGAATAAACATTTACTTATAAAGTTCCCATTATAATTTGCAATGAAAAATGGATGTGGCGTTAGACCACTCCATCGATCGGATTATGTATAATGTTTTGTATATGAAAGACTTTGAATTCATCATCATTTGAACTTAAATGATGGCTATATAATAAGCTTATAAACGATGCGAGGGTTCAAGGTTTAAGCCCATGCACCCGTAGGCTGACTTTTATGATAACATGGAACCTTTTGAATGATTTAAATGTTATATGAAAGTTCAATGAATTATAATTTTAAATCATTGTGAATCATTTGGCATGTAGGGACTATAGAGTTAACCCACTACATGGTTGAATTATTTGTGAGGCCACATGGTTCCTTCTTGGCCAAGTGTTGGGAGTATAAGGGTTTATGAACCCTACTCTTTGTCATTCTTCCCTATGGATTTCAGGCCTTCAGGATACTCTACAACTACTCCATGGCCACCATGCTTACCCTACTGTGAATGATAATGAGCTCTACGTCTTGGTTATATTGTTGAGTATACCTTTGTCGTCCTCGAATCCTTGCTTGCATTGTGAGTTTATCATGGCAATAATTTGTTGAGGCCGTGACTTTAGGCTTACCGCCTGACCTATGAGTGGCTTTTGGATTTGTTCCTCCATGGCCAGCCTATAGGAATATTTTAAAAGAGTTCTTGCTTCTCTTACAACTTTGTCTGTCAAGGGTTTTTGAGAGCTTGGTTCTCATGCTTCATATTTCTGTGATAGTGCGAGCTTCACTGTCCACTTATTTCTTGGTCGTTGCTCCCTTCTCCTTGCTGCTACTAGTAGTGGTTTGTGCATGGATAAGAACATCTCTCCCATAGGAGAGATGAAGGGTTGGCTCTTTGTCTCGCTGGTGGCGACGCTCCTATTTCTCAGTGGTTACATTACCTTTGTCTCCAGGTATATAAAAAATTCCTTTTAACAGTTCTTACACTTACTCTTAATTCAGTTATAATATGATGCATATATTTAATTGTTGGGATTAGGGCAGACCCGGGTTCTATACTTTTGTCTTCGCACCAACAAAAGACCCACAGTGTTGGCCCTTTCGGCAACAACCTGCGAACAGGTTGCAGTATCACCCGAAACAGCTATGGGGTGCCACAGAATCAAGTTTCTGCAAGTAGAAGAGGGATATTACTGTACCTTTAGCCTTTAAAAAATAATGATCATACAATACAGATCTTCAAAAATCACTTATATAGATTCGTAGTTAGATAAACAAACAGTGTCTTGCTTAACCCTTAACTGGGAATTCACGACGAAGTTAGTATTTAGCAGTGATCTTAATTATCAGTTATTATACTTATCAATGCATAAAAGAACATAACAGAAACAACACAAAAGAACCACAACACAAGATATAACGTGGTTCACCCCCAGTTTAGGGGTTACGTCCACAGAACTATGTTTTATTCAACTCTTTACAAAAACCACAGTTCTGATCTGCGCACTTAGCTACAGATCCCTTCAATTCCTCAGGCTGTGCACTTAGCTGCAAATCTCTGCGTACACAGCTGCAGATCCTCTTAATCAACCAAAAACCCTCTGCGCACATAGCTGCAGAGGTCGTCCACGCACACAGCTGGGAATTAACCTTTCTTACAAAACTAGCCTTAGCTTCGCATCAAATCATCTTACATCAAAAGCCTAACCTGACTCTTTTACAAAAGTGCTTATTTATACAAGTGCACTTATTACAAAACCATGGGCTTAAACCATGGGAACCCCGAACCCTAAACCCTGGACTTAAACCATGGGTTAATTACAAAAAGAGGGCTTTTACTCAACCCCGACACCACTAAGACTATTTTGAGTCGCAACTTCGCTTACAAGCTTCCACAAAAACCATGGAGTTACCAAAATTAAGGACCGTTAAGGTGCATGCCCCAACAGGCCCCTAAGGCTCACCAGTGTCCCGTCCCGGGACACTCTACTGTTTGTCTGGTGGGAGAACGTTGTTGGAGAAGATAGTGAACTGTTTGTTGAGGCCACGCATGATATTGTCGGCCGCTTGATCCTTCTCCACCAACTCCTGCAATGCTGCTGTTGACGCTTCGCTAGCCTTTTCCTATGCAAATGCATCATACTCCTTCAGAACTTTGAGTTGGCTGTCCACAACAGTACTCAACTCCAAGGCCTCGTTGACAAGGGTTTGCATAGAGTTTTCCATCAGTGTTGCTTTCGTTCTATACGACTCAATTTCCTGCTGGAGTTACTTTCTTTGCTTCACTATTGAGCATTTTCTGCATAGGAGGCAGGGTCTTAATTTCCGCTTTCACTGCATCCAACTCTGCCTGTCGCTGCTTGATGGTTTCCTGCAGCTTTTGTACTTCTGGATTTTCCTGCAGTGTTGTCTAGGTGTCGACACTTTCATCTAGCAGCTTGGCTGTGTTGCCTACAAGATCAGAGATCTTTGTTGCTGAAGCCTGAATGTCTCTATGACGTTTCTCCCTGACCTCTGGTGGGCTCTCCAGGATGATGCGTAGTAGAAGCTCCATAATTTGAGCCTCATGTTCTGCTTTGAGCTTCTCTATTTCACTACGAGTCTGCTGTGCATAGTCTTTCAGCTTGGCGATTCTTAGCTCCAGCTCTTCCTCAGCCTGTATGTCGAAGCCAGGAATACTTCAACACACCTCATCTAGTACTCATGCCAAGGTGACCTGCTTACATTCTGTGTCTCTCTTCCTCTGCTCTGCTTCCTTCAACTGAGCTTCAAAGCTCTCACTCCACTTCATGGTATTTTCCAATTGTATCTGTGAGTAGTTGACCCGTGCTTGGATCTCCTTCATGATTGCTAATTAGCAGAGATGCAAATTCGTCATGGACATCTTGGTGTAATCTATTCCAACTATCATGCTCATCTCCGAGCGAGACGCTACGTCAGTTATTATGAGTCCTGCGCTTGACACTTATCCCATGTTTTTTCTAACTGGCCATTGTCTTGTGTCTGGCTGCGCACTTACTGGGGTGCTGCTTGCTGCAGCACCAGTTGCTGATTTTCTGGTAAGTCCTTCAGCTCTGAAATTCCCCAAGCTACGCCGACGAGTGCATCAAGGTGCATAGCTGCAAACTATGAGCATTTATTGGTGAGAACTTCTGTGGATTTCGTCAGAGCCTGATCAAGCTCCTCAGTTGTCAGGTTAGGTTCTTCGTCGATATTCTTGTTTTTGGACGCCTTTGTTTTCTTTCGAGACTGAGGTTTGGTCACTTCCTCTGCTTCGGGCGACTTGCGCTTATCTAGCTGATTAGGGTCTAAGACTGTTTTGACCGAATCCTCTTCTTCCTCTTCATCTCTGTCATCTCCACACTGGTCTCCTTCACTCTGCTGTGATGCACTTTATTCTTCACTTTCCTCGAGTGGGTCATTCTACTGTGTCTGAATAGGGCCAACACCCACATTGGTGACTGGAGGGATTGGAATGTTGGGCTTTTTCCCTGCTTCCTTCAACCATTCAGCCAGCCACTGTTGAACTACCGCGAGGATGTCTTCTTTGGTCACCACGTATGGAAACTTCCAGCATGCCTTTTTCTTATCTACGCGGGCCTGGATGAAGACATTGTGCATGTTCGCCCTGAAGTTGGCCACTCTATTATATTGAGAGAATAGCTCATTACTGAGCCGTGGGGTCTTTACTATCTCATATGAGATACTCATCATATAAAAGGCAAACACATACTTCGTCATCTGCTGGGATGCTTTGTGCTGTGACACCCAGAGAGATGCGTACCTTGCTGCGCCCAGCATGTTCGGAGGCACAGCAACAAACTATGCCTCGGTAGGTTCTTTCCATCCTACTAGTGTGATAAGGACTATCAACCAAGAGTAGTGAAAAGGTCTAACTTTCTCCTGCGCGTCGCGGGAATCCTCAAGGAATTCCTTCGCAATGTACGCTGCCCAGTTGTAACTATAGCCTTCGGCACAGTTCGCAGCAATACTGACAATCGGGGCAGGCACTTCATATGGTCTGCACTTTCTCATCAATTTGCAGGCTAAGAGTTCTGTTGCGAAGCGAATATTTTGATGCTGAATTGTCGAGGTTTGATACCCTTGCTTTCCTTTCGTTAGGCCGAAGCGGTCCTTCATGCTTTGTGCCAGCTTCGTATCTTCGTGTTTTGAAGGAAATTTTATCCCTAGATTAGGCCCTTCCCTTGGTAAGCCTATGATCCTATGAATAAGCTCGCCATTGATAGGAATTCTTTTGTCTCCTATCCATAGGTACCCATCATGTACTAATGCCAAGAGTTGCTTGACCACTATGGTCACCTGTGTGCTACGACCAAAGTGGGGAACATCGAGCATCTTCAACAAACCAACTTTATCTAAGCCAGCAGCCCACTGTTTCACTTCCAGTAATGTCTCTCCAGTCTCCGGATATTGGACGAAGTGAAAGTATGTTCCCGGGGCGAACTGTGGAAACTTCCCACGATAATTCGTATCATGGTCTGCATACTTAAGTCGGTCTATTTTCCCTGTCATGGTTTCGACCAACTGCACACCCTGTGGCAGTGAAGGGGTGTGTAAAGTGAACTTAGTGTTCCACCGTGGTGGTTGAACTCCTGGTGGAACAGGCTAAAGATAAGGTGGATGATGCGGTGCAATGTTCTCATCCCCTTTAGATGGGATCTCTGCTGAACCAGATGGATTCATCGTGGGATCCTCCGATGTTTTCCCTGATTGCTTGTGTCTATCTTTGTTCCACTTAGAGCGTACTTCTGGTTTAAACTTCTTCCTGGTAGATCGTGTCTGCATTGGTTGAGGTGGTGCTAGGGGAGTCTCTTCACAGGGTGCAGGCACAGGTGGATGGCTGAAAAGGTTTGACAGACCCCCCTGTTCAAATACTCTCACTAATTCCTGAAGCTCGCGATCAGCTGTCATGAGCTCAATTGTAAAACTCAAGAAACTACGTAATGCGAACTTCACGGGTGTGGGTTTCTTCTTATAGAATCCATCAACGTTATCTATCATAACTGTGCATTGAAGACACCAAATCTGACAGAGATCTTGTCCAAACGGCGGTAGGTTTTCCAATATGTCATTAATACAAGTAGTTAATATAGGTAATGTACTGGCACTGCCAAATTTGGTGTCCTCCAACGGTTGTATTTTAAGCTCCGACAAATCTTTCCTTCTACGGCACAAGCAATAACTTTGGCTACGCCATAATGGGGACATTCAACAATTCCTGATACCATATTCGTGATGGCTTCAAGCTGCAACCCACGACAGAGTGTCTTCCACCGCCTCAATGATGCCTTTTATTTTTGAGAACTTCGTCAGAAATAGGTCCTGATACTCATGTAGAAGTTGGGTCACTTTACTCACCATTTCTTCATCCCAATAATCTCTAATGATAGCATACTTAGGATTTTATTCTGATCTAATGTTTACTGTCCACGTCTTCGAGGGCCAAGTCACTTCAGGTGCTTCAATTGCTGGTCCATGTACTTTGCAATGTCCTTCTAATTCAGGAATGTTAATGTTGCGTGGATCATCATCCTCGTCAATTGCGATGTTATAACATTCTACTGCATTAGCTTCTTATTTCTCCCAATCAGGTTGGTATTCTGCTATTTCTTAATCATCAAACACTTTAGTATGGATCAACCTAATAGCTGCGTCCAAAGAAGGACAAACCTCATTAATAGAAAATGTCAGCACAAAACTATCAAAAATACTATCCCAACTTACAGTACCATGCCGAAGCTCGACCTCCACATACCAGTTCTTTGCTATAGGTTCCAGGGTGTACACAAACCTATGTACCCATTCTTCACGAGGTACATGCTTCCATGCTTCGTAGCATTGCTCCAAATGTCCCTGAGGACTAGTCTTACCATTAAACCTACTTCGCACCTCCTGAGGTTGATCCCTGAATCTTAGGAAAAGGGACTTCTGGCATGCTTCCCAACTATGAATTTACTTTTTATGACCATTCCACCATCTGGCTACTGTGGCTCTGAATGCTGAATTGATACTCTCCATTTTCTATGAATATGGTACCTGCTCTGAGAGGTACCTGCTCTGAGAATTGTATAATAAAACATGTTGGGTCTGTCAAGCCATTGAAGGTAGGCAAGTCTCTTGTCTGTGCACCAAGCCATCTGAGAGACTTGGTAATTCTTGCACATCAGTGTCCATGTAGTTCATAAAGTCTATTCTTCCAATTCTCTAGACCGTCATCTGAATCTGGCATGCAGGATCTGTCACACTACCAATCCATGATACCTTCAGCAGTAGGATCAACATAATATTCTTCCTTAGCTGTGATGTTGTAGATATGGTCCAAAACATCCTGATATTCATCTCTAAGTGGTTCTGTGTACCTTTCTCCTTGAGAAGGGTCCAGTGGCACTATGACTCTCAAACCTTTCCCTTCGAAAGTCATCTATCTCTTCTTAAGGTTAATGACAGCAGCATTGTCTATGGCCCACTCAATGCCTAGCAAAGCTGGGTAGGGGTTTCTATCATCAATTATCTCAATGACTTCAAAGTCTTCTACAGTACTGACCCCATCAATATCTACTGGGACACTAGGGAATCTTCCCAGGGGCACAATCTTCTGCTGATTGGCTAATCTCAACTGTATAGGAGACCATTCAAGGGTAGGTTTTCCCATTTGTTCCCATGTTTGTTTAGTTAAGACATTTACTTCGGATCCTAGGTCCAGAATGACATCAGTCATGTCATATTCTCCTATCTAAGCATGCAATCTCATTTCTCTTCCAGTTCTTCTAACTCTATTAACAGTTTTTTCCTTACCAGAGCTTCGTTGAGGTTCGCAAGAAGCAATAACTTTCTGTAACTCATTTAAAGCATTATGTTTTCTTAAGAGCTTGATGCAACTCTGTAAAAATGAATATAGTGTACTTACTTTATCTGTTGAAGCTTCTGGTGGCTGTGACTGCTGTTGAGGCTACTGCGCAGGTGCTACTGGTGTGCTCGGATCAGCAAAGTCTTTTTTGGCTTCCAGAAATGTCTCTTTTTCTCTTCCCACATCGAAGGTTAGAATTTTCTCTGGGGCCTTACGAACCCAAGCCTCATCAGGCTATTTCTCCTTATTCTATATTTGCGTCGTGGCACCACTCCTTGTAACAACATTAATGTCTGGAACAAATCTTTGCTCTACAATAAATCATCTGAATATTCTGAGTAGGAGTGCTATTTCTTTCTTGTATCTTGGCTATTAGCTGCGGGCATTGCTCAATCACATCGTCGAATGCTCTACAATATCGACATGTCATAGTTGGGTTCCGACAGTCTCTAGCTAGATGTCCTGCCTGATTACAGTTATAGCACACCACCTGGCCTCAACGTCTTCCAGGCATACCACCATGACCACGACCTCCAAAAGTACCGCAACCTGAGGTACTACCACAGTACCCATATCCATCATTTCCTTGTCCATCATTTTGTACCTGATAATCATCATAGGTTCATTCTCTCATGAGGTCAAAACTGTGACATTCATCTTCATTGTGACCAACTGACTTACAGAACTTGCAATAGGGGTTCTTAGGTACTTGCACATATCTCTGCAACAGATAGCAGTCTTCAGGTTGATGCTGGCCAGTTGTCCTACAGATCTCACAGTATAGAACGCTAGGATTGAATGGGTTTGGTGCACTAGAATTCAGGTAATTTATTACCGTAGGACACTATTCCTTGTCATGTCCTTCTGTCCGACATCGTGTACACCAAACCTCTTCTTGAATAGATTTACCTTTCTTCATGTCGTGCAGCTCCAAGGCCATTGCTGCTAACTGTGCTTGTATTTGAGCTATACTAGAACTATCTTCGACAGGGACTATTTCAAGCTTCATAGAAATTTCCAAAGCATCTTGCTGATCAGCAACCTTCTGTTGCATGAGTGGAGTCCTGATATGTGGTAGCAAAGCTGGAATTAACCATTCCTTATGCTGCGCTTGTCCTATAGTGAAAATGACTTGATCTAGCAGCACTTTGAACCTCTGATCAAAGTCCCACACTAATTCTCCTCGCCTCTAGTGAATTTCCTTTAGTTCAGTGATACACTGTGACTCTGATTTAGGCTTCTTAAATTCCTTTATCATTGCTTCTTTTATATCAGCCAAGACATGGTTCTGAGTACTGGAAAACTTCATGAACCAGGTCAAAGCGCGGTCTCTAAAAGAAGTAACCAGCTACGCTCTTCTTGTATCTTGATCTGTAATGTTCTTAGCAGTCGACATGGCTTCACATAAGAACCAAAACTATTCTAGATCCTGTGATCTAGTTCCTTTAAAGACTGGGAGCTTAATGTCGTCATTCATATGGGCCATCGCGTATCTAGGGGGGGAGAGAGGGGGACTGGTAGTAGGTGGGGGGGAACTTACTGGGGTAGACTGACCCGTGACAGGAATACTCAGGCTAGGGTTACTTTCAGACTGCGACGGGTTCCCAAGGATAACAAGCCTTCGCTGCGGGGTTACCGGAGGGTTTCCAACAGGAGGGGTTTCATCGGGCGTCAGGTCTGCTGAACTTACAAGGGTATACTCGGTATTATGACCTAGGGTATAAGATCCAAAATTCCTCTTGTATCTTTTACCACCTCGCAGCAAACCACTTTTCTCGTCGAAGTCACTTTCACTTCCAAACATAAGTTAGTACTACTAAATCTAACAGTCTAATTTAATGAGCAATATACCTTTTTCATCCAATAGCATTTTAATTTTCAAATTAAATGAATTCAAGTACTTAACCCTTGGTCCTTTGAAAAACTATCATTCGGCTTCGCTGAAGGAAGTACTTGTGTCGATGGCAAACTCTGTCACAAATGCTTCAAGGGTTCACGTTGTCCATAAATCAACAGCTCGGGATATCTCGTTGTTCACCCTTTTCAATATATTAATTCTTGCGGGGGTCCAATCAGGAAACTGACCTTCTCGGAAGTTCATCTTTCTCTCTGTCAACGTGGATAACCACTGGTGCAACTCTATGTGGATACTACCAAGGAAAATTTCATAAACATCAGAAAAAATGTACCTTTATAAAAATTTGTCTGAGCTGCGACGCTGGTCTTTGTTCTCGTGTTCAGCAAATTTCAGATAAGTCTCTTCAATCCAATCACCGATTTCTTTCACTGAGGGCCTCCAAAAAATAGCCCTCTAGGTACGATGTAAACCCCTCTTGAGCAGATACTGAGTTCAACCTGCAACGGAACCAATTTGTTGGGCTTAGGGAAGACCCGAATTCTATACTTTTGTCTTCACACCAACAAAAGACCCATAGTGTTGGGCCTTTCGGCAACAACCTGCGAACATGTTGTAGTCTCACCCAAAACAGCTATGGAGTGCTGCAGAATCAGGTTTTTGCAAGCGGAAGAGGGATATTACTGTACCTTTATCCTTTAACAAATAATGATCATATAATACAAATCTTCGACAATCACTTATATAGCTTCACAGTTAGATAAAAAAACAGTGTCTTGCTTAACCCTTAACTGGGAATTCAGGACGAAGTTAGTATTTAGCAGTGATCTTAATTATTAGTTATTCTACTTATCAATGCATAAAAGAACATAACAGAAACAACACAAAAGAACCACAACACAAGATATAATGTGGTTCACCCCTAGTTTAGGGGCTACGTCCACAGAACTGTGTTTTATTGAACTCTTTACAAAAACCACAGTTCTGATCTGCGCACTCAGCTGCAGATCCATTCAATTCCTCAGGCCATGCACTTAGCTGTAGATCTCTGCGCACATAGCTATAGAGGTCGTCCACGCACACAGTTGGGAGTTAAACCTTTCTTACAAAACTAGCCTTAGCTTCACATCAAATCATCTTACATCAAAAGCCTAACCTGACTCTTTTACAAAAGTGTTTATTTATACAAGTGCACTTATTACAAAACCATGGGCTTAAACCATGGGCACCCCGAACCCTAAACCCTGGACTTAAACCATGCGTAAATTACAAAAAGAGGGCTTTTACTCAACCCCGACACCCCTAAGACTATTTTGAGTCACAACTCCGCTTACAAGCTTCCACAAAAACTATGGAGTTACCAAAATTAAGGACCGTTAAGGTGCAAGCCCCAACATTAATGTTGTGGGTTCTTAACTTTGCAGGTGACGGTTGACAATTCTCCTTGCTGCTGGTGCAATGCGTAAGTCCGGCTTCTTGGTGACAGGTAAGCCCTAGTCAACCCATGGCAGTCCATGCTAGTTCAATTATATATGGAATAGTTTTTCAGTCGAAAGTCCTGGCCTGCAAGTTAACCTTCATTGGTTATTATTTCTCGGTTTACTTGTTTATTTTTTGATAACCCTTGCTGTTAGCAGGGTTCTTCGGCTTATGCCGTGACTTGTAAATTTTGTTTTAATTGTTTTTGTGTACATTTTCGTTAATAGTTTTTGTGGCCTGTCAAGCCATTCTCTGTTTAAGTTTTAAGTATAGAGATTTAACTCTAATGAGCTCAGAATCGGTTATTTTGATGCTGTCACTGTAATTTCAAATACTAGGGTTCATACGCTATTTTGACTGTGTAAAGAGATCTTCACTTGTTAAAATTATCTTGAATTAAAATATATTATTATATCCTATTTTTTTATTTCTTTCTATTACAATAATTGTTTATAAGCTCGGATATTCGAGCAAGGTTAAATCCTGTTAGTGACCTGTGTATAAAATAATTTCTTTAATTAATCTGTAGGTTAGTTCAATAATAAATGTTAAATACTTATTTGTTATAGGTATATAGTGGTTATACTTTCATTGTTATCTTTCTCTGTCCTTATAGGACTATAATAATATTTTATAGTTGAAGTTTTAGAAAACTAAATAATCCAAATCCTTGGATTATTGCTGATCTGATTATATTGTTATTACTATGAATTAAAATGTTTATGCTATAAATTATAATGTTAGTATTTATAATGTTATTACTATAAGGGTTTCGACCCTGTATTTTCTTTTATAATTAATTTTTGTTTAGTTTATTTAAATGAAATCATTCATATATAAATAATATTTATTAAATATTATTTACCATTGCATTCAGTCTATTTTATAAGTACATAGATAGGTTTTGTTATTATTTCCTTGTTACACTTTTATAATTGCTGTATTTAATTTATTTATAAAAATAACTATACTAGAATTACCCTACTTGAAATGTGAACATTTGTAGAAATAGCTAAGCAATATAAACAATAAAATAACTCTGTAAAAAGACTTGGTTCTTTCTTCACAGAAATAAATGAGTGTTTATCTAAGTTAAATATTTTACCTATGTGATAGATTAGTAATTTCGTTTTTACAGAAATATAGTTCTGAATAAGATAAATAACTTATTTATAGTAATCAACTTGTTAAAAGAAATAAACCTGTTGTTTGTAAAGTATTATGAATATTCTTTTGCTAGGATTCTTAATACAACGATATGGTTTAAAACAATAACTTAGTTAGATAGATTAATATTTTTTCTTGAAAACATCTATATACAGAAATAAATTACTCCATTGTTCTGAAATACAAAATAGCTCTAATCAATCCAGATTTCTATCATATCTTCATCTATTTTAAACACACGACCTGTGCTAGAGTACGGTCTGGTTCGTTCTAGATGGGGAAAAACATGGGTAGGATTATCTCATCCAATTACTAATTCAATATTCAAATAACTAAAAGTTTATAAACTCTAACATTTCACTACATAACATGTAAATCATTCATTATTCATTCATTCTCAGAAATAAACTTTTAACATAGAAAATAAAAGACTGTAGAACCTGTTTAAAGCTGGATGACAACAGCGTTGGGAGGCTGTTCCTCCCCACCAACTCTTGGAGAGCGTTCAAACAACATCTTCTCAAGACCCCCAAGCCTATTCCTGGTCTCCTTGGTTGAGAACTGCTGGAGCATGCAACAAGATACTAGTCCAATGACTCAGTATTAACTCTGCACTCAGCAGTAAGATCCTTCAGCTGAAAAGCTGTACTAGATCACTTCTACAGTTTTACCCCTCAAGCACCTTTCACAATTTCTCTTCCCAATGAAATCCTCTGAATTACATTCACCTGAATGATTCTCTTCTTGGAAATGAGAAGCCTCAGCTCTCTTCAATGGGCATTTTTATTGAGATTGCTTAGGTCTTTCTGGGTTAGTTCTCATTAATTAAGCCACCTGCTCTGATCCCACTTTCTTGGGGGATCATGACACCAAATGTAGGGAGGTTGCCACCTGCAACATTGGAAGTGTTTGAGGATGCTGCCACTTTTCTATTTGCTCTCTACCCAGTCTTCTCCACCAACTTGACCAGTAACACTCTTTTTAATAGCTCTCCCAAGCTGTTGTCTCCACTTTTATTTATTTATAATTAAAATATTCATAATTACATTCAACATCCTTGACTCTGCTAAGTCATCAATTACAACTTTAGCATAAAATTTAACATAATGTTTTGGAATAAAATCAAATCAAATAATATTATTTTACAAAATTGGGGTATGTGACAGACCTCCCATGCCATCACAGTGATGTCTTTCCACATGCCAATCACCACGACATTGATTCCCTGTAAATCTGATATCTCACAAGTAGCACACATGCCACTGCTACACATTTATTTTTTCTCCCCGTTACCCTTCTCAACCCATACTAATATAGGACTAGGTAATTAATAACATCTCTGGGAATCAGTGAACATAAATTCTGGTGAAGTCTCCATCCCCAGCCACTATGATTCAATGCCTCCGTAATTCATGTTCCTCAGCAGTTAACATGCAATTATAATGTTCCCATGATATGTGCTTTGCTGGTCTCTGTCAACCTATTAACGCTTCCTTGGCTTATGCTGCTCAAAAGTTAATAAATTAGTAACACCCCTTAAACTGGGTTTTCTCAACATAGTAACCGTCCATCCTTGATTAGAGGGTAAGAAATAATACGCATGCAGTAGTTTTGTTTAAACTGATACAAATATAATTTCCTTTTTATATATCCAATACATATATAATTTCCTCTTTATATATGATTCCCCAGGAAATATAATTCAAAATTATTATATGTATACTTCTCCCAATATACATATAGATGAAATATAATTCAATGTAATATATGTATAGTTTTTCCAGTATACATATTGACGATTTCCTTTTTATAAGATAATTCAATATATGTATAATTTCTTCCAATACATGTATATATATAACTTCCTTTTTATAACATATGAAAGCCCCTTTATATATATTTCACATCTTTATTACACATCTTTATTCTTTATTTTACCTTAATGGTTAAGATAGGTTTTTTACTATTTCTCCCCTATGGTTGACCATATCAACTCACAGTATAGATGTTGGATTTGATGATGAATGTAACAGTCAAGAGGAGTGCTCTACAACACAATACCGTTTTATGTGGTGTTTTTGTGGTAGGTGCATGCCATATAGACATTTCAAATGGAAATGTTCAACCATCTACTAGTATGAGTTGTTGGAACCCATACTAAACCTTTTCATCCTGCTTATGACCCATGCCCCCAAAAATATAGATCCGGGTTGTTTGTAAAATTTTTCCCTTTCTAGTTTGATTTTTATCTTGACAGGTCATAGGTTGCTTGCATATCTCTCTCTGTGCAAGTATGGGTTTATTTTATTTCCCTTTCTCTGTGGTGTTCCATGCAATTAAAACATTATATTCTAGATTGAGTGTGGATCAAATTCACTAGGTGGAAGCCTATAGGACTCCAATTGTAAGATGGTGCTAAGTTCAGCTTGTATGTTGTGGACATTTATATATCTAGTATTGATTTGTTGGACTTGAAAAAGGGCTATCTTTATTCCTTTTATAGTATTTTGGACTTTACAGTAAATGTTTAAAATTTTATTTTACTTTACTCTGGACTCACCACTATTTCAGGTTGCGTGTTATGCTATTTCTAACTTAGGGCTTTTTTCTGTTGCATAAAAAAATTGCAGGTGCCTCTTGACTATTCTCTTCATGCCTACTTGGAAGTTATATTTCTTCATCCTCGAATGAAAATATATGTACAAGGATTAATGGTATGCAGTCTACCACTTTGTTAGTCCTTGAGTAAACTGTGGTGTCTAAGTCTCATATATTTTTTCTTGTAGTTTTACATGTTGTTTGATGGGATACTAACATCAAGAACATCCATAGGTTAAAATTCATCCACTTGCAAAATCACTAAATAAGACCAGGGTTGTAATGGATTTACTCTTGGAAAAAAATGTGGAATTAACTTTAGGGAGAAGTCAAGAGGAAAGGGAACGTGGGAATTATGGCATTTTTTTATTGGCATGGGCATCTTATAGAGGTCAGAATAATGTTTTGATATATTGTTAACTAGTGATTGTGAATTGGGACTTTTGTTTGGTGTGTTCACGATACTCTTCGATTCGTTTGCCTATAGATTTAAAGCTTCTGAATATTGTAAATCTTCAAATAAGCATGAGTGGAAGCATTTGCTTGGCACATGGACAGTAAAAAAACATGTAGTTTTCCAATTGAGATGCTTAGAACATGCCTATAATTTTGCATTTTGAATAAATTTTGGTGTCTATTGATCCAACTTCTTTATTAAGATTCATGTATAGTTTTTAGAATAATTACTATCCTTCCCTCTTTGACATTGATTAAAGTTCAAAGGATGCACATATAAAATTGAGATAAGTGTATATTTTTTAGCATAACTACTATCCTTCCCTTTTCAACACTAATTAAAGTTCAAAGGATGCACATATAAAATTGAGAGAAGCTAGGGCTACTAGATGTTATTTTTTGATAGGTTCATTTATTCTATAAAAGAGGTACATATGCTTTAAAAGGTTGAATTGACCTTTAATTTAAGTACCTAACTTGACCCTTCCACTTCCTAATGCAACTATTGAACTTCACACCTCATATTTCTACTTGTCAAGATACAAATAAATTACATCATTTTCGTATGATAAAGCTTATTTTTACCATTATATCTTTGTTCCTAACAAATCCCCTTTATTGTCACCGTGACTTGTACATGTTATCACCATCCTTGGTACACAATCTCAATTTTCCCTTCAAAGTAGAAGGGTTAACGAACAATCACAACACTTGAACCTGTTGCTTCCAAATCAAATGTATCTCCTACCAAAAAACTATCTATTCCTTGTACTTCCCAACAATGTATCTGGAACAAGGAATCTAGTAGTCATCTCTTGCACATATCCTCATGTTGAAGGCAACATCCACCTAGGAAATATTTTCTTATATTACCTTATTTTCCTTGGCCATTTGTGGACATTAATAAGATTATTTTATCTAATCTTAGGACATTCTATATACTGTCTCTTAAACAGTAATGACACAATCCATTCATATGTGACATAAAATTGGTTTAGATATTTTATTTTCTTCAGATTAATTTTAAAAGCACACAATTAATTCCTCTTTTTTGTTTCCTCATACCAATTACGAACACACTTTAGGATATTTATTATCAACATTTTTTTACCCAAGATTGCTAGGACACAAACCCAACTAGCACACAAATAACTCCTAAAAAATTGCAACATATAAATGTTCTTCACCATGACAATTCCAAAATGGGTGAACATCTCCAAGAACCCCCATAATGGTTTTTTTGACAAGTCCTTTCAGTTTTGTTATGATCGAGTTCTTAGTGTCTTCTACAATCCCTTGAACATATGCTTCCTGGCACAAGTTTTTGACAAATCACCTAGTATTGACAGATTCCCTTTTATTGATCTAAGTTATGAGATTGTACCCTTTGTTGGGTAGATTAACACAATGATTTGTGGACTATTGCATGTGAGCAAGCTCTTGTTGTGCCGTTCCTTGGGAAGTGTATAGGTCCAGAAATCTCTTAGATACTTGGTGCTTCTTTAAATCATTTTTGGTTCTCCAATTACTTGCATGATTCTATGTCCATCTAATTGCTTGCTATTGTTGATCCATAAAGAACTTGGTAATTATACTCTTTCCAACAACACTTTCCATGTCTACTACAATACTCACATTGAGATACATGACTTTTCTCTTCTTTTGGACTGTTCAATGGGGAGCAACTGTCCTTCTGAACAAATACCTTTACTTGGCCTTATATTGGTCTCATAAAATCAGGATCAATTCATATTGGTGGAAATTGATTGCTGTTATTGCTTATTACATCAGACATAAGTTCATCACTCAATAATTCTTTACAAACCAAGCAAGATGCATATCCATAAGACTTCATGTAACTCACATCCATCTGAAGCCACAAGTCTCACAACTCGGGAATATCACAAAGTAAACATCATACAAATTAATAAATTACACCCTGATCAATGTCAATGGCTGAGATTCTGACATTCAATGAACAAGGTGGAAATATTCTAACAAAATACCTTTTTCAAATCCCAAAGACTATTCTGGCATGGATGTGATGCAACATAAAGAAAGCGAAGAGGAGAGGTGATATAAAACATCCTAAATCTGTATGTATAGAGCAAATTATTCAAAATTACTAGAATGTTTCATTGATGCAGAGGTGTTTATATACATGCACAATCCTTGTAGATAGATGCCACTAAACAAGAGTGTGCTTGCAATTTTTATGACTGCACTATTATAAACTTGTGACATTTTCATATTTGACACACACCTTTAATTCCCATTTATTAAGGACACTCACACACATGCACCTTATGATATTTAACACCTCATACATTACCTAAAACTACGATGAGTAGGACATAAACCTAGCTGTGATACACCACTAACTATTAACACATTGTGACATTTAAATGTTCTTAACCATGACAATATTAAAATGATCATTATCCCCAAGATTCACCTTATAGGCTACAATTCCAAATGACAACGCTCTAATAATATAATTAATTTCTTCTCTATGAATAACATATATCATGTACTAAGATTAAACTCCATATTAGTAGAAGCTATAATACGTTTATACCTATCACTATTTCACACATATGGCTCTGATTCCCATTGAATTGATTACAATGAGTATTGTTATTCAAGCATTGTGTTAGCTTATAAATTCCATGGTATTAATCTTATAAATACCAGTATTACTAGTATATACTAAGCTTATACAAGCTCATATTAACCCTTTTCTATTAATTATGGTATTCCTTATGTCACTATTACTAGTATGATTAAGCTCTCTATGTGTAATAAAAAGCTTGTGTTCGTTATGTAGATATGTGTTACTTATGTAATCATATCAAGTTATCTTAAAGCCCTATTCCATACAAATAAAACCTTGTTGAATGTGAAGCTATAAACAACATGATATATCATTTCACATCAATAACATACCCTTCTATGTTTGAACTTTGTACGAATCGCATTCTCAATAATCTTCTCTTTCCCTTGCTTTTGACATTGAGGACCTTTTCTATCAGCTTTATTCAACAGCATCTACATTCTTTTCCACTGCAAGAAAGGCTGAAATTTGGTTTCTATTGACTGAGATGGTAATTTGCTAGTTTAAAACCCAGTTCTATATCTACGGTGTAAATTGTTAGAAACACCGTTCTTGTAAATTCTTCACTATTTTTTTTATTATGCCAACTACTTTGAAATATCCACGTGAAACTCCTGTCCATTTATTGACTTAAATCTATCATCTAAAATTTATGATTCAGTATTAGCATGCCTCTCTCATCTCAAATTTCCCATTATGTAAGTTAATCTTATCGTAGTGTTGTTTAGTATACTTTATTGTTCCCCGCATATTATTCTGGAAAAACTTTCTTTTCTAAGTATATTTGCCCTCTTACTAAAATTTTCTTTGCCAGGTATACCTATCCTCTTTGTTTATTTGAATAGAAAAAACACATGTCTTACTAAAGAAGGATTGGTTTCGTTATACACCATTTACATTATTTATGGGATAGTATTTTCTGAGCTCTTTAGGATTTTTGAAGATGACATTTATGATAGCTACATTCACAATTTCCTACTGCTGAAAAAGTTTCTTGTTTGACAACCCTTTATATGAGGAAGACATCATTATCATTGACACAAAGCATGTCATGTTCTAAATGCTAATCTCAATCATATCTTCAGGTCTGATATATATAAGGCATACATTGTTGGGATAACTACACAATACACTTTCTGACCATCATATACCTTGAAAAGTTTTCTAATCATTGTCACAGTGATTCATATTGATACATTGAATTCAAATAAAGATTCTAACTTGTTTATTGATGTATATGTTGTTGTCACTATCATTTGCAAGGGCATAGAAGAAACATACTTTTTTTATTGCTTGGACCATACTAAAATCATTTGAAAGCTTTGTCATATTGATATGCGTTCAACCATAAATCTGATAACCATATCTAGACATTGACGTTAATGCATTTAGCCTTAAAGACACGCATTGTCACCTATATTTGAACACATTACTGACATACACATTTGTATGTATTTGTGTATATATTTACATATTTATTGATTATCTAATTCCTATGTTCTTTGCCAGGTGCAAGTTGCTTGTCACTTGTTTCGTTGGACCAAAGTAATGGCCTATGCAGATTATTACGAGCGTGCTTTGACAAATGGTGTTCTCAACATCCAAAGATGCAATGAGCCTGGGATCATGATTTATATGCTTCCCCAAGAATATGGAAGTTATAAGGTTGTTTTATTTAGTTAAAATGATAATAAAAACAACCTAAAATTTCCTTTACTATTCAGATAGGGAAAACTAAGGTTTTCCTCAGAGCGGGTCAAAAATTATTTAGTGCAAAGTTTGTTCCTATATTGATCGAAAATAAATTCTTGCTTTGGACAATGTTGTCATTGATATTCAGGCCTTGTGGAGAGGTATTTCATGTTCATGTATTTGTAGGTCTGTTGGTTCTAAATGTTTATACATTTTGAGTACACCTACTATTTGTTGGAATTGTTTCTTTTTGCCATGTGAAATATTGTGAAATTACTATGTACATTTTTCAGTTATTTGTTTTCTCTTTTTAGCGAGCAGCAAAACTTATTTCTTAACATGTGTTGTTTGTAGGTAACCTTACTCGCAAGATTTATAACAACATGAGAAGAAAGGCTGCTGCAATGTGGATACAAAAGCATGTGTGTAGATATAAAGCTCAAAAAGCTCAGAAGCACGTGTAGTGTGGATACAGAAGCACATGCGCAGATAGAAATCTCAGAAAGCGGGACATTAAGTATGAAGGGCCTATTGCCGAGGGTTTCCAGATGCTAAGTATGGTTTTGAAGCTTCCACGAGATCTAAGTATGGCTTAGCAGCGAAGTACAAGTGGGATGGTTTAGCCATTGTAATATTTTGAAAAGTCATCGATGTAGTAGAAGATTTTCATGTAAATTTATATGGAGATAATTATTGTAATACTTGACATTTCATATAAGTTAATTAATGTGACATTGCGTAATTCACATGTGTATTAGATAATGATAAATAATGTATGATTCTTTTTTTAATTTAAACATAATATCATATTAAAAAATTATATTGATTAATAATTGACACCATTAAAAGGACTAAAATATAATAACCACACATTAAACGACTAAAAATTGCTAAATTAGTGACCAATAGATGAGATTAATGACCAAAATTCCCATATAAAATGACAAAAAATTGAGAGATACGTGACCAAACAATGAAATATAAATGAACAAAAAAACCACCAAAATTTGCATATCAATGACCAAAAAACAGTTTTGGTGGCTAATTTACGGTATTTTACTACACGACCAAATTTGGTCATATTCTAGTTTTCCATGTGGTCACTAATTTGGTCACAAATGTTGTCATTGATTCAAATATATGACCAAATTAATGATTAACTCACAAGCTATAGATGACCAATTTTGGTCGCATAATAAAAGACTGTAAATTAGCCACCAACGATTGCCAAACCAAAAGTGGTCATTGATATGCGGATTTTGGTCATTTTTTTGGTCACTAATCTCTCATTTTCCACTAGTGTAGATGGATACATAGAATATTAGTAGCAAAGGAATTTACTTGTCACTCCATTACAGAATGTTTCAATACATAAGGTACGAAAGAAAGAGGGAGAATGATGCTCTGCTTCAAAGGGAGTGACTGCGGAATATTTTGAGTTTCGACATGGTACGATAGGATGGACAGCTTAGTGATGGCTCTAGGATTTACTGGGAGTAGAGAGGATTCCAACATTTACTTCAAGGTTGAAGGAAGAAGACCAGTGATGCTCCTATTATATGTCGATAACCTATTCTTGAAAGGAAAAGATGAAATCATTAAAGATGCAAGAAGGAGACTTGCTGCCGAGGTCGAGATGAAGGGCTTGGGTATGATGCACTACTTTCTAGGCATGGAGGTGTGGTAGAGTGCACATGGAATCTCCCTTGGACAAGGGAAGTGTGTAGTGGAGATACTAAAGAGGTTTGGGATGATGGAATGCAAGGCCATGGCCACACTTATGGCATTGAACTTGAAGCTATTGAGTGATGCTTCATCAGAGATGATTGATGCCACAATGTATCATCATATGATTTGTTCATTGATGTTCCTGTAGAATACAAGACTAGACACATGCTTTGCTATGAACTCCCTGAGCCAGTTCCTGACGGATCCGAGACATGCTCACCTTGTTGTAAAGCATGCAAGGAGGTACTTGAAGGATAAAGTTGATTATGGGATCAAGTATGATATGAATAAGAAGACTAACCTGCCTAGTGATGTTACGAATATCCTAAAATGAAAATTGAATACTTATCTTTATTTTCATGAAGTCTGGTGTATGAGATGCTCTATGGCTGGGCATACAAAATACTATTGTCGCTAAGAAGAAGGATGTTATTAGTAACTATTGGGAGGTTCTGGTAGACATATGAAGAAAACACTACTGTCAGCAATGAAAAGTAGGGCCAAAAGGAAAAAAATAGAATAGTTACTCACAAGAGCACTCCAGACATACATAATATAGAACGAGACAAGAGGACAAAAAGAAGGGAAGATATTAGATACTAGGAATTTGTGCTCCAACAAGAGAAAATGATGACTAGAGTGACAGAACAAGAAGAGAATCCACCAGAGTTGGATCATAATCGACAGGTAGAGGGCATAGATGAAGAATTTTCACCGATGGAGGTAGAATTGTTGATAGAGCGTGGTAGACCTCTCCAAGTAGATATACCCCATACTATTACACCTCATTCTTCATCAAATTCTAACCAGAGTGATTGAGAGAGAGATATTGTTGAAGAAGATTTAAGACTATGAGCTGGCGAGTTAGGTGTTTGGAATCAACTAGATGGTGAAGGAAATGATGTTGACCATATTGTAATTCATCGACCGTAGGAAGGAAACTGGGTTACTTTTCAACCCAATCCATCTAACCGCAATATCCATCTACTCTACTCAAATCATTAAGGATCACCCCCTGGCTAATCACAGCTTTAGACAAAACAATAGAACAGTCAGAATCACACGTAAGGGTATCCCCATCTCATAAATTTACTTGGGTATCTGTCATAGTAGTTGACATAAATCAACCTCTAGTCAAAGGAGGACCAACTGTTACAGAATAAACTTTCGACATAAACAAAAGTTCTGTCGAAAATAATTGTGCAGAAAAACCAGTCATAAGAAGTAACCCACCACCTCCACCACTAGGAGAAGACATAGACACCGAAGATATGTCGCACATGTCTACACACATTCCCCTCTATGAGGGTGATGAAGATCCCAGACAACATTGGTTTTTCTGCGATTCAACTTGGGTGTTGATGTATTTGTAATTTCAGAACATATTCTGATGTATATTAACATTGTATGTTCATGTACCCCCATTGGGGATGTGTGTTACCCATTTACGAGATGTCTAAATTGTTTCTAGAACTTGAGGTACAACCTCCATTGTAAGTTGTGGAAATAGTCCCCAGTGTAACATCATGTAATATGTAATTTCAGTCTCTCTAAGAGAAGTGGGCCCCATGTGAGATGACATGTAGCCTCGAGTCTTATATTTGGTCAGTGACCTTAAAGGGTATAAATAGGGAGGATCTCTCCCTCATTTATACACATCTCATACACTATCTAAGGCGTTTAAGAGAGACAGACAGTCATAGCAGGAGAGAAAGATAGTTATTGAACATTTCTTATTACTTATTTTGATCATCTTACTATTTTGAAGTAGTTTGCGGGGTTTTCTCCTTTATGGTTTCTCCGATGAAAATATTTGTGTCTTGTGTATCTTTTATATCGTACGCATTTTGTTGTACTTGTTATTGTTTCAAATAAATATCCTAGATAATCTAATAAGATCTTAAGAAAATATAACATGGTATCAGAGCCTGTCTAAAAGAAGGCACTATGTAGCTATAGGAACTAGGGATTCCTAGTTGAAGGTGTTCTCTCCACATAACATCAAGTGAGGAGGGATAAGCTAACTTGTCTCACTAGGGCACATCTGTTGGTTTTAGTAGTTTCTGAATCAGATATGTTTCATTGTGCATTTGAAATACAACTACAATGGAGGTTAATGGAAATTAGGGTTTCATGCGTGAAAACCCTAGAAAATTGAGTTTAGTCATTCTAGAACTTTCCCTATAATGCGATATTAGAGAAGCCTTTGAAGCTAAAAATTTATAGGCCAAAGAAAAACTTGTGCTCTACACTCTGTAAACATTTCATCCTCGGATTCACTATACTTCAGGAGACATGGCTCCTCCAAATTAGGGTTCTAGCCTCCCCCAGAATACAGTTATAAATAGGTGACCTAGGAAGATTTGCTATATCTTGAACTAGGAAGGTCCAAACGATAATTCAAAAGAGGATACAGGTAGGGAATAGATTGTATTTTGTGTGGTACATTTTTTATACCCATAATGTGAAAGAGTGACATGTGTCAATCCATACAAGTTTGCTATGCTAAATAGTCCCCAAAACAGTTACCTTGGGAAACTCAGCATAAGTCCCATTGGGAGAATCCATTTATTCTCTAAACTGTGGGGTTGGAAAGAATACTTATCAGGATATCATAGTAAGAAGTTTTAGACATTTAGTATCCAAAAATTATGATATACAACAGAATCAATATCAGTCATTTCTATAGAAGAAATTGGAAAACTAGGGCTTCATGTTCTAGGAGCTTCCCTCCACTGTTTTTAGAAAAAGAGTACATTGGACAACTTGTCTTAAATAGGACCATCTTTCTATCCAATCGGAAGTTTGAAATTCCAAGTTTTGAAAATTAGGTTTCTCTAATAAACCCTAGATCAATGAGCTCCAAAATGAGGACAAACACCTCAAATCAATAAGATCTAAATTTTTGCTATTTACATTTGAGGTTATCATTTCAAAATGACTAATCACACCAACTTGATGACAAGCTTGGTGAAGTTGAAAAATTCCAAGTATGAAAGTATAGGAACTCCATGATCCTTGAAGAAACTAACTTGGATCAGTATTTCAATAAGGAAGGTCTAAGAGCTAGAGGGAGATAAAGCTAAGGCTAGATCCAAGAGAATCTTTGTAGATTCTATTAAATATCATCTCATCCCTCATGTGTCATCTTGAAGACACCAAAAGGAAGTGTTTGACGCTATGAAAAAGAAATCAAAGAAGAATAAGATATTGTTATAACCACCTTGAATGGCCTCCCAATATCATGGGATTCATTCATTCGGGGAATGTGTGCTAGAGGAAAGTGATTACCTTCAACAGACTCTAGGAAGAGTGCACATCAAAAAAAGTTCGACTCATAATAAGAGAAGAGAAGATGGGAGAAACTGAAGATCAAGCTCTCACGATTCAAAGAAGATCCCTTAAGTGATGAGGAATATGAAGGACTCAATTCTTGAAGAACCTCTTATCCATGTTAGCATTTGGATAATAAATGATGCTGTTATGAATGAAGAAGATGATGAAGTTAAATGGTCAAGAAAGATTCTACCCACAAAACAAATAAAGATAAGTGTTCAATTTTTCATTTCATGATATTGTTTGGTTATGCATTTGTTTATATTTAGTTGAAGTGTTATGCTTGTTTGAGTATTTTCATTTATACTACTGAATTGCACATGATAGGTAAGAAGTCAATGATGTTGTAAAACATTCCATTACTACTTATCTAGATTAAAACATGTTTGCTGGAATATTAGGAGTAGTACACACTCTTAATAACATTAGGGTAGAATGCATCTAGAAGTTATTGTATGTATACATGATATGGATGAATGTTGTAGCATTGGATAAAATAGTTGCATGGCTATGTGACATATATTTGTCACTACTAATATGTTTTTGAAATTATCATATGTTTCTAATCATGCAAATGAGCTTGAATTATAGATCATTCCTAACAACAAGTAACTACTGTTCAGAAGAGGAACTTGAAGCTTCCCAGGTCAAAGACACCATAGTGAAATAAATATATTCAGAAGAACATAAAGAGAATGGTAGATCCACCTCGAGAGATGAAGACCACCTTGGGAACAAGAAATAATCCAAGATGAAGAATAGTATGAATATACTTCCAAAGAAAGAAAGAGGACTCAAACACAATCTAGTTATGTGACACTTTTGAGCGACATCATTCAATGCGCAGCCTTCTAGCTATGAATAAGTAGACAAGAAGAAAGGGAAGGAGACTATGATCAAAGAATACCAATTCAAGAAGAATGATGTCTAGGATGCGGTGTCGAGACCTGAAGGGAAGTCTGTACTGTATTCCATATGGATCTACAAGATTCAACTTGCAATAAATGAAAATGGCATGGGATACAAGACAAGAAAGAAGGCATAGACTATGAAGAAACATTTGCACCAGTGATGATTCAAGTATACATAGAGTAGCCACTAGGAGTTGAGACACATGATATGAAGACTCATGTGTCAAAATTAAAGAAGGCCTTGTACAAGCTCAGAAGGAACCCATGGGATAGAACATATAGTTACATAAGGATCTTGAATATCACCTAGAGTGATAAAGATCTTAACCCTTGCTACAAGATTGAAGATGAAATTCTTAGGAGGAAATAATTCTCAGGAATGAAAACAGGAATCAGGTTTCACCAAATTAGTAGCAACCAAGAAAAGATCATCCAAGAAAATAATTGGTCCAGAGATCCACAAGAAAGTATAGAATCACAATCGGTTTGAAGCCCTTCAAATGGTAAAGGTGGTTGAAACCCAGACAGAAGGGAAGCTCCAAGAACACCAAGATCCAGAGCCACCCCTTCCTTCAAAATTCAAGATCCAAGAATCCAGCAAGGAAACAACTATGGAAGAGAACCCACCTTCCAACAACGAAGGGGAAGAGATGGAGAGAGGGGAACTTGATTTAGAAGGATTGTAGGAAACATGTTCAGATAAAATATTGAATCATATTTGTCCACAATAGGTCTCCCTTCTAGATAAATCCATCATAAATACAAGAAAAACTTCAAGTACCTGGGAATAACAACGGAATCTCTTAAGGACCCGGATGGGAAAAAGAAAGGCATAAGAGAGAAGTAAGGAAGACATAACAATGTGCAGCAAATCCAGCTAATTAGGGAGAATGTAGTAGCCTTGGGGAAGTATCCAACCATAGATGCATCCCTTACCTCTTCACCCAAGTAGTTTTAAGATGTGAATCACATATCGAATAGTAAGAGGCTGTAACAATCCCTTGAAGATACGTATTCTAAAAATAAGAATAGAAAGTGAAAAGTCGGTTATAGTATTTCTTCAAGAAACCAAATGTTCGGAAGTAGAACAAAAAGCTATAGGAAAAAAATTCTGGCAACCCAGTGAAGTAATTGTCGTAGATGCAAGAGGAGCAGTTGCAGGCATAGGAATAATATGGAATCTAAGGGAGGTGGTCCTTACAGAATTTTTTGCCTTACAGTTTTCCCTTTCGGCATCCTTCCAGGTATTGGGTACGTACATGCCGGGATTCATTTTCAATATTTAGGGTCCATCTCGGGCCGATGAGAATTATATTTTTTTGGACTCCCTGTGTACTCTAAAGGTGGAGGTTGGGGTGCATCCTTGGATTCTAGGAGGGGACTTTAACCTATTCAGAAGCCTAGAAGAGAAAAGAGGAGGAATATAGAAGTTAAACCCTATTCACTATCATTTTAACGAAGTCATTACAAACCTAGACTTGGTGGATGTCAGAACGTCCAATAGTATCTACACTAGTACAAAATGAGGAATTAGCTATTAGGTGACTAAAAATTCTAGTCACCATAGGTTTTTCAAGTGATTTACTACTAAATATGAGCAATTTTGATTGATCCAACTATAAACGACTAAAATTAATGACTAATTTAGTCACTAGTTAACAAATATGAGTAGATAATAAGTGACATAATTAAAAATGACTAACATAAACGACTAATTTAGTCATGACATAAAAAATGACTATCTAGAAGAATATGAATTAGTCATTTATGTTATTGATTTTTAATTGTGTCATGAAAAGTTGCAAATTTGACAATGAAGTGTAAATTAAATTTTGTAAACTGTAACACCTTCTATTAGTAATATTGGTGCCATGCACCTCGATGTTTAGAGATCCACCAAACCAATTGCGTGAATTTTCTCTTGACCATTTTTATCCCTACTACACCATTGAAGCAAACTCGACTAAGCGCGTTCCAAAGGAAAATTAGGTTCATACGTCAATTACGAATTAGGTACTAGAACCAATACCATATCGATACCTAGCTAGAAGAGCCATATTAGTCGTACATCCCCTCAAGAACCGACCATTCGAATGCACCTCCTCCACATATACTTACCAAATGCATCCAATGCATGGAAAAAAAACAAATCCACTTTGGATCTGTGGGCTGAAGGTATCATTTGACCCCTGCTCCCTTGTTTTTTGCACTCGATACCCTATTTTTTCAGATGATAGGTCATCTCAGGATCTCGTAGTGACCAGTCAGAGCACTTCAAAGGTATGGTTCTTGTCGCTCCAATATTCATGTTCATCACTCCAATCAATAACCAGTTGTTATGGATTTTTACAGATCTCAATGCTACCGAAGTTATTGCTTCCACTTTATATTCACAATTATCACCATCTCCATCCTATGCGCTCATAACCATATGCATTTTGATCTTTCATCCTGGGAAAAACATGAGCACCCTCCTACAATGCCACTATTTGCAAAGGTCATTGGTTTTTGCACATCAACATTCTTCACACGCTCCAAAGGAAAACTGAAGCAGACATTAGAAGAAGTGATTAAACTTTGCAAGGAGGTTTACTTGTTGCAAACATCATTGTAGAGCAGGGGTTGAACGATACTTTCAATCCACAGATCCAAATTTGATGTGTTTTTTTGGCGATGCATTGGATGCATTTGCTAAGTTTACATGGAGCCACATTCGACTGGACGGTTCTCGAGGGGATGTAGGGCCCTCGTCTTTGGTTGTCATCGGTCACCGTCTTGAAGAGTATTGATCATATTTTGGTACCGGTAGGAGTCGATGATTTGGCCGAGAAGTGGCGACTATGACTGGTTTTTGGGCCAAGGCGTCGACTCCGTAGACTACTCCATTTATAAAAATAAACAAATTATACGATAATTATTAAAAAAATATAATATATACCTAATTAACATAATTTATATAATAAAATAATAAAAATATAACAAAAACAAAAAAACCCATATAGTTTATATATAAAAAAAATCTATATAATTTATATAATAAAATAATAAAAATAAAAGAAAAAAATCTATTCTGCCACCCAACTCTCCACCCACCTCTCCACCCACTTCTGTTAGGGCATGATGGCGTATTTTCTTGAACCCCATGGAGATTTCATCCTCTAATTCCATTAATGACTGCTCAGGTCGTTGGCGCCAAATAGCCTGTCCAAACTGCGATATCGTTGAGGAGATTAGTATGGATATTTACCGCGATTGATGGTTTACAATTTCGATATTACCATCGTTGCCAAGATAAAACAACACGAGAGAGAACCTAGAGGATCGTGAAGAGACGGGCCATGAATTCTGCAACTCTAGAGTCAACATCTCCTTCTTTCCTTACAAAATCCCTGGTAAGTTTCTTGATTCAGTGTGAATCGATAAATTTTGCCCGATTATAATACTAAAAGTTTCTTGTTTTAGTGTGAATTGGTAAATTTTTCCTGAAGAGTAGGTAGCTAGGTTAAAATCACTGATAAGTTTCTTTTTACTGGGATTTTTTATCATTTAGCCCGGGCATTGACACTAACCCTAGGCATCGAATCAACTCCTGACATCACCTCGTATTGTGTGCTCACTCGTCTATGTAGTAGGTTACTAGCTCGTGGGTCTCAAGCTGTGTCGATCCAACCAACCATCTGGAACTGGAGCCCATGGATTTTCTTTCTTAATAGCCATGTTCCACCAAATACCCACCCCATTGAACCCCTCCATAGCTGTCCTAGGTCAAAGTAGAATGACATCTGTAGAATGGACACTCCATGTTGAAAACACCATTTTTGTGAGGACGCTTTGGTACAATACATAGTTGCCATAAATATTGATTCCATGAGAGGGGCGCACTCCCTATTTACTATCCAAGTCATGTGGTACTAATCTGTAATTCATCTCTGCTATTCAAGTTGACTATGTGGTACTAGCTTGTAGCTGAGGGGTATCCAATTTGGGAGGTGTTGTAGACAATTTGAAGTTTGAGTACCTTTCTTTAATGCTGTTTTCCCATATGTCTGGTCCCAGGGGTCCTTGAAAACTAAATAGCTTCTCCTACTTGAAATTCTAAAGGAAACTGAACAGGTTATGTGAGGAACACTATTAGTAGAATATCTTCTTCTGCTCCAAGAAATTCGACTGTGAGGCCATAAACAGATACAATTGGCAGTTGTGGCAAGTGATGAGACTATAATTCCAAGCTCAGTTCCACACTGAATGATACTTGAAACATTTCAGTGCTATCAGTCAGCCCAAATGAATAATCTTCTTACAATGATCTCATCAAGGCAAACATCCCTTGTAGATATTTTTCTCAATTAAAACTGATTGCAATCCAAAAAAGTTATGAAGCCCGACACAAAAATGTCCTTTCCTTCAAGGACATATTCCATCAGCATGATTCTCACTTTACAAACTTATTTCTTCCGTGTGGCTCTTTCGGAATATACATATTCTTTAGGGTAAATTATGGTTCTCAGAAGACCCTGCGTTACGATCATCCTGAGTTATGTATGTTTCTTCAACCATGCTTTCAAATGTCCATTTACATTCTTCGTTGTTCAATTCAAAGTCATGCACATGGTAAACTAAGCTAGAGGAAGAAATTGCTTTGACCCAAATAGCATAAATTTTCAATAAAACCAAGAACGTAATGACACCCAAAAGGATTAAACTCAATACAATTGCAATTGAGATGTCAGCTACTACTCTCTTGTTAGTTTATTCCTTATAGATCTTGAAGATTCCAATGAAACCTATGAGCAGGGAGCCAACGAATTTCTGGAGAGTCCACGATTTCCCACAAAAGAGATCCAATGCCATTTGGAAGCACTCAATGGCAACTGTCCTTGGAGAAAATTATTGGATAAGTTCAACTTAGCCAAGCTTATAAGATCCCTAATCTCATAAGGAACTTGACCGCTAAGTTGATTATTGGAGAGATTGAGAAATTTGAGCATCATTAAATCCCGAAGTGAAAAAGGAATACTTCCAGAAGAAAAAAATTACCACTCAAGTCTAGCATGACTTGTAGATTACCAATCTTTCCAATCTCCACTGGAATTGAGCCTGTCAAAGAATTGTATGAGAGCCTCAAGTCATAAATTTTTTCATAGTTTTTGATAGAAGAAGGGATTAGTCCAGAAAAGTTATTCTTCTACAAATAGATAACATTCAAGGAAACAAGGTTCCCCAGCTGCCTTGGTAAACTACCCCAAATCTTATTATTGTCAAGAGCAAGAGTGAGTAAACTAGTACAATTCCCAAGCCAGGATGTAATTGTTCCATTAAATTCATTGAAGGAGAGTTTTAGCTCTCCAAGCCTATAGAAATCACCAAACCATCCAAGGATAGGTCCAAATAAATGATTATTATTCAGATCAAGATGACTCAGATGCATGCACTTAGCAAGCTCCATAGGTAACCCACTAGTGAGCTTATTCCAAGATAAGTCCAATAGATTGAGCTCCAACATCTGGCCAATCTCTTTAGGGTTGTTGTTTTTTAAGCCATTCCTACCTAGTCGGAGACAGCTTAAGCCTATGGAATCAACCAATTGGGATGAGATTTCCCATGAAAAAAATATTATTTGTCAAGTCCAATGTTTTGAGAAAACATGAACCACAAAGAGGAATTATGCTTCCATTCAATTTGTTGTTCCAGAAATTAACATTAGTCAGGTTTTTCAAATGAATCAGGTCTCTAGGAAGAAGTCCTTTAAGAGAATTATTATATAGAACAATCATCTGCAAACCTTCAAGAATTCCAAAAGATTGTGGTATTGTTCGAGAGCTTATTGCAAGGAGCTTATTTTTTTGATTTCTTCTCCAATACTTCGCTTAACTCTTTGTCTTAAAAAAAATATAAATATGAATTTGTTTTCTTGAGTGGATTACTTCCTCGACAGCTACAACTCTTTACACATTGTTTGTGTTTGTTTGGATAAATGTCCTAATTTTTTTTTCCATGAAAGTTAAGGTATATATACATTATATATGCTTCGATGGCTTGGAAGTGAAAGTTGTATGAGAAATCTGCTAGCAATTGTCTTAATTTAGCAGTGGATAGCTTTTTTAGTTGTTTTCCAATGGAATGGCCTGAACCAATCCAGAGTGTCTAGTGTCTTACAGAGCGCGGCATCAATTGTGTGCCTTCAAGATACATGAGACCTGATGATGAGAAACCCTCAGAATAGAATCTTGTGGAAGGGGAGATACTCATCATAGATATCTTTGGTCTCTGTGATGAATGACGAAGAAAGACTGTGGAGGAAATATCAGATGCTTATAGAGACTGGGGATGCTTCCAACTGATAAACCATGGATTTTCTCCAGAGCTTCTCATGGCCAAATGTGAGGTATCGAGAGAGTTCTTTGATCTGCCATTAGAGGAGAAGCAGAAGCACACAATGATCCTTTAACTTATGTTGGATATGTCAGTCGAATTGGTGTGCAGAAAGGCGCTATTCTTGACTGGGGGGATTACTTTTTCCACCACTTTTTGCCTCTTTCCATACTAAAGGAGCACAAATTTCCATCCAAACCAGAGGAATATAGGTGATGAAATAATAGTCAGTGTGCACTGTTTTATTCAGTGACGCAATTTCATGCTTTTATTTGGAGTAATTAGTTTCATTAGCACACCTACATAGTTTGTAGTTGGATCTGGTCGATGGAGATTGAAACATAGTTCTAAAATGGAGATAAAGTGGACAATACCCTAGGAAAATTTCACTGCAAGCCTCCTGAAAAACCTCTTGTATTGCATCCTCATCTTGAATACAATAGGGCAGTTTTTCAAATTTAACTTTGGGACTGTAGATGTTGACATGCACCCTACACAAAATCCATTATCCCTCTTATTCCAAGAGGATGAGCTCTCACCATTATTGATTTGCAGATATCTAGGCTGCAGTTAAATCCTCACATTAGATCACCTAAAAAAGCTTCATTGCTTCTTTGCACAGGCTGGTCTTCATATGACTTCTGTAATAGGGACAACATGTCTACAGAATTCCTTCATTCATATCCATATACAACAGGCTCTGTAGAAGATTATTTTTCCAAATGTTGCTCAAAATTTGTCTGTAAAGTATGCACAATAAAATGTCAAAATAGTCCCTAATGTGGTGCCTTAGTTGCTGAGGTAGGCCAGCAAGCTCACACAAATTTGCATTGCTAGAAATAATGCCTCCAAAATTTGCATGTGAATGCATTTTGAGGTGTAATATGACCTATGCCTACTATTCTTATGGTTACATCTAGAGCTTGAATAATCTTAGTCTTTTTTCCATTTTTACCTTAGGGACATTGTGTCACATACATGGAGTGAAAATTAACATTATCTCCTTGGGAATCTCAGATTTTCCATGGACTATATTGTAATGGTTTTGCACTGAAATAGTTTACTGCTAACATTCTACTCTGACATGATGAACTGTTATTTGTTGAGATCATTATGGGTGAATAATTTTTTTTTTTTCAATTCTATGGGATGCATTATTAGGAAATTACATCCTGCAAAGTGGTAAATGATGCATGGAACTTTATGTAGAGCAGGTCCATCTGCTCTAGCTGATGTAGGTGGTGAACATAATGGACAACCATCAAATGGCTAGAGAGGGTTGTGTAGCATTGCATCATACAGGCCTTACTTCAATGTGGGCACATATGTTTGGGTCGAAAGAATTATTGGTTCATTGTATCCATGCCAAGCAAACTTTATTGAAAAGATTTCCCATAATTAAGATATGTAAGTTTAACCAATGCTTCTATAAGATTCTACAGTGAATGTAGATATTTTTTTGAATGATTAAAGTGTTTGCAGACCAATTGTAATAGTGGCTCTGCATAGTGTGCAATTGAATTGACATGTTCTATAGAGGCTGCCATGTTTATCCTATTGGAGGTGAGATCTAGGGAAACCACTCTGTGCCCCTTCTGCTTAAGTAGAGTTACAATTTTATACCAACACCAGGATCCATGCCCAAGTCTATGAATCAACACAAAGTTTTGTTGGATTTCTTCTCCTTCCTGACCAATTTTAGGAGAAAAAACTTAGATCTCCTCATTATGAGATTCCATAATTGTTCTTCTGCAAATAGTAAACTCAAAACCCCCAAAAAAATAGAAGAGTCTGCTGAAGTTTTGGGATTGGATTACCTATACATGAATAGAAAAAAGGAGCATCATGACACCAATAGTTCTACTCCATTGCAACATCATTGTAAAAGTAGACCAGAATACTTGCTACAGTGCCTAGGGCAGGAAGGTTCATTGCCTTAGCATAAATCTGGATTTGATTCATACACTTTTGTGGGAAGTTCTCTAGTTGGCACGTATGCAAAATGTGGGTGTATAAAAGAGGCAAGTCATTTTCCAATTTTCGTCAAAGGAACTTGGCTGCATGGAATGCAATGATTATAGGATGCGCACAGCATGGACTAGTAAAGGAGGCTCTAGAGCTCCTTTCATAAATTGAGCTGGCAGGAATGAAACCAAATGATGTCACATTCCTTTGTGTTCTCTCTGTATGCAACCATGCAGGGCTAGTTGATGAAGGCCAACATTACTTCAATTTTATGAGTCAAGATTATGCCATTACACCAAGAGGGGAACACTATGCTTGCATGGTTGATATTCTTGGCTGCTCTAGACAGTTGCAAGAAGCAGATGAGTTTATCAAACAAATACCATCTAAACCAATAGTGTCCATGTGGGGTGCTTTACTTGGAGCCTACATAATGCATGGTAATATGGAGCTGGGTAATCTTGCTGTAGAGAAACTTTTTGAGTTGGATCTGTACAACTCAGGAACTCATGTGTTGTTGTCTAACATATATGCTGCAGCTAGAAGGTGGGAAGTTGTTTCCAAAGTAAGGAATATGATGAGAGAACATGGGGTGAAAAAAGAGGCAGGACTTAGCTGGATCGAAGTCAAAAGCAAGGTGCATACTTTTGTTTCAGATGACAAATTGCACCCTCAAGCAAAATAAATCTATGCGAAGTTAAAGACATTGAATGAGTAGATGAAGGCAGTAGAATATGTGCCTGAAACAAAATTGGTGCTTCATGATGTGCAAGAAGAACAAAAGGGAGCCCTTCTTTGCTTTCGTAGTGAGACGCTGGAAGTTTCCTTTGGGCTTATTAGTATGCCCATGGAGAAAACTATAAGGATCATGAAGAATCTATAAATGTGTGGTGATTTCCACAATGCCATTAAGTTCATATCCAAGGTTGTCAAGAGAGAAATTGTGGTAAGGGATACAAATCGTTTCCATCATTTCGAGGATGGGGTTTGTTCCTACAGGGATTATTGGGGACAGTAAGTTGAATGAGTAGCAAACTAATCAATGATCTTTTGTGGGTTCTTTGGGTTCACATATGTGTTGAGGCTGTGATTATGGTAGATAATTTTGACAAGAGACCCCCCTTAAGTTTTGAGTTGTAAATTTCAATGTAAACCATAATTTTCGAGTGGAATATTTTCCCAGATAATATCCTCATTGGGAAATGTTTTTGTAAAATTCGAGAGATCCAAAATGTTAGGCAGTCCGCCTATTTATGTATTTTCCTCTTCTTCTAGTCTGCATGATAGTAATTACTCCTACCAAAGGATGAGGAGATCACAAATAGAGAGATTTGAAGTTATCTTTTTACGCATAGTAGCCTAGACCTCCACATACTATCAACTTAATCGTGTTCTGGTAGGGATGAGAATTCCATAAATCTTGCACCTATTCCAGACAGGATAGTGTCCTATGTCAACCTGCTCAAATCACAGGTCAGTTCCTTATGTATGCTTAAGTGCTTTGGATAATTGATCAACACATCAAACTGAAAGAAGTGTATTTCTTGGCACACACAACACGTGTCCCTCCTAACTTCCTAGTAACTACGATACCATTTTCTTAAATTGTAGCTGCATCATAAATACATGGTCACCACTGCCTTGTACTTAACTATGTAATGAAGAGTTACAAGCTGCACTAATTCACTTGTAATTATATTAACATTAATGATGATCCACGTCTATCATTGTTTACCGAAGTATGGAGGCATTCCTTCAAATCAAATTTAATTATATGACTTGAAAATGTTTCTTTTATTTTTGAACAAAAAGACTTAACACTATTATATCCCTTATATTTCCCAAGCATTGGAGGGGTGTAAAACAAAACCAGACACCTAATATTTATTATCCTCTCATCTGGAAATGCATTTTTAGCAAAAATTCTGGCTAGTGTTTTCATTCCTAGATCCAAGATTGAGTGAACTTGTGAATTTGAATATTTTGGATTGTATGGGCTTTCTTTAGAGATTGAGGCTACTTTGGGTAGGTTATAGTGGTGAGAGGATGTATAGTTTTGGAATTTAGCCCCCTTTAAATGATCATATGTCAATGTTTGGAAGCCAATCTCAGGTATTATACCAGTGAGGTTTGGTTACATTATCATGAACTCCTCACTGAGCTGTTCATTCTAAATATGTCTGTCAATGGAGTTCTTAATGTACATTTCAGTTGAGTAATATCTAGAAGCTGAGATCCAGGGGTTTTAATAAGAGAAATTATTGGGGATCCTCTATGCCGATCCAATTATGTTTTTGTTCCCCATACATCAAATATGACAAACCATTGTTTACATTCAATAAATCCATGTCATTCCAACTTCCCCGTCTATTTAGAAACCTGCTAGGAATAAGTCTTTTATCTCTCCTTCCCACACTAGAACCACCATGAAAGAGGCTTTTGCTGCTCATAGAAGAAGTTGGTGTTTCTTGAAGAAAGTCCACATCAGAGGTTGATCCTTCAGAGATTGTCAAATTTGATATTTCTAATAGACCAAGTCTACTGTTATTTCTCTGTTCTCCCTTATACAATGTTTCTCTAACCTCCCCAATCTAACCCAATCCAGTAGAGAGATTTTGAGTTGAAATTTGCTGCCCCGATGTAGCAGAATTTGGCTGCACCTTGCATGTCTTCTTCAATTTTGATGATCTGGAAGCACCCAGTTTAGGAATTTTTGATACTAACTTTGGCAATAGTGACTTGCTGCTTGAGGTATGTCCAACAATTTTGGATGATTCCCCTGGTTCCTTATCTTCAATTTGGCTAACTTTGAGAGCAGTCACTCTGGTACTACCCCCAATTCTTGTAGGGTAATGAGTAGGGTAATAATTTTTGTGACTTGTCATGTCCACAACCTTTCCCAGTGGTGTTCTTCCCTAAGACTTTTTCTCCCTGGAAATGACTTTTTTATTATGATCTTATAAACATCAGGTAAAGCATCAGTAAAGACATGCTTTTTCCTATAAGTTTTCTTTGTCTTCAGTACCAAAAATAGAGGACCCTGGGTGCTACCAGACTCCTCATAGAATAGAATACATATCTGACATTCCAAACTAATCCTCCTTAAATTTAATTTAGCTATCCCTAATGGCAAAGAAACAAAAAAGCAGATCTAGAGGGGTTTTAATGGCAATTGTTTGGAGTCCAACTTTTCATCTTACCATTGTGAAAGGTAACTATTTTTGGAAGAGCTCTGAGTCTATAGGGAATACACTATTGCTGCTATTGAAATCTTTGAGTATCAGGGTTGCTTGTACCCATCAAGACAGAGGAGGAATTCAGTTCAAAGAATAACACTAACAGGGAGAAAGGTGGAAGACATGGACAACTTAGTAAGAGAATTCGACAAACTACTCTTCATTATGCTGTGAAAGGAGAAACATGAAAACACCAACAATAAAGGAAAAATCTATGAATCTAGCTTCAGTCAGCTCTTCCCATGCAAAATTCTGTAGATAGCTCTCCGGTTTTATTTCTAAGCATAAAGAAAGGCATTCTAGGAACACCCTGGAGGAACTGAAGGACCTAGAGGATATTGTCAATGCTAAGAGGGATTCAATGATGGATGAATATCTCCAAGAGTATGTTAGCACCTTTGTGAAGGATCCTATTCAAACCTAGGGTAGGGACACAAAGGCCCAGCACCTATTGGATTTATTTTGGGACAACAAAGAGTATATTGTTGCTACCATGGAAACTAAAGCCATCCATTCTGATAATTTTGGGGAATATCACCAAAGGCTAGAAAACAAGATGAATTACATTGACAAAGAGCTCAATACCTCAAGACAAACTTCTTCGCTGCTTCGGCTCAATGGGCATGTTTCATCAAAATGCTCAAGAAGGTGGAGAAAAAAAGAATCCAATTGAGCACAAGGAGACACCCCTTGAGGGGAACATTTGGCATTTATGTCAACCATGTTCATGTTGTTAGACAGTAGTTACAACTTTGATGTGTCTATATGTTTCTTTTCAATGGTTGGAACTCATGCTATCATCAACTTTAGTTTGATGCTGCTTCAAATCCATCTCAATAAGACATGTTTTTGCACACTCAAAGACCCATAGTCCAGGTCAAGTACCCAAACAATCCTCCCTTAGGAGATATTTTGTACTATTTTGTATCATTAATCAAAATCCCTAAGTAGAACAAAGAAACAAAAAAGGAGATCTAGAGGGGTTTTAATGGCAATTGTTTGGAGTCCAACTTTTCATCTTACCATTGTGAAAGGTAACTATTTTTGGAAGAGATCTGAGTCTGTAGGGAATACACTATTGCTTCTACTGAAACCTTTCAGTATCGGGGTTTCTTGTACCCATCAAGCCAAAGGAGGAATTTAGTTCAGAGAATAACCCTGATAGGGAGAAAGGTGGAAGACGTGGACAACTTAGTAAGAGAACTCAACAAACTACTCTTCATTATGCTGTGAAAGGAGAATCATGAAAACACAAACAACAAAGGAAAAAGGTATGAATCTAGCTTCAAACAGCTCTTCCCATGCAAGATTCTGTATAGAGCTCTCTAGTTTTATTTCTTAGGAACACCCTGAAGGAACTGAAGGACCTACAGAATATTGTTAATGCTAAGAGGGATTTAGTGATGGACGAAGCTCTCCAAGAGTATGTTAGCACCTTTGTGAAGGATCCTAGTCAAACCCAGGGTAGGGACACAAAGACCCATCACCTATTGGAGTTATTCTGGGACAACAAAGAGTATATTGCTGCTACCATGGAAAGGAAAGCCTTCCACTCTTATAATTTGTGGGAATATCACCAAAGGCTAGAAAACAAGATGAATTACATTGACAAAGATCTCAATACCTCAAGACAAACTTCTTCCTTGCTTTAGCTCAATGGGCATGTTTCATCAAAATGCTCAAGAAGGTGGAGACAAAAAGAATCCAATTGAGCACAAGGAGACATCCCTTGAGGGGAACATTTGGAATTTATGTCAACCATGTTCATGTTAGACAGTAGTTACAACTCTGATGTGTCTATCTGTTTCTTTTCAATGGTTGGAACTCATGCTATCATCATCTTTAGTTTGATGCTGCTTCAAATCCATCTCAATAATACATGTTTTTGCACATTGAAAGGCCCACAGTCCAGGTCCAGTACCCAAACAGTCCTCCCTTAGGAGAGATTTTGTACTATTTTGTATCATTAATCGAAATCCCTAAGTAGAACAAAGAAACAAAAAAGGAGATCTAGAGGGGTTTTAATGGCAATTGTTTGGAGTCAAACTTTTCATCTTACCATTGTGAAAGGTAACTGTTTTTGGAAGAGCTCTGAGTCTGTAGGGAATAAACTATTGCTGTTTTTGAAACCTTTGAGTATCAGGGTTGCTTGTACCCATCAAACCAGAGGAGGAATTCAGTTTAGAGAATAACCCTGACAGGAAGAAAGGTGGAAGATGTGGACAACTTAGTAAGAGAACTCAACAAACTACTCTTCATTATGCTGTGAAAGGAGAAACATGAAAACACCAAAATCAAAGGAAAAAGGTATGAATCTAGCTTCAGACAGCTCTTCCCGTGCAAAATTCTATAGAGAGCTCTTTGGTTTTATTTCTAAGCATAAAGAAAGGCATTCTAGGAACACCCTGAAGGAATTTAAGGTCCTAGAGAATATTTTCAATGCTAAGAGGGATTCAGTGATGGACGAAGCTCTTCAAGAGTATGTTAGCACCTTTGTGAAGGATCCTAGTTAAACCTGGGGTAGGGACATAAAGGCCCAACACCTATTGGAGTGGGACAGCAAAGAGTATATTTTTGTTACCATGGTAATGAAAGCCCTCCAATTTGATAATTTGGGGGAGTATCACCAAAGGCTAGAAAACAAGATGAATTACATGGACAAAGAGCTCAATACCTCAAGACAAACTTCTTCCTTGCTTCAGCTCAATGGGCATGTTTCATCAAAATGCTCAAGAAGGTGGAGACAAAAAGAATCCAATTGAGCACAAGGAGACACCCCTTGAGGGGAACATTTGGAATTTATGTCTCCAAGCATTGTATTCAAACATGGATCTCTCACCCTATAATACCCCATGCAGATCCCCTGCTAATTAGGGACAGAAAATTGTAAAACTCAGCCTGAACCCCAAAGAGACTTTAATTTTCTTTCATGAACGACAATAAGGAATATGGACAAAAAAGGAAGACTCTTGGGCTTAGAGGAATTATATTTTAATTTTTGTGCAAACTTCCTAATGAGGACACATTCAATAAATTGTGTATTTTGAACCAGGAAGCTAAGGGGATCTCATTGAGTTCATATCAAGATCTCAGATCTATATGTTCGTTCCCCATGTTTAACTGTGAATCTATTCTTCAACATGTGCTTCAATATCTCACTTGGAATATTGTAGGTAGCACATGTTTTAGACCTCAAGGCTACACTTCACATCCCCAATGACAGGTTTCAAGTGAACTATCCTCTCTGGGTTGAATCCTTGACTACAAGTTGATCTCCATTGTTTTGTTGACCTATTTTCTCTGAGGTACAGTAAGATTCTAATCCCTAAGTGATAAGCAATATGACTGTTGAGGATTATATTCCCTTTTGCATCAATGGCATGAGTTAGTCCAAGTCCTCAATGCACATTAGGTGTCCTCAAATTTTGAGGACACATGTGTTCTCTAGCTACATAGTGTGGAGTCCTCCCTTGCATCACACACACACACACAAGCACACATATACATGTCCATTAAGCTGTTGTCTAGTGGCTACTTGGTGTGGTTGTTGTAATGAAGACCCAGGTTCAAATCATGGCAGGCTTTCTCCTCCCTTGCATGGGATCTGTGGTTGTGGCTTGCAGCTAGGCCATCTCTTTTTGGGCACATGCCTTATAATATGTCACCAGAATACGTGCCTTGTTGGGCTTTGTGCTAGATCATTGATGTAGGATGTGGGAAGTTAATTTGTAATTTGTGTTGGCTTAATACCCATGACCTGACCTTCACTAATAAAACATTCTAGAGGGTGGGGCCATAGTTTTGAGGGATTTCAGTCCATTGGGTTTTTTTCCTTCAAATATATATATGCTCCAAACAGTGGTTTAAGATGATTGAACTACTGTATTTATTTTCTTGATGACCATGTAACTTACAAATCAACCTGGATGATGAAAAATGGGAAAGAAAAAGAGAAAGTTCCAAATGTGTTTATGTGAATGATTATACAATTAAACATGCAGTGGTTCTACTTCTCTAGAGGATTACACTCTGCCACAATTGCAAGCAAGTTAAAAGTCCAAACTATTGCTAATGTTTGTCATATTGTAAGCAGCTGGGAAAAACATTTCATTGTTGTGAGGGAAATATCCTTGAGTGATGACAATGCCTAAGATTCCTAATCCATATATCTTAGAAAGTGGAACCAAGAATATTAAATGCTCCTACCTATGTCATCAAACATTCTCCATTCAGAAGGAAATATGGATCCCAAGTATATAAAAATGGAATCTTAATATAATTTCTTACCAAGAAATTGGGAAGTGTTAAGGAACTTAGAATCCCTCCATCAAGACATGTACTGCATAGTAATTCTCAAGAATAGAAAAAGGTCCTCACTATGAAGAAAGACAATAATAAGTGTGATGTTCCCCAACATGTTAAAAATTTAATATGAAAGACACTTTGAAGGAACATGAACAAATAAGACTTCCTACTCTACAATGATATTATAAATGTTAATAGAAAAAAAATAGTCTCCATGTGAAACAAATAATTGTAGCACTCATGTCTCTCTAGAAGAAATGCTAGAAAGCAAGGAAGAAAGAACCTACCAAATCCATACAATAGATGTGGAAAAAACACAATATTTTCTCTGGACTCTCGATATGCATATAGATTAAAACCAAATCCCTATAAGATACAATTCCAAATAAAGGAAGTCACGTATGAGAGCTTAAGGTGCTCTGATTGAGAAGCTACTGATAAGAGGGTGTGCCCATTAATTATTATAGCCCAACATAAAACAATCAATGTAAAAAATGAAATAGTGAAATGTACCTTTGGTATTTTAGAGGACCTCATTAAAAGGAATACAAAAAGAGAGAAAATAATGGATACTTTCAAAAGAAAAAGAAAAACATATAAATTTATAATATTAGGTATACCTATGTTTTGGTGATAGACTTTACACATGTAGGATTCCACCCATGCCTTAGCAGCTGGGTCAACCTATTTTTGATACAACAACCTCCCTACAATTAATGTAAGATACCCTAGTTATAACTTATGACTAGGCCACCCTAGAAAACAAGGAGTATGGAGTGGTATAAATAAGGTCAAACACAATCTAGAGAAGATACGTACCCTACTTGAGGAGGATTTGCATAATATTCTTATTCAGGAGAATGCAACTTTGATAGAGTTGGTGGTGCTTTCCCAACTATAGAAGATTCAACAGGGAGATGAATTCCCTGAGTTCTTTGATTTCTTGAAGAATGTGGTGGCTGACAGGGTGATAGGTTTACGCCGAGTTTATGGATCTATTGAGGGTGATAGGTTTAGTGAGCATTTTCAGAATATATATTCATCCCACCGCATGTTGGATTCATGCTTACTTTAGGGTGGTCCCTAATAATATTTCTATTGGTGACCAAGATAATTTGGATGGAGATTTCATGAAGGAAGAGTTCTTTGCTACCCTTTCCTCAATGCAAAATGGGAAGTCCCCTAGAATTGATGGATTGCCTTGTGAATTCTACAAGGAAATGTAGAGTATGATTGGGATGACTTTTTTTAATATAGGTGGGGACCTTAATATGTTTAGGTGTATGTATGTTTCTATCATACAATTTTTTTCAAAACTGATATGAATTTAACCCTCATCGACTATCAGTTGCATGCATTCTTCCATTATTTGGGAAAACTGGTAGTCCAACACACTTGTTTAAACTAATTTCTCATCTTGGATAACATTAGCCCATAACTCAAGCCCAAGATAAGAATATTGGATAACATTTGAAAATGCATAGAGGTAAGGATTGTTGCTTTATAGACTCTGTAAAATATTTTGATATGGTTATTGTACTTTGACTATGAAAAGGGATGGAAGAATAGGGATTGCCCGATGACTTGTGATTTCAAATCTCATGCTGTTAGTATTTTGAACTAAATAACAAAAACAAGGGAAATTATAGCTAAAAATCAGAGCAAAAATTGGAGTGAATGAAAGTTCTCTTATTCTTGGACCTTCTTTGAAACTACATCTGCATCATCAAATGATGCCTCTTGGACTGATAAAGGCTGTGTGACATTGTAAATAAAATGGATAAGATTAACATCTAGTGACTAGTGCTTCCAGTAGAAAGACTAGGCGATTGCATCATTGACTGAAGCAAGTGCAGATGAAAAACAACAGAAAATACTTTATTAGTAAAGTTATATCTGAACAACTGAATAGTCTTTAATAGTAAAGTTATTTCAGAACAACAGAATATGCTTGAGTAATAAAGTTATGAAGTTAGAAGTACAATCCATAGAGTTCTATCTGATAGAGACCCTGCAGAACAATGTTTTTGTACAACTTGATTTCTAAACCAATTGTAGAGCTTATAACCACACTACTAGTGCTCTTCTTGCAAATATATTTTAGATAAAAAAATCTTATGCAAAATTAAAATTAGAAAGATCTCATGGATTTTATTGTTGGTATTTTATATTTTAAAAACTTGGAAGTACTTCATTGCAGAACACATTATTTCATTAAACTTATGTTTTATATAGGGAATTTTGAGGTTAGATTGATCTCATTGTGTATTAAATTAATTTATGCCTAATTGTTTAATCCTAACTTGGAACTCTTCTTCACCTCATTTTACAAGGTAAAGTTTTTATCACTTTACAGTAAAGGATCATCTTACCTATTTGGACATCTTCATTTATTTTTGTGATGCATGGTTATGAGTTCAATCACAATATTAATTATTTATGTTTTACTTGAACTCCTTGTAATGTTCTTTGAAATATTGAAACTAATAGTCGACATCATGACTCAAAGTATTTGTAATGGTGTCATTGCTTCTTGCAATAGTATTTGTAACTTTGATTGTTTCACTGCAGTCACACATTCGCATACTTGAAACTATGCCTGAAAATTGGGCAGCACTACTTATGGGTCTTCAATACTTAATTAACATTTCTTATGTTGATGATACAGAATTTTTCAAGGTAGGTTTTTTATGTGAATTAGTGTTTTGTTCTTCAAGATTGCATGGTAAAAAAGATGGGCTTCTTTTGATTATTTTGGTTTTGCTACAGGTTTGCCTGGATTGTTGGAAGGCCTTGGTTTCATAAATTATTGAAGCACACCATTCTTCTAACAATCTTGCTGCAACTGCCAATGTTATGGGCCTCCAGGTAAAGCATATTTGCTACTTTTTATTACCTTGTTATAATCCATGTCCTATGTTCTTCTTTATCTAAAAAAAATTCTGATTTGTAAAGAACATTAAAGTTTGTATGGTTATTTTCAGTAGTATTGTCAATTTTGTTTGTTCTATGCTGTCAAGCATCCATAGGACTATTTAGTTCATTGAACTCTTAATGCTCTTTTTTATTGCTTAACATATACATCATAATATAGGTTTCCATGCAATAATATATGGTTCTTGTTTGTCCCAGTCATAGCAAATGCTTGGGATGGACTCCCTTAGCTTGTCCTCGGCTAAGAGACTTATTTTGTATTTTCATTATATCTATCATGGATTTATAATTTATTTGTATTAAATTGGGGTTCTTGGTTCCAAATGTTTACTTTTATTGAATATTGATAGTTTATAGTTTCTAATGGTTAAGTACTTCACTAATGATTATCTAATTATATGATCTTAAATTGTAAGAAAACATTGATAGAAGTTTATTATTTTATTTGTTGTGATATTTAAAAAATATTAAAGTGGCTTATCATATCAATTTATTTCCCATGCAGGTTCCATTAATTTCAGGCATGGTTGATGGGATAGGTTCTCAACTTATGCAACTAAGGCATTTATATGATGGACCAATTTCAAAACTCAAGATGCTGATGATTTGTCGTATGGATAAGATAGAAGAGGTTTTGATTGTAGAAGATGAGAATGGCAATATTGTTAGATAGACTATGAAATATAATGATATCCTTGTCCAATACAAGGTATGGATACCTTCTAATTTATATATTGTCCCCACATAGATGAGTGATTCTTGTTGGGCATGGAAGCCATAGCCCTTTCTGTGAGTTCTTCAATGTCCATAGTGCCAAAGTTGACTTATGCACTAAAATTCTTCAACTTGGCAAGTAAAAAATGTAATTGGGGAGGTCAGACCCTCTCTTACTCTTACCATCTGCTCTGCCCTGCCTCTATCCTCCCGCAGAAACATACTCTATGTTATAATGTTGTACTAATGGTAGGTTTTGAACAATTCTTCATGAACCTTGAACTTTGTACTTGTAAATATAACTCCACACCAAAATACCAGACCCAGGTCTTAGTGAGGCTCTTATATTCCATTGAAGAAGCAATGCATCCCACGTGGGGAGTCAGAGTGGAAGGCATAAACATGCCATAGGGCTTGAAGGGAATTGGAACTTAAAACTAATTTATAATCAGATAATCAGGGTAGGGTGATTCTTTCACATTCCACTCAAGCAGGATGGAGACATGCTTTATTACCCTTACGAAGAAATAGTTTCTTGTAGGTAGTTCAAATGGGTAATATGAACCTCATCGTGATTTTATCTATCCTTTGCTTCATCATAAATGTGCATTTCATGGTCAAGTAAATTCTTTCGTTTTGAAAGTCATAAATCTTGATAAGACTATGCCTTTATGCAACTGTGCATTATAAGAACACTGTAGAATACCAGTCTCTCCAACCTTTTTGACATGTATAGTCAATCTCAAAATCTTACTAGAATCTAAATTATAGTGTAGTCTTATTTTAGGTGACCATACATTCTAAGGAAAGTTCAGTTCTTATCAATGGTTATTTCTCTCTGTGAACTATTGTCCAATCATCATGGAAGCTATTTCAGATCCTGTACATCTCAACATGGAGCTGATATATATTTTGTTATACATAATAGTTTGCAAGTTTTTCAAGTTTAATTCATGCTTAACCAGTTGTCCTGCCTTTCAAATAACTAGTATCATCACCTAGAATCCAAATATACAACCCTTTAAAGGTTTCTCTAAAGACGCAATGTTGTAGGAGCAGGGTATTTCTCTTTATATTTGCACCATGACTCTTTAATTATTGAATCCACTATTAGGTGCCCTTATAGCCAAGGAATAATGATTCACAAAGAGGAACTCCTCCATACAAAATAGTACCTTTGAAACAGTAAATGATTCAATGATAAATACTTGCAATACTTGCAATTCCCCAAGTCAAAATACTTGCAATTCTTTGAATTCTAGGTCTAGAGATCATTTTTGCAAGACATTACAGTGCATAGGGAGCCAAGTCTCTAATTTTGCAAATGATAATCATCGAGTCTCCATTAGCAATAAGTTTCTGAATGTGCCTGGCTCTTAGAATGTTTATCACTTGATTTAAAGCTAAAATAGGCTTCACAATAAGAGAAGAAACCTTTTGTAGTTTGATCACAACCATAGACCTTCTTATTATGGAACCTTCTGAAAGAAAAGGTGAATATACTTTGCATAATTTTAAGTTTATTAGTTATCAAAGCAATAGGTCATATTTTAATTTTGATATCCCGTGATGAGGAACATCTGAAACACCTTAAAGCTCATGGATTCTTAATATTGCAGTACACAAGAGGGAAAGTTTTGTTTCTAACTCTTTGTTTTTGATGCAGTGATGCCATTGGGCTTCGAAATCGTTTCAGGAAGGATTCTTCTTTGGACTATCAGAATGATAGTGATGAAGAATGGGAGAGGTACTCATCACTAAATATCTTTGGTAAGAGTATTTGTAGTATTTTTATTAGCTTTAGTTACAAGGAAAATTGTGCATAGCTCTTAGGAATTAGTTTATCATAAATACTAGTTACTGGTAAGTTGTAATAGTAATAATTATGTAGTTTGTAGATTGATATCTATCATAAATTTGTTTGAATATCATCATTTTCAAGCAATAAAAACTTCTTAAAGGGTGCTAGCGAAATGGTAGAGCGCCTGCCTAATTATAGGCAAGAGGTTGGTGGTTCGATTCCTCTGTGCCCTATCATATTTGTGACTACAAAAATGACTAAATTCACATATATACGACTATTAGTAGCTAATTTCCCATATATTAGTCATATTTAGATTAGTCATTGATATGTTAACATATAGTAGTTTATTTAGTCGTATATTTGGTCATTAATTGTTGCAATTAGTGACTAAATCAACGACTAAATCAATGACTCACTCAATGAATAAATCAATGACTAAATCCGTGACTAAATCAATGACTAAATCATTGACTATCAATGACTAAATCATTGTCTATCAATGACTAAATCAATGACTACTAAGTCAAGCTATTAATGACTAGTGAAATACGACTAGCTATAAGATAGTGGAAATTTGCTACTATTAGTCACCGACTCAAAAATAGTCCTTTATAGCCTGGTTTTAGTCATTTTTTAGCCATTAATTTCTCATTTTATACTAGTGCTACACCTGGAATAACAAGAGAGAAAAGGAAATAAGCATCGCTTGTTGATTAGACCACTTTCTAGTATCAAACTCTGTTATGATGGTGGGGGCAGAACTGAAATTCGTGGTACTTCCTTCGGCTGGGTCAAATCACTTGCCAATAAGTCTAGAGTGGGTGAGAATAGGGGTGAACCTTTGAAGACCATTTCATTTTGAACAATTATGGCTCCTTCACCTCAAATTTTCGGATAAAATCAAGCAATGGTGGGCAGACCTTTCTCCCATTAAGGGTACACTCATGTACTAGTTCCAATAAAAACTCAAGCTTCTAAAAGGAAAAATCAAAAGATGGAATATAGAATCCTTTGGGAACATATTCCAAGAGAAAAAATAGCTAGATAGGAATATTCAAGAGGTTCAGCAGAAAGGAATGCAATAGGGATTTACTGAGGAGGTGAGAACTGAGGAGAAATCCCTACTCCAAGAATTTAGTTTAGGAAAGAAATTAGAGGAAATCCTCTGGAAACAAAAATCTATCATCAGGTGGCTTCGAGAGGGAGAATGCAACACCAGGTTTTTCCACAAAGAAGCCATCCAACACCCACATAGTAACCGTATGGTGAGACTAAAAAGGGAGGACAAAACACTTGCAAAAAACCAATAGGAATTGGAAATTAACCTAAATTACTTCTTTGTTGACCTTAGGGAGGAGCCTGAGTATGATAGGAATGAGGACCAGACCAAGGTCCCTGTGTCACATCCCAAGGGTCATCATTGATGAACACAACTTTATGGTCATGAATCCAATTGAGATGGAAGAAGTAGAAGAGGAGGTCAAACAAATGGATGATGATAAAGCTGACCTAAGGGGTTCATGACGAACTTATTTCACTTCTGCTGGGAATGGATGAAGGACGAAGTGTCAGTGATAAATCTAGTCTCCTCAGTTTTTTTCTCAATTATGGTTAACAGGACTCTCACATAGCCCTTCACTGCTTCGCGATGGATACATCAAGGATACTCCTTATATCCTTTCATGTTCATCTTCTTTGTAGAAGAATTGGGTCAAATGCTCAAGGAACTACATAGTGAGGACCATATTCGAGGACTCAACCATAGCGAAGAGTTGGAACCATAGACCCATCAACAATTTGTTGACGATGCAATGTTGATGGGACCTTCTGTTTTTCAAGAGGATTGTGTCTTAAAGAATGGTATTGACACCTTTTTGGAGGCCAGTGGGTTGGAAAGTCTCAGGTGTACATTTTCAAAACCTCGAAAGTCAAAAGGTGAAACATCCTCAGAATCCTAGAATTCTTGGAAAGGTGTTACTATCCAAATATATGGGTTCTTCTTTAGCGGATTCCACTATAAAACAAATCTCCTGGAAGGATTTATTGGATAAAATCAAGAAAAATATCGGCCAATGGACCTTTAGTGATATTAATCTCCTAAGAAGAATAAGCATGGTCAATTCAGTACTTCAAGCCATGCCTCTTTACCTCTTCTTTGTCATGGCTGCTCCTAAGTCAGTGCTAAAACAAACTTGAAACATCCAAAGAACCTTTCTGTAGGGGGGAACTGAAGGACATAGGAAGTGGGCTCTCGTCGATTGTAAAACTCTATGTAAACCAAAGGAAGCCAAGGGGATAGGACTGAGGGACCCGATAAGTATAAACAAAGTCATGGGGGAAAAAATATGGTGGAAATGTATTTTCCACTCAAAGGAACCATGGGAGAATTTGTGGCATCATAAATATGTGCCACAATGGTCAAAACAACAAATTATCATATTCGAGGAAGATCTCCCAAGTTCAAGCATATGAAAAACTACCCAAGAAAATAGAGGTCTCATCTAAAGCCATATATTTTGGGAGATTAGAAATGGTAATTCAACATTGTTCTCTCAGAATTCCTGGAAACAAGATCCCTTCTTAGCCAACCGAGATGATATCCCATAATTACTCCACTATATTCATAATATCCCATTGGAATAAGTACAAGAATTTTGGGACACCTTGTCAACTTATACATAATTCAGGACCTGGAAACCAAAGGAGTGGTGGAAAGAGGGTTCCCCTGAGGACAACAATGAATAATTCTATGAGGAATTGTGCAACAAAAAGATTCTGAAGGAAGATGGGTCAAAAAATATCAAATGGGGATATTCCAATTCAGGCAACTTCAACATCAAAGAGGCGATAGGGTTGTTGACGAAAACTCACAGAATGGGGAAGGAGAGGAAGTGGTGGAAAATTTGGGGTGGGAGATGGTGGCCCAAGGAAGCGGCCTTTAGTTAGATACTTTTTAGAAGGTGCATCCTTACCTGGGACAATCTCCAGAGCCGTGGGATGATAGGACAATCGAGATGTAGCCTCTGCGAAGATGCTACCAAAACAATTCTCGATGAGTTCCCTATGGCTTCTTCCCTTTGGGATAAAGGAGCAACGAAATTCAGGAAAATAACGAACGCAAGGGATTTCCATATTTAACAATAGTTAATTTGCCTCACCAAGTCTTCAAAACTGATATTATTAATATGGCTTTGGAACTATTTCTAGGTTTCGTTGTTTGCTAAATATCGAAAACCCAAAACACGAAAATATTCAAATACAAGATTCACCATACAGAGTAGGTATGGGCTCTAATTTAAATTCATATTAAGGAAAATTTAACCCTAAAATGATGGACTCAGAAAGCTATTGAAGCATACTTAGGAGAATGACAAATTTTATACAAATGGGGTGTTTACAGCGTACATGGAAACAAAGACCTCCCGCGAGCCTCGAATACACCTCCTCGTAGCTTTGATTCCTAGAAATTTCTGATGGCAGGATCCTTTAAAATGAATTTTGATGGAGCAGCAAAAGGAAACCCAAGATGAGTAGGTTTTGGCGGTGTAATCAAGAATTCAGATGGAAAAATTCTCAACTTTTTGTGGGGAGGCATAGGAAAAAATACCAACAATATGGCAGAATTGGAAGGACTAGTAAGTGGAATAAAATGGGTTATAAGACAACAATGGATGCCTTTGATTGAGGAGGGGGAGTAATTCGTTATCATATTCATTGCACGAAGAATACGTCAAGGTTCCACCATAGGCAATGTTTTAGGAATTGGAAATGAGAAAGTTGACTGTCAGAGCTCAAGTGACTGTTAGTCAACACCCCAATCTTATAATTTTACCATGTCAAGTGGAATGGGAATAAGGTTGTGGATGTATTAGAAAATGAAGGGGTCAGAAAATGAATTTATTTCTATGAAAACTAGAGGACAGATTCAGGAGGCTGCGTTCTGTGGAGAAGATGCGAGGAGTTGGCAGAAAATTATATTGGAAATCTACCAAGCGATCTAGCGGCTAAACAAGGAGGACCTCCACATCATAGTGAAAAAAAGAATAACCAATAATAGGTAATAACTTCCGAGGAGTACATAATTCCCTACATGTTCATGCACCACGCTATATCCCTGGAGCCACATGGATGGAACGTGATTGGGACAGATGGATTTCTCTCACTGAATCCCAAGGAAGGTACAGTGGCAGCCAAAGATCATTGGCTCAAGAAGGAGCTAGTGATCCCACACATCATTTCCATTCCTGACAACACTTATCCTCATAATTTCAAGACAAGTGGAATGGGAAAGGAGAGGGAAATCATAGAATTTTACACAATGCATAGATCCATTGGGGATGGTCCTAAATCTTGCATCCTTTAAATGATCTTACCTTAGTCACCCTCAGTACTGTATAGAGCATGCAGAGGTACTTTCCCCTCCAGGAAAATTTTTGGCCTTATCGTGAGCACTCTCCATTGTGCAGAATGTAGGGAGGAAGGTCATATAATGGAAAATAAAATAGACAACCTTGTCCAAGATCTCACACGTGAGAAGGAAGGATATGAATATCTAAATCTGATCGGGTAGTAAATAGATGTTAATGCTAACGAAATGGATCACATGAAGGGGGGATTTCACTCAGGTTCTATGAACATAATGTATCTCCTTTAGATGCCTAGAAATTCCTTAAATACCCCCACTGGGGAAGGAATGTTCATGCATTATGTTAATAAGCTTGTGAACAGGAGGTCACAATCTATGTTCATCAATTCATTGGGGGATATGTTCAAGGGTTTAATGGTGCCAAAGTGGATATTTCAAGGTCACCACGATAAAATTTGAGGATTTAAGGTGAGGATTGGTTGAGTGCAGGTTCCTCTTAGCAAGAGTTGAATTCTCAGGAAGCACCCGTTCCCTTCTCTTTCAACTGGGGGTGGATTATATGGCCGAAACCCCAGCTCCAATTGAAGCACAAATCCTGAATAAGGAAATTTTCCTACTTCAAGAATTCGCAGCCCACCAAGGAAGACCCCTTTCCTCTAATGCTTTCTGGGTTGTGTGTATTCTACTGGAACGAGACATTCAAGCAAGGACACAATTGGCACAAGGTATCAGAGAGGAACTCCAATTGATCAAAGGTGGGAAGCAAGATAGCAGAATGGGATTCCTCCTTATTGATATTATTATAGAGGAGTACATTGATCATCCCACAGAGCCTAGTGAGGATCATGCTTCTCCTCCTCACGAACCCCCTGCCCAGTGATGGGTGTTGTGCTTGACTGTTTTGTATTTTTTCTAAGAGGGGGTGTTACTCTTCTCCAGTCTTTCATATAAATTTTTCGTTCTAAGCTTGATATGTTAATGTTATCATGTTTGATTATGATGTTAACATTTTAAGTCTTATGAATTTTTAGTGTCTGCATAGACTCGAGATTGGGGGTCGACAGACCAGTCTTTTGTGGGATCTTTTTCAAAAGTGGGTAAGTTGTTAGGACAGGAACTGGATCCCTAGGAAGGTGACCATCTGAGAAATCCCTGCATTACAAATGAAAATATCCATAAGAAAAGGATGTAAAGTGTGTGTAGTCTATATAATGAATGATAACGAAAATAATAACAAACATAAACTAGAATACGTACCAGTCTTAAAGGAGTTTGAAGACATCTTTTCAAAAGAAGTCCTCGCATATCCATACTTTAGGAATTCTATCAAACAATGATGCTCACATTGCATTGTGTCTCTTCTCCAATAGAATATTCATCTGCTATCAATGAGCAATTGATACCCCAAAAGAAAAATACTCTAAAGCTTTTCAAATAGTTAGATGTTCATATTCCACAAGCTTATTTCACAACGATCTTCTATTTCCTATTTATAACCTTCTTGACTCAGATGTGTCCACTTGTGAAGCCCATTTACTTTGGATATCATTCTACGTGATTTCATCTCTGACAAGTTAATGTTTGCATCCACGCGCCACTTTTACAATTCTTTTTAGTATTTTAAGATGTAGAAACACCACTAACTTGTGGGACTATTGCACAATTTTTTTTCTTGATTCACAATTCTCACACTTATGGTTATTTACAATTAATATTTTATGTACATAATTATGTGTGCAAATGCAACTAGTACAAAACTTGCATGCATATTCACATTTATAAGGACACACATGCAGAAACATTCAAGATCATCAATTCCATATTTATCTTTTCATTACATGTATTTGACATCAATGGAAATACATCAACAACATCCTCCTTTGTCATTGATGTTAATAAATTATTATCCCCCTTTGATTAGGATCTTCTTCATTACAACTTCTCTCTTCCTCACCTTCTCGTGACTTTTCTTCCCCTTTGACATCAATGGAAAAGTATCCTTATACATTGCATTATCCCAATGGATTTCTGTTTTCTTCTATTAGAAATTCCTGGTAATAAGGATGAATTAAGGTTTTTATTTCTTGCAACTTATTCTTTATACTGGATACTTCCTCTTTCAACTAATTTTCTTATCCAAGATGTCTTGTTCATGTTGTTCATCATGAAAAAGAATTCAATCTTTTTTAACATTATTTTTCATCTTTCATGATTTCCTTTTGAAACTGTAAGAAGGATTTCCCAATTTGATTGGCATATTCTTCAAGAGGCTTAATATTTCTTGTTCTCATCTTTTGTTCTTCCTTAATGCCGTCAATTTCCTCTTGCTAAGATTTGTAGTCTTTGATGGTGTTTATTTTCTTTATCCCTAATATAGTACCCATGTCTCTTCGTTTCTGTTCTATTTCTTGAGTTATTCACAAGTTTTTCCCAAGCTCCTATAACTTCTCATCAACAACTAATTGTGTCCATAGTTGAATAACCATATCATATGGTTCATTTCACTCTTGTTGGAGCCATCTAATGCCTTCAACTATGCTATTCAACTCTTCCAATTTTCTTCTTCTTTTTTCCTTGACCTCAAAAGGTGTCTCGAGTTGTATTTTGTTGGATTTGACTTGTATATCTTGAATAAATTTTTCCAACTTCATGAATTTCCCTTCTAGAGAGTCATTCATGTCAAGTTGAAGCTTTGGAATTGTATTAAATACTTATTCTGCCATTTTCTGTAAATGTAGATCCATTTCAACTTCTTGCATTAAGAGGTAACCTTTAGTGACTACTTCTTGTGCTGCCATCATTAACTCCTATTCTGTTCAAGTATTTTTCTCTTTTAATTTTTCTAATCTAAAGCATTCTCAGTGGAGAGGTTCTTTTTCACTTTGACACTTATACCAATCAATATTAGTGGCTTCATTCCTTTTCTTGATTTCTTGTGAAATAATATTGTGTAGTGCATACAGCTCATTTATGTATAGGTATGAAAAATTAATATCAACATTGCTTACCTTCTTCTGAGTGTTCTAGAGAAGAACCAAGGTTGTGGATGAGATACTCACAAATTGATGTGATTCCGCTCATCCTGTTGAAACTTTTTGATGTGTTTCTGAATGTATTGTTGAGGATGTGTCCTCACTAGTTTTCTCATACATACTTGCAAGATTAATGGCTTAATCTGTGTTGATGTTTCCTCAATATTTAATATGAATTCTTCACGCATGCATGTAATTTATTCAATATTAGCCTTTGTCGCCACATTTTCTAGGAATTCATCAAGCGCATTTCTAGTTTCTAACTCGATCTATTTTATCTCATCTGTTGTCACTGCATGACTTGAACTTGGTTTTCTTACTTTTGTCTTCTTCCTGGATGTTTCTTCTGACTCTCTTCTCTTTTCTGCTGGAACAGTTCTCATTGATTCGCCAGAATCTTGTTTAGAGAAGCTTTTGAAAAATTCCTCTTATGAGGGTTTGGATTTGTTCAGTTATTCTTGTTGTTGGGACTCATATGCTTTTGGAAGAGGATCCTTCCGTTCTGGATACCATTTTTGAACCATTTGTTCAATTTCTTCCTTGGAGAAGACATATTTGGTATAAAACCACCATCTTTTCAAATCTCTTTTGTCTTGAATGCATGAATGATGAATTTCAATCCTAAAAAGTAAAATGTCCTTGAATGATTCCATTACATCAGGTCGTATTCATGGATTTTTACTTAGAATATATTTGATTTCCTCTCCATATAAGAAGAAATTGATGTTATTATGATTATGCCATTCACGAATTGTGGAAAACCACATATTTGTATGCATGGTTGCTTCGAAGGGTTTTTTGTTCTAATCAAAGAAACGGATCCCTTCTGGTTCCTTCCAACTAACAAGAGAAACACATATCAAAACTCAGGTGAAATGAAAAGCATTACCTTCTCTTGTGCCTCTATGTAGTTGTCGAAGAACTTGTTTAGTATAAATGTAGATCAGTTCATTTGGACGCATGCAACACATTTTTTCACGGCCACAATCAATACTCTAGATACTTGGTATGGGAGTCTCTTTTAAAAACAAATTGTAGTCAAACAATTGGAGAATGAATCTAATTGCATCATATTTTATTTATGTGATTGATAACCCTCTGCTTGCTCGTTTGGTTCCATATTTTGCATCCATCCTCTTTCCCAAATCCTTTTCTTTACTTATATCTATGAGAGGGATTATGTCTTCCCTAGTGGTAGGTAATCTAATTATTGATTATATTAACTTGTAACTAATCTGAATTGGTCTCTCCATCCAAAAAAATCCACCATGCACCTATTACATTAATAGTCTTTCACATCTCTTTACAAAACCATGAGCTTTTCCCATTTGAGGTGTTCCTAAAAGAAGTTAGTGGGTTTTCCTTACCTGTCTTCCTTCTCCAAACATTCTCCAGCTTGTAGTTGTCAACTTTATGACCCACATTGCTGCATCTATAGAAGGTGAAATTTTGCAGTCTTCAGCTTTATTTCTATATTTTGTGCACTTCCAGCACAATGATCTTACTTGGTTTCCTTTTTTTCTTGATGTCTACTGCATCTATCCTATACCAAATTTATTTGGAGGCAAGCATCATATGCTTTCATTTAGCATTTTCATGCTTTTGATTAACTTGTTATTTATCTCATGTTGGGTTTGTAGTTCCTAAATTTCTTGCTCCTTTTCTCTGAGTTGAATTTCCTTTTCATCGAGATATCTTTGATATTCGATATTTTTTTCTTTGAGTAAAATCATCTCATGTTGTTTATATTGAATTTTATTGATCATTTTTTAGGTTTTATCACTTTGTCATTGAATTTATTGGAGCTAATATTTTAATGATATAATTACATTAGTTGACTTTGCAGCATCCCTCATTTTATCTTCTTCCAGATCTTCCAATTTTTTTCGTAGAAGAGATATTTCCTTGGATAACTTATGATTTTCTATTCCAACTTACTCTATTTTTTCTTCTAATGTATCGATATTGGGTTTTTCAGATTTACATTGTTCATCCATAAATATGTAACCACACAAAGATATGAGAAAAATGTATATATTTATGTATATGAAAAGTTACATCAATGGGATATTACAGTCTCTAATCATGAGAACCAACTCATTCAAACGTTCACTTGATCTCAAGTACAACTTGTGTTCTACTGGCACCAACCTGCAACAATTTATATCTCTGTATCTCCAACTTACAACCTCTAGGCACCGATCTAAACAAATATGAGTTTTTTCATGCAAGATACAACTTGCGGATTCAAGATGATATCTACAGAAGAGATGCACTATCCATATATGGAAGTGACAACTTCCTTTTTTTCTCAAAAACCCATGAGAAGGAGATCCCGATCCCCTAAATTTATCCACACCCAAATAAAGGAAGATGTTGAACCTTGATAGTTCTCCAACACCCACTAGAAGGCGTTTTGACCCCCTTGATCCTTGCCCCCTTCTTCCTCCCTCATAGAAATGTGAGTGTAGTAAAATGTTATACCTTTAAAGTCCACAACTATTGAATTCTTATTATATGCATCTGTGTATATGCATCATCCATTTTCCCAAAAATAATTCATATATGCATCTATGAGTCAGTGATTGAATATGTGTGTCATACCTTCCTTCCAAAATATGTCTACATCTTCTCACATCGTGCCTTCCTTCAAAATGTGTCTGTGTCTTTTTGTGTCATGCCTTTCTTCAAAATACGTCTGCATATTCCCGTCGGACCTTTCTTCAAAAATACATTTGCATCTTTGAGCGTCAAACCTTTCTTCAAAATACAACTATGTATTTTACGTCAAATATTTCTTCAAAATACGATGTTAGAAGATAGCATTGATTTGCAAAGTTATACTTGTTATTCGCACATCCAAACTTTAGGTATTCTATCAACCAGTTCTACTCATATTGCACTACGTCTCTGCTCCAAAATATTATTCATATACAATCAAGGAGCAATTGATACCCCAAAAAACAAAGACTCTGAATCTTGTTAAATAGTTAGATCTTCATCTTCCACAATCTTACTTCATAATGATCATCGCTTACCTATTTATAACCTTCTTGACTCAAGATATGTGTCCACTTGTGAAGTCCATTTACTTCGGATATCATTCCACTGGATTGCGTCTTTGACAAGTTAATTATTGCGTCAGCATGCCACTTTTGCAATTCATCTTAGTATTTTAAGATTCACAAATACCACTAACTTGTGGGACTATTCCACACACAATTTTTTTAATTCATAAGTCACATACTTATCATTATTTACAATTATTCTTTTATGTACATAAATATGTGCGCAAATACAACCAATATAAAAATTGCATGCATATTCATATTTATAAGAACACACATACAAAAACATTCAAAAGCATCAATTCCATATTTATCATTTCATTACATGTAATTGAACTCAATGAAAACACATCAACAGACACTATCCATTCTTCCAAAGGAGTCAAAATTGATACAATTGGAAATTCATTATTATGATCAATTTTCATAGGCGATGCAAAGGTAGGAAACTTTTCATTTGATAATGTTTTCTATAGAGTTTGCAACTCTAGTCATCAAGGAAAATGGGTTTTGTGTCTTCCTCGGTTTTGAAAGACCTAAATTCCAATGTGGTATTATTGTCGATTGTGTAAATTTTCTTTTGGAATTACAAATGCTCACATATAGAAGATGCATGAATTGGCGTGTCTTGAATATATTCCAGATATATCTGAATCAATTATCTTGTTGTCTTTTCATATTTATTTTTTCTTTAATTAATATTCTCTCCTTGTTTTTGTATTGTTTGTTTTAGCCTACACAAATTTGTGTATATATTATCAAGAAAGACAAGTTGAATATCTCACATTGCATGAAAACTACCTTTTTGCAATTGTAAAGTCTCTATACGTTGGTTGGAATATATTTCAATCTTTTTCTTTTAAAACACTTCATTGTTTTTTTGATCTATGCTTACTGCATCATTTTTGTTTAAATTCCTAAACAATTTATTGCAAATACTATGATTCACCTTTGCATGTTTTGGGTTTTTTGTTTTTCCATGTTTTCAATTGTCCACTAGAATACTAGGGAATGATTTTTGTGTTACATGAAACACATTGAATTCCATTTAGTTGTGGATGCTAAGAATTCAAAACATGTTCCAATGGATACAAAATATTTAATGTTGATTGGACTCTTAATACATATTTATTAAGCCTAGTACTCTGTAGGCATGTGTTGATATCTAGCAATTTGGATAGCCATGAAATTCCAAGTTCATCTCCTTTTATATGGAAAAAAATATATGACCTTTACAAATTTATAATGTATCCTTGTAGATTAGATATAGGCATTTTTTCCTAATTGTACTTTCACCAAGATATATATTTAGACAATCTATTGTATATTGTCATTTGCAACAAGGAAATTGTAGAGGGTTTGTGCAATTTATTTCCTTGGTGAATACGCACCAAATAATGATGTCAATTTGAAAAAGGATTCAAACATTGAATCACAGAACTCATTGACTAATAAAACCAACAATACATAAATCTTTCTCTAATAGTGCTTCTTTGATAGATAATAGGTCCATTTGATTATTTTCATACTCATATGCACATGTATGTACAAAATATTGTTGCAGGCTATGCTCTACAAAATATAATAAGCTATACAACATAATGGTTCAAATTTACCATAAGATGCATTTTGATCATCGAACAAAAGGTTGCAGGCTTATTTGTATTTGTTACATTCAAGTGGAGGAAATTTTCTCCTTTTTCCAATGACCAAATAGCCACTGGAAGGTTCAATGATTTAATGCAAAAAATATTGACACATATCCCATGCACATTATCATGATTTTGATTTGAGGCAGACATCTCCATTCAATCTAGGTATGTAGAAATGTTTTCCACATTAGGAAATCGCTTGTAAATTATGTTTTGATTGACAACATTGTTGTACATGATCCCTTTCATCCAAACAATCATGAAAGTGCTTTACAACTCCTTATCTTATTTCTATTACAATGTATCACAAATTTAATAAAATAACAAATTCATCAAACAAATAGTTTAGTGGTTCTTAATAGAAATTTTTTAGGTGGAATATACCAAATTTTGTCGATGTGCGATCAATTTCTTGGCTATTTGGACCATTGATTGAACAAGAGCCATGAGGTGGAAATGTCCCCAACATATCCACCTACTGTTACAATAATAACAAGAAGTGATTAGCTAAGAATAAAACTTCATGCCAACTTTGGATTCTCCACCAATTGTTTGAATTATGGGTATGTAGCAAGATGTATGTACTCTCATCAACACCAATGTGTGAAAAATCATGTTCATATAATAGTTGTTCAATATATAGTTAACCATTCCATATGTATTAGATATTTTAATATGTATCTTATTTTTCAAACCCTCGAAAATGTTTGCATATACGTGGTTGATTGAAAGTTAATGAGTAAATGGATAAGGTTGCTCCAAAAACAACTAGGGAACTAGAAACAAACCTAGATCATTATTCAATTTCACTGTCCATTAAGAATGAAGGTTCATGCAAGGATAAGGAGATTTCACCTCTAATCATAATCACTTTATATATAACCCTCCATGAATATAGAAATCATGTTCCTTCATGGGTTCATGTGGGGATTTGATTTGGTATGTTGAGGATTTATTCAAGGATTTCTCATTTCTATCAAACCTTGATGATCTCTGTTGGCTAACTCATTCCCTTTGGAAATTCAAGGATGTTTCGTCACTTTCTCTTTCACTATAATATTCTTTGAGAAAAGAATTTTCACCATAAAAGATCAATCTTAAGATGGTTGTGAGGAGAAAACATCTCTTCTGAAGACAAACCTTGCCAACAATTTGCGTGAGACCAGAGGGACAACCTTAATTTCAACAACCTGGAATTGTTTGTCACCTAGCTAGAACTCAATAACAAGGTTAATGCTTTAAATAACCTTACCCTTCTTAACAATGGTTTGTTTCAAAAAGGAAGATTTGTATGGGTAGTGTAAATGTTGTTTTAGATGATATCCACTAATGTAAAGATATATTTACGCTACTGTTGCTACCGTATTCCATTGCAGAGCATTTAAATATTTACATGGGGAAAATATTGAAATTACAAAACATATAGGATGGATGTGATTATGTTATGCGATGGGAATGGGCACAGGAACGATTTATGGAGTGATTGGTAGACTTAGTGACAGATCCATTCATCACATGGGTCAATTTGTACTATGGATTGTGTGAGAGTGTGACATGACTGCGTTATCCCAGGACGTCAAATAATGATTGAGTTCATGGAATTTTATTATCTTAACACTAGATATTACTGGAAATAAGTTTTGCAAGAGATTAATAAGATAACTCACCTCTTCCCAAAATCATCCAAATATCAATCTATCAAAATGAATAAACAAAGCCTTAGTTCGTCTGTCATAACAATTATTGGATTATATTAAAATTAAAAATTAAATAAATATAAAAAATTATTTTAAATTTATATTTAAAATTTTATTAGATTACTTTCAATATTAGAAAAAACAAATAAAATACTCAAAATTATGTTAAATTGAGATTTATTAAGTTAGAAGAGACTTTTGTTTTAAAAAAAAAGTGGAGAGTTTTACATATGGTATCACCACATTCTAAACATGATTAACATGTGATATGAACTTATATTATATTTTAGATTTTAGATTATGTGATTTTTATTAATAAAATTGATATATTTTTATAATGCTTTAAAATTTTTTAATTTTTATTAATTTTATATATTTGATAATGGATACAATTTACCGTTTTATAATTAGAGATTTAATTATATATATATATATATATATGATTTTTGTTAATTTTTATACATAATACAATTTTGAGTTATATATATTTATCTTTATTAAATTTTATAATCAATATAAAAATTATAATATCTCTTTCACTTAAATAAATATTAAAAAAAGTTATATTAATATATAGATTTTGAATGCCTAAAAAAACCTCTTTCCTCTTCATAAGTCATAAATTCAATTTATTATATACTTATGTAAAGTAGAATTGTGTATCTATCCATAGAGTGTTTCAGTACTTTTACTTTTTTATGTATGCTTATATATTTTACAAAGAATGAAATGTTTTTCCTCGTTAAAGGTTATAACTGATATAATATATACTCATGTAAAGTAGAGTATCTATACATAACAGTGTTGCAGTACTTTTATTTTTCATGTATGTGTACATAGTTTTGCAGACATTCTCAAATGAAATGGAAAACATGATAAGCAATCCCAATGCAGAAATGGAAAGGTAAAAGGCACCATCATTCCAATTATTGTGACCACATCCGAATTTCCATTTTATTGTAGACAGGGAAATCGGCTAAGGAGCTTTATAGTTTTGCTATAAACTATAAAGTCACATAAATAATGAATGCCAATGAGATTTTATTTTTATTTTTTTGACTTTATACATTGTAACATGCCTAGACTGTTTAAAATCATGCAGGATAAAACAAAGACACAAATTATATTAATTTATGTATGGTTCAGGGAAATAAAGGGAAGACGCAAATTATACTAATTTATGTATGGTTCTCGAAAACGAAGTTACATTGTTATCACAAGTTGACTATAAATCAGTTGCAAAGTTATCACAAGTTGACTTAGATTTATAGTTATTTTTAGATATCTTCCTAGCAATCGTGGGTGTCTCCCATAATGATCTATGAGTAGAATCGGTGTAAACAAAATCAGTGAGATTGATTTATTTGGTCTCCGATCAGTTTTATTGCGGTCCTCATGGAATTCAAAATTTATTCGTTTGTTTGGTATTGTTGCATGATATGCACACAAGGCCGCCCAAATATGGCAACAACAACCTCCTTGTAAAGGACCAAAACAATGGAAAAAATCAATTAATTAATCAAAATGAAGAAACCAAGCCTTAGTTCATTTGACATGTGTAAATCCAACATGACAAAGACCTCTAAAGTCATATAGATTTCAATAAAATAATATAAATTTCTTGAAATTTGTATTCAATAAAATGATATAGATTTCTTAATCTGCAATACTTTCACCTAGCTAATAACTATAGCAGAAAAAACCCTTAAAATAACTTTAGTTATTTAAAAATAACTATAACTATAGAAAATTAACTATAACTATAAAAAATACATTGCCAATAACTATAGTCATTTTGCTAAATTTAAATTGAACTTAAAATATCTAATAAACTATAATTTATTATCAACTATATTTCTAATGCTTTGTTCAAATTATTCTTCTCTCAAACTAATTAATTAAAACATATTTACTCACAAAATTTCCCATTATATAGTTTTTATCTTGGATACTATTGTAGAATAAAATCTGCGTGGATTGTTTGTAAAAATTTTGAAAATGAGGATGATAGTATTAAAAACCTCGTTGCGGAGAGGTCTGTTTTATCAGCTTTACGTATGTCATAGCACAGTTTAGAAATAATATCTTGCATGGGCCCCATCCAAGACTAATCTAGCAGGGATGAAAAACAAAACAGCCTGTTGTATTCTAGAAAAAATCACATCGATTGAAATAATAGGTTGGTTATTTGTTTTGTTTGTTGGGTCAAATTTTAGTTCTCAAATTTCACTGCATATCGAGTCATTAATATTTTTTAAAACATAAATTCTTTGATTAAAACAATTTAAAATTTAAAACAGAAAGTTTATAAGAAATTTTTTTCATCTTGAACAAAAGTCATACTCCTAGATTAGAAAGTTGTTTCAATACCAAAAGAAAGTCTCAAAAGCATTCACCAACCATTTTTTTACTTTAAAAATATGTCTGTAAAATATTACTTCTCATCCAATTAAAGGCATGTTTTAAATATTTTTCAGATCTCCAAATCAATCAAGAATGTTAAAATCACTTGATTGCATAGAGAGCACTTTATTAATAATAAAAAGTAAATAAGCAATGACAAGTATTCTATATTTGTTGTTGTTATATACAATTTTCATTTGCATGTCGATGCCTATAGGGACTAGGAAGAAAGGGCGATCATTAGTATCAATTGTGAACTATAGGGAGATTTAATAATACTTTACTCATGTGAAGTGGGGAAGTTCTTATTTCTGATAGATAATATCTCTCACGGTCGAAGGACAAATTCATATAATGTTCTTTTCGATATTAAAAAATGTAAATCTTTGAATAGAGACATTGGTAGACTATATGGTAAGTCAATTTTTGTTAAAAGCATGAGCAAAAGCCTCTTTCCCTAATCAAAATTACAGTTAAGAAATACACAGGGTCGGAATCGAGCGTGTAACCTTCATCGGAGCGCCCACATAATCTTTTGTTCTAGGTTTCTTGAAATATGTATTGCAGAGCCGAGCTGGATCGATGCTTCTCTTTTGTTCTGTAGTGTACTCACCACCTTTGTCAACCTATAGACTAATAAAAAAACATTCAACACAACTTCGATTCCGAGTGTCAATAGAACAAGCTTTTGCATCGAAGAATTTTGATTAAACCTTCAAATTTAAACTTTAGCAGGAACATAAGAAGTATAAAGTAGAGTTTGAGAAAATGAAGCATTAAAAATTCTTACCTAGCATCATTGATAGTGATGCTCAAGGTGAGACTTGTAGAAGGATTTATGTTCACAACAAGGTATTTGCAGCAAAAGTCAACAACATCATGGAAGGAAGGTTTTATTTAAGTCCATAAAAATTCAAAATAAAAAAAATAAGACCATAATTAATGGAGAGAGGTTGTTAGACCTTATCGATGTCACACATCATGACTTTCTTGATGTTCTTGTGTCGTAATACCTCCCTAGATCTAGAGGCTTCTCCACCTCCCATGATGAAAACACTTTTGAGGCTGAAATCACACATCATTACTACAAATTAGAATCATGACAACCAAGTCTTTGCAGACATTTAAAGGGATATAGCTCATGGATATTAATAGATGCAAATTACTTAATTACTTACTTGTTGTGGCATACGATCGTCGTATGCACTTGTAATTTTTGATAGATAAACTCATCCACTTCTACACTTTGCAACTTTCCGTCTACAACAAGCGTTTGTTTGCAAGAGCAAGCAAGCCTTATTTATGTTCAATGAAAAGGCAATTCACAATCTTTATTTTATATATTTATAGATAGTGTATTGTGTAAATTTACCTTACGAAATGGTTCTTCATTGAGCAGTGCTATATCCATCTAGTAATTGCTCACTCCCATATGAAGAATGCTATGAAGACAGTGCTTTGCAACTTTACGTTTATAACAAAGGCCTATCTGAAAGAGCAAGCAAGATTTATTTGCATTCAGATAAAAGGTAATTCACAATCTTTATCTTATATATTTCTAGATATTATACTGCTTATATTTACCTTGTCTAGTGGCTCTGTATCGAGCACCACTATATCTGAATGGTTCAATCGAATGGTCTTCCTCTTCATTGTACTTTGAAAACCTCTTTCCCCTTGAAACGTTAAGGTAGCTATGACCAATCAAATAATCAAAATTGGATAATGGGATGTCAATTTCGAGTTGAGATCGATAAATTTAATTCATTTCCCACTGATACACTCAATCGGACAGAGGATGATGAGCTTCTTACATAATGAGAGTGTGTAGGGAAGAAGGAGGACAACGTCAAGGTGGATTTGGTACATGTACATGTGTGGATAAAGACACTTGGTGTCCATGCACTACAAGGAGGATAATAGAGGTTTGAATCTATGGTTTTTGCATTGACACGAAGGACTCGGGGTGCTATTGTTATCTTGAAAGTACCGTACATTTTGTTTGAAGGTAAGAAGAGATCAAACCACGTGTAGTTGGCTACACATGAATTGAAGGAATTTGAGGGAAGGTTTAAGAGGTTTGGAATCTACAGGATGAGATAAATGGATGCATGGCATTGAAAAAACTTGATGAGTTAATGCAAGGGAATAAAAAAGACTAGGTGTCATCCAAAATATTGTGATCCCGATAGAGGTTGTTTGGAACATTAATTTCAATAATAATAACTCAATGATGGAGGTTTCTACAAACCTAATCCCGTTGGAGCACATCTCTCATCCCATTGCCTGCAGTGTGCAAACTGAACTTGTAGACATACAATTGCATTTAAAATTTTTCGATAAGATCCTGTCGTTGGGTATTGGGGCACAATAACCAAGCAAAAGTCATTTACCCTAGACCAATAGACAAACAAAAAAATATTTTTAAAAAGATTCTTTAATATACTCAAAAATCAAACTTTAGAAAACACACAAATATATATATATA
>LPNX010002626.1:0-93481 GCA_001517045.1 Pseudotsuga menziesii
TATATGGTAACAAAACATTTTTAATGTATTACACATTCAATTTAAAAGAAATGTTCCATGAAATTTTAGATGAGTGAGTTAGTACAAATGTAATATACTATTTTTATTGAAAGTCATGAAACTTTTCTTTTTAACATAAGAAGATTTATATTTGTTTTTAAATTAGAAGCTTTATATTAACATTCACCAAAAGTTTTACATTTCCCAGGGATTATAAGCAACGCTAGATACTTCCTCTGCATCATGCTAGTCTATATAATTTAAAATAGTTCTTAGTATAAAAAAAAAACCCTCTCCTGAAGGAGAAAATAGGACAGTGAAATGCCAAACAGTTAACAAAAAGACACACCATACGCCTAACTGAAAACCATACTTTCAACACCTATAAGTTAACCCTTCAACCTTCCATGCATGAGAATAAAACAAAAAAAAGAGACCTTGTAGACAACTACAAACATCAACCACAGTTTTGTGGAAAATGACATGACCCAGATGGAACCTAGGAGTGTGCAGGATTGGATGTTCTTCTAGCTTTCCCGTGGTAGCCAGCCAAATTTCCTTGACATGCCATCACCACCATATCTGGAGCCTCCTCCATGCCCATCCGAGGGAGGAGGGGAATTACCATCTCGTTAGCCAGAACATCAATTTTCATGTGCATGAGTTGGGTATTGGAATACAGTGCCTTCTAGAATTGAACTGGGACCTTATCACCCATATCCTTTTTCTTGCACTCCAATGTCACCCTTCTGAAAAGAGCCTGAGTCCTAAATACACTGCTCCAAGGAAAACAATGCCACCTAAGGAGGTGAGTCCTCTAGCTCCTTCCATAATTCATGCACCACCACCTCAATGTATTCCCAAATCAAGGGTGGGATGGAAGATGATGGCATTGTTCTTTTACAGACCTAAAAATCGAGGTTACTGAAAACTAACCGGCCTTAATTTTCTTAAACAGTTTGAAGAATTGTCTAACCTTCCTTCTGCACACTCCCTTCCACTGTAGGATTTCCGCACTTACCTTTTCTGCATGCGGAAATCGAAAATCAGAAACCTCACTTCTTTGACTTTCTAACTTCAAATTCCCGCACTTCCACACGTCCGCACTTCCACACTTCACTTTTCCGGCTTTCGGACTTTGGAATTGGAAAACCCAACTTCCAGCCTTAGTCCTTTCTTGTTCTCCCGCTTTTCACTTTTCGACTTCACAAACAAGAAATCTAACTTTTCTTGTTCTCAAACTTTTGGACTTCTTCCTTTCCGCTCCTGTAAGCCTCTTCCCAAGCCATCGATCTAATGTGGGGTGGATCATGACCATAGATATGTATTTGGGTGGGGATCTACGTCTCCTGGTTGCAGAAATCAAATATGACAGTGGATCTACTTGATGATGCACAACAATCATTGTTGATTGTGTAAACCTGATGATTGACCTATGCACATGGAATTAATGAATTCTACCTGCAATCCTTATCAATACTCAATACATTTCTTCATTCAACTAACCATACAGTCACGAGGTCACAAGATATGATTCAAATGGGAAATTTCTTCCAAAAATACAAACATATAATTTTATTTCGCAATGGTCCTTTATTATCTAAACATAAATACAATGGATAGATCAATACAAACAAAAACTGCTCTCTCTGTGTATGCTCCAAGAGTCTAAACTCGGAGTTTTTTCCTCTTGATCTAACCTCTCAGCCTCTTCAAGCTTCCCTAAGCTCTATGAGCTAAACTAAGCTCCAAATCTACCCAAACTCTTCGAGCTTATCAAGCTATCTACCAAGTATGCTAACTGTGTTTAAATACAAATATATTTTTGTTTCTCAGATCTATGAAGATAGGATCGAGACTTATGACTCTGCTAATGACTCACTAGAATTACTCAACAGACTTCAAATTAACCCTATCTTTTACACATGGAAAGGATCGAGTATCCTTATCCATATTTATTCCATTTTTATAAAATAAAAAAAATTGCATATGTGCAACACCCTAGGTCTTGAAATTCATTTGACTGTTATGAATTCATGGATGACTTCATCTTCTTGAACCTATTCTCCTGCATTAGACTCCCTAGCTTGAATCTCTTCATGGGCTCCTGTCCATGAGCTCCCTCCCTGTTGTTTTTCATGTAGGATTTCAGTAGATACCCAAAGTGTAAATTTGGGCAGTGTTCTCATTTTGAATAGTCCCTTTTGTCATATCCTTCAACACTTTGTCAGCAACAGGTGTCTGGTACATGTTCTGATTTAGACGATCACTTGTGCTCCTTTACCTGTCCTACAAACAACTTGTCAGTAGGTTCACTTTTATATGCATGTGAACATATTAATTTCCCTTGTTACAAAAACAAAAAAATAATGTCAGAAAATATTTTGATACTCTAGAATTCCTTGCATGAATTCTCTGACCCTTCTCCTCTTCACTTATTTTTGTCACATCACCATCCTTATGTTTCCAAAAGAAACCATGACCTTCTGGTCATGTAACTTTAGTCCTCCATTTTGCCTAGATTTCGTATCTTGTTTTGTAGTTGCTTCTCACTAGTTCTGTAATGACCTTCAAAATTTTCCACAGTCATCCAAATGGATGTCTGTACCTCATTGTTATAGTTCCTCTTACATCTCTATATAAGATTCCATAACTCATCTATCTCTTCATCCAGTATGTCTCTTTGCTGAAACATTCCTGTCTGGATGTCCTTCTCCACTGCAATATTCACTTGCTCGACAGTATAGAAAACCTCCAAAGGCTTCTCCCATTTCTGCAACACAATAGATTCATTACTACTTCCTTCAATATCTTTAGCGCTATCCTGAGCTGCCATATTGTCTCTCAAGACAATTTCTTCCTCTATATTTTCCTTTAGCCAATGAAAGGAAATTTGATTGCCAGCAAACAACTCTGCTTCCTTATTCACTATCCTAGCTATCCATTTGTACAATACCTGTAACAAGATATGCAAATAGATATTCAGAATATAGACATTCCACATGTCCATGATTTCACCTTCATCTTCATCCTCTTCCACCTCACCTTCATCTTCATCAATTTCCTCCATTTATGCAACCTGTAGTTAAACACATATCATTAGTATAAAAAACATAAGGCTCTTGATTCTTAGCTGATGCCTTCTCCTCCAACATTCCATGTTGAAAAATTTCAGCACAATAGTCTTTAAAATCCTCAATGGAGTTCTCATCAACATCCTCATTTTCCTCCTTATACTAATATGAACTATTTTCCTTGTTCATGAGTTTGTCAGTAAACTCTGTATCAGGTACACACCTTTCTCAAATTCACACATAATGTGAACTTCCTCCTCATGCTCAGCTGCTCTAAGACTTTCCCCTTCCTTCATCCAAACACTAAGCTTGTATTTGAGATTCCTAGCACATAACCTTTTTACAAGCCATTACACTTTCCTCTTCAACTTCCATCTGTAATACTGATCTTCAGTATCTTCTTCATGCAACAGTTCTGTCACTATACTAAGCCTTTCCTTCAACTTAGTAATCTCTCTGTTAATTTTACTTTGACTCGTCCTCTTGACACCAACTACACTGCCATCTTTCTTTACTCTATTGTGGCTTCCTCTTGAACCCTTTAGATGATTATCAACAATCACCTTTCTCACTACCTCCATGAGTTTATCCATACTCATGATGAACTGTAATCAAGCCTCCCTTCTCAACACCTCTTCAAGTTTCCTCCTACTTGACCTATTGGCATTCTCTTGGTTCTCACACAGAACCCTTGAGCACTGACTATGCTCTCTACAGTCTTAACACTTGCATTCAGTTCCTACAGCACTCTGTTGTGAGAGTTCCCTTACCACAATCTCCCCTTAATTCCGTTGTTCAGAAATCAACACTCTGCCTATTATCCTTAAAGAACATTCTTCCTCAACCTGCAAATTAGTATTGCAAAACTTTTCTCCATTGTATGCAAATCTTTTGCACCATAATATGCATCTTTCCAGTCAATAATAATCTGCTCTGAATTTGTTAGTAGCTTAGGAGTAAATATGGTCTTTTCTTTTATACAAGAAAATGAACTCCTATCTGTCAATTCATCTTTTTAGAAACAAATTACTATTGTGACCACACTCTCATACCTTCACCCAAAATGCCTTTTCTGCTCCGATACCACTCTGATGGCACTGTTCTTTTACATACCTCAAAACTGAGGTTACTGGAAACTAACAGGCCTTAATTTTATTAAACAGTTTGGAGAAATGTCTAACCTTCCTTCTGCACACTCCCTTCCACGCTTACCTTTTCCACATGCGGAAATAGGAAATTGGAAACCTCACTTCTCCGACTTTCGAACTTCAAATTCCCGCACTTCCGCCCTTCCACACTTCACTTTTCTGACTTCCGGACTTCGGAATCAGAAAACCCAACTTTCAGCCTTGGTCCTTTCATGTTCTCCTGCTTTCCACTTTTCGACTTCCGCAATTGGAAATCTAACTTTTCTTGTTCTCGAACTTTTGGACTTTCGCCTTTCCGCTCCCGCAAGCCTCTTCCTGAACCATCGATCTACTACGGGGTGGATCATGACCGTAGATCTGTATTTGGGTGCGGATCATGACCTAACTCTGTGGATCTGCGTCTCTTGGTTGCGGAAATCAAATACGACCATGGATCTACTTGATGATGCACAACAATTGTCGATTGACTGTGTAAAACCTGATGATTCACCTCTGCGCACGGAATTAATGAATTCTACCTGCAATCCTGAATAATACTCAACACGTTTCTTCATTCAACTAACCATACAGTCACGAGGTCACAAGATATGATTCAAATGGGAAATTTCTTCCAAAAATACAGACATACGATTTTATTCCGCAATGGTCCTTTATCTAAACATAAATACAATGGATAGATCAATACAAACAGAGACCGCTCTCTCTCTGTGGATGCTCTAAGAGTCTAAACTCTGAGTTTTTTCCTCTTGATCTAACCTCCTAGCCTCTTCGAGCTTCCTTAAGCTCTATGAGCTAAACTAAACTCCCAATCTACCCAAACTCTTCGAGCTTATCAAGCTAACTATGTTTAAATACAAATATATTTATGTTTCTCAGATCCATGAAGGTAGGATCGAGACTTATGACTCTGCTAATGACTCACTAGAATTACTCAACAGACTTCAACTTAACCATATCTTTTACACATGGAAATGATCGAGTATCCCTATTCATATTTATTCCATTTTAATAAAATAAAAGAAATTACGTATGTGCAAGACCCCAGGTCTTGAAATTCATTTGACAATTATGAAGTCATGGATGACTTCATCTTCCTGAGCCTGTGCTCCTGCATCAAAAGCCTTGTAATGCCAGGCATCCTTCGTTGTGCACAGCTGCTCCTTGTTTACATCTAGTTGCCCAACCTGGAATGTAGACATCATGCAACCCCATATAGACCTTGTTCCAAGCTTCAACTTGGCAACCTACAAAGTGCAAAGCCTAAAATTCCCACAATGTAAAGATAGTTGTCAAACGATAAATAACAACTAAAAAAATAGAATAAAATATACCTAAAATGAGAACGTTATACACCATTCACAGTTACATGCCCTCCTTAGATTTGCTATTAATTTCCATCATAGAATGCGCTAGGTTCTAGCTTCACCTTTCCCCACTCCCTCTCTTCTCCCTTAAAGTTTCCCAACTCCTTGTACCAACTCTCCTCGAAACGGCGAAAAATACTTCACATGCTATCCATTATTTAATGCCGCCACCGATCGAGTGTGGGCCATTGGATCTCAACCCGTTTGAGATACAATAGCCCACACTCAAGCCGCGACGGCATTAAATGACGGATAGCGTGTGAAATATTGTTTGCCCCTCGAAACACCTTCCTCTTTAATCATCACACCATCGACAGAGTCGACGCCACCTCTACACATCATTCCCTTTCTAATCACCACGTGTCAGGTCTTCCTTGGCACGCTGATCGCCTTCATGATTTCCACGTCGCTCCTCGTGAAGGTAACACTTATTGGCCACTTCTATTTGGATTTTACAAAAGACATTATCCTCAATTTTTAAAAAAAAATTTAAGGTCACACGATTTAAAAAAAAAAAAGTTCACACGATTTAAATGACATTGTAGCTAGCATGTGCTTGACTCACATGTTAAAGTAAAGTTTGATCCATTGAACCAAGTAGTTGGCTTAAAAACAAATCTTCTACAAAGGTGATGGTTCAAAGACATCACGTGGACATTGAACGAAGATACTAGATGGAAAGATAAATATATATTCATTATATATACACCGTATAGTCATTGTATATACATCATTATGACTATTCATTGTATATACTACTAAGCATTGCTTATTCAACCTCAAGTGTTGCACATCAACTAAGCAATAATAACCACATCTTTTTTTCATTTTAGTATTTTTTGTATACATTAGTTGACCAACGTGAATTCGACGTGAAACGAAGATATAATGCCACCTCAGCTTCAATTTCCACAATTTTTTTTTAATCTAGCAACTTTAGATGTTGGTTAAGGTTGACCAACATGCCATGGATGTGTACTCGACGTGGTTTGTTGTTTGTTTACATGTGGATACACATGGAAGTGCCATGTCAGCAAAAGTCTGACATGTAATATGCCACGTGGTAAGTTCTTTTATAGTAAGTATCATTGTGGCATGTATCACATGGCACATTATATGTTGTCATTTTGCTAACATGGGACCTCTTAGATAACAAGTTTAAAATGCTTTCAAAGGCATTAGTTAATCCACGCATATCCAATCTTTCTATATGTTCTTTGATGTGTAATTAATGTGTTCACTTAACCTTTGACATGTATTTGTCATGTTCTTGCAACATAACACATTAGGATAATGATACAAAACCGATGTCCTAATGTCTTTTAACAAAATAAGAAATTGCAATAAACACTTGCCAATAAGTGCATTTCATTGAGCATTTGTCTATAATGTTATTGGTTGGTCACGTTATAGATTTTGCTGACCTAATCAAATAAATCTAGGTTGTAACAACTAATGAAGGAACTATCTCTTATATGGAAATATCCATAGTAGATAGTCATGGGTGATTTGTATAATAAATAAATCACCCTCCATTACAAACATGTAATCAACGCCTAGCGTAAATTTTTAGTATATTTTTTTTTCCAATTGAGTTAGAAAACCTGGTGCTAAATTGAGTGTGAAACAACATTTTTTTAAGCGCTTAAATTAACGTTTCAAATAGCACCATCTTTAGCACCTAAGTTAGTGCTTTTTTTAGCACCTAAATTAGCGCTTTAAATTGCACCAGGATTAGCGCCTGGTTTAGCACCATAAATAGTGCATAAACGAGGAAATTTGCTTCGCTTCAAATGTTTCAATTAGCACCAGATGTGGCATCCTATTTAGCACCCAATTTGACATCCATGTTTTCTTCCACATTAGCACCATGTTTGGCTTCCACTTTAGCATTAGGTTTTGTTAAGCCCTTAATGGTAGCACATTATGTAACATGCTTAAACCCGGAAATTTGTAGAGAAGATGGAAAATACAACGAAAGATAGATGAAATAGACAACAATGTTTACTTGCCTCTTCAAGGAGGCAACCTCCAAGACAACTAGCTCCAAATACAAATATATTTCTTGATTCCACATTACATATCTTGCTACTCAATATATAGTACTTCAATAACTCAATTCTAATTAATTGTGGACCCTCTATTAATGAGGGTCGACCACCTAAGGACTTTTAATTAATAAGGAAGGCCCTTATACACTAAACAACTACCCACTAACTAACTAATGGGCCTTATATCCTTGTACATAGAAAAAGTAGGGAGGTTAGGGTAGGACCCTAAAATGTCTTCCCCCTCTGAAAGCAACATTGTCCTCAATGTTGGAGATGGGGAAATTGCTACAAAATTGTTGATGGTTCCCAAGTAGCATCTTCTAGTGAGTTATCCTTCCACTAGATCAAAACTTAATGTATAACTTGCACTGACATAGTTGACACTCCCTAGTGTCCAAAACTACTTATGGTTGGAGCCAAATGGATCCTTCTTTATCTACTTCAGGTAAGGCAGTTTAAACTCGACAATCCTGGCCCAATACCTTCTTCAACAAGAGACATGAAATACTTGGTGAATCTTGGAGTGTGTTGGGAGTGCTAATTTGTAGTCCACTTAACCAACGTGTTGAAAAATTTGATATGGGTTGTAAAAATTTAGTGTAAGCTTCTGATGGCCTTTAACTTTGAGAGAGTTTTCTTATAAGTTTGGAGGTGAAGGAACAATTGGTCACCTTCTATAAACGAGTTTTCTTAGCAGTGTTGGTCTACTTGTAGCTTCGTGCAATTTTAGGCCATTGCCAAAGTTTCCTTGAGTGTGCAAAGAGGGACAACATTTTTTGAAGCAAGTCATCAATTGCATAAATCCTGGCATGTGCATAAGTTTTTTGAAATATCGAGCAACATTTATGTCACAATGTATCTTGCTACCAAGTGTAACCTTGGGAATGTTTGGGATCCTCCTGGAGGTGCTTAATGAGATGAGATGTAGTAGAATTTGTTATCCATCCTTATCATGCTTCCTCTAACCATTCAGGTGCTAGAGGATAAGGCAAAGAGTGGTCCTTCTTGTTTATGTTTTTGTGACAAGGCATCTTCCATAACATTGTCTTTTTCCTTTTTTCCTATGATCTCATAATCATAACAAAGCATTTTGGTAACCCATTTCTGTTGTTCCGCGGATGAAAAAATATGTTCCAAAAAGTATTTAGGGTGTGGTGATTTGTTTTGATCTACAAGCATTGTCCTATGAAATAAGGCCTCCATGTTTCAATTACATGTAGGAAGGTCGTCCTTTCTTTCTAGTAAGTGGACTTTCTCAACTTCTTGTCACACGAATTCTTACTAGATGAATATAGGCTATTGCTTGGATGAATGGGTTCTACCACCAATAGCTCCTGAATGATCTTTTCAATTTCATTCTTTTGTGCAAATGGTTGCTTGTATGGTCATACATTTGGTGGCTGACTTCCTAGAATAAAGGGAATACCACGATCATGTTCAGCTCTAGATGGGGATAAAACCTTTCGTGTCTCAAAGACCTATTGATATTTATACAAAACCTTCTTTAAGTCGCATTGAATTTATTGTATAGTGTTATATAGAGCTTGGATCGCATGGAATTGAGCAATAATTCCATAGTGGCCTTTCTTCAATAATTCTTCAATCTGATGAGAACTTATGATTTCAGGGGAGACTAATCGGATACATTTAAGGGTGTGAGTACTGAGAGCCCTCAACAAACTTAATTATATTTCCTTTAAGTCCATGGTAATTGAGCCCAACATGTGTAGCCATTCTGCCCCTAAAACTTTATCACAACCACCCATATCTATGGACAACATATGAGTTTTGATAGTGACCCAATTGGAGTTTCACATTTTCACAACACCCCCCACATTTCATCATCCCACCATTGGCTATCATAATTTGAAAGTTGGGCACTGCTTGGAAATAGCAATGGATTTCTTCAACCACTCTCTTATTAATAAAATTGTGGGTGCTTCCACTATTAGCAAAAACTACCACTTTGCAATGCTTTATGTAACCCAAAAGTTCCAATGTTTGTGGGGATGAAATACCAGATAAAGCTTAAAGAGAGATAAGTGGTTATTCTTGATTGACTTCGGGCCCCAACTCTTCTTGTATAGAGGGTGTTATGTCAACATCCTCGAACTTTGGGGTATCTTCCACAATGTTGTTTTGAAAATGGGTAGGAATAGTCACATCAATTCGAAATAACTTATGTTCTTTACATTTATGACCGAGGGCATACTTTTCATCATAATTATAACAAAGTCCTTGTCCTTTTCATTTTGCAATTTTTGTTGGAGATAACTTTTTTAATTTCAAGGGAGAAGAATAAATTGTTCTTGATGAACTTACCTGCATAGGGTTTGAGCTGGGGATTAATATTGGCTTTTCGGTATACACATTGATTACCGTCTCTACTTCTAGAGCCCTCTGAGATACCTATAACTAGGAAGCAACTCATTCCATTTATACATGTTCTTGAATTGCTTCCTTGAGGCCATTAATGAAACACTCTTATAACATGTTAAGTTCTTTGTGTGGATGGCTAATTGCTCAAAGGAAGAGATAAGGTCGACGAATGAGCCTATTTGACTGAACTTGGTAAGCCATCCCAAATAGTGAGTATCTCAGTCGTAATGATCATGAAGAGATTTAACAAATAAACTCTAGGAAATGAGGCACCCATAGGGTTTTTTATGCCACTTCCACCATTGGCATCTTTCTAAATCCAAGTATAAAAACCCCACCTTAAGTTTCATCATATCATCAGTCATTACATGAAGTGTGAAAAAGTGTTCCATTTGTGTAACCCATCCCGAAGGGTTAGAACCATCAAACTTGTTTAAGTCTACCTTAGGAAACCTATTCCAGGTGTTATTATCCATGGAGTGTGTGTTAGGGATGTGAGGCCCCAAAGAGTGTTGATGGTGGTTAAATAGTCATGTGTGAGATGTTCTTTCTTGGTGTGGCTCAATGTGTTGTGTATTCAAAGGACATCTTCTAACATGCGATGAGATGTCATCCACTCAAGGGATTCAAATAGTTTTCCCACCTTCTCATCCCACTTTTGATCTAGTTTTTTTACTTCATTATGAAGTTCCTTCATCTCTCCTTGATTGTCCTCGATGTTTTTACGAAGACATTTGTATTTCTCTTCAAGGTCATCAAACCTTTTGGCATTAGAGCGTGTGTTCATGTTTCCTAGGGAATTTAAAGGTGGTTTATAAGGAGAAGTACCTTCTACAATGGAATGGTTATGTGAGACCAAGGTTTACACACTAAACCACAAACATTTTTCAAGGTAGTTTTTAAGGCCAAAATTTTGAATTAAGCACAACTCCTCATAAAACCCTAATTTGGAGAGTGTTTTTCATAGCCTAGTCCCACCAAGGCCATCATGTGAGGATACCTTCAAGTTTAGTATGCTATTACAATGTCAGTATTCATGAAACATATATGAAACATACCAAAATATATTTCCAGTTTACGAATCTTGATGAAACTAAGCTATTTCATTCACAATTTCATTTCTTTACCTATATTAATTAGACATAGAAATGTACAGAGTTAAACCAGCTAATTTTAGTTAGTTTAGCTCTCCTCCATTTATGGAAACCTCCACCAATTTTCCTCCGCTAATACCATTAGCATTCTCCATTTGTGCGCTCGACACCAAATTCTTAGCATCTAAATGTTTAGATGAACTTCTCAATGCATTATTCCATTTCATAAGACCTAATACTCCATCGCAATCAACACGCTGTGCTTGTATCCTTCGCACCCGACCACGACTCTACGACCCAGGGCTTATCGCAGTCAACTAAAAGGTGAACTCTGAACCTTTGCTTGGGAGTGCGATACAACAACCATCGATATGGTCTTTAAACACTCAGGAACCGTCGATTTGACTGCGTAAACCTTCATACACTCTCTGCACAATTTTAACTAGATCTGACCTACCATTTCTTGATATAAACTTGAACAATTTCCTTTCCAATCGATTTTAGTTTCGATTGACAAGATCATGTAAATAAATTAAACAAATACTGCATTCAATTTAGACTAGAAACCTCCATCAATATATATCCTGCATGCAAATTGATATTCAAACTATGATAATATCTCTGTGCATATAAATATAAGTTAACTCTGTAAACCTGAAATAAAGAAATCTGATTCATATTCAGAAAGTAACCCCTTACACTTTATTACAACAAAAAGCTCAATACAAATAGAGACAGTTAAATTCTGTGTATGCTCCGGGATTCTAAATCCGAGCTAACTTCATTGATCTAACCTTCCCCTTTGTTATGAGCAGTCAAACTCTGCAACCTAACTGAGCTCTCTCGAACTACCACTCAAGCTCTAATGAGCTACCAAGAAAACTCTCTAATTCACAAACCCCAACTAGAATAAATACAAGTTATGATCTGCCTCTTTGATCCTACAAAGAAGGAACATAATCCATAATTAACTCAACAAACTGATGACTCATTTGACATATTACTAACCAAATCATTAACTTCTCTCAACTAATTCAACCAAATCCTATCGACTACAATTGGAAGAGGATCAAATATCCTTATCCGATCTTGTATTCAACTTTTAAATAAAATAAAGCAAATTACAATCATATGAGACCCTAGGTCTCCTTGATTTTTCCTTGACCTAGTGAAGTCATAAATGGATTCACTCAGACAGTCCATGCCCCTGCAACGGACTCCCCAGCTTGAAACTATTCATGGGCTCCCGTCCATGAGCTCCCTTCCTGTTGTTTTTCTGTAGGATTGCAACAGAGACCCAAGATATAAACTTGGGCAGTGTTCTCATTTTGAACAGTCCCTTCAGCCATGTTTTCTAGCACTGTACTTGCAATAGGTCATTTGGTTCCTCCCTCATATGTTCAGACTTAGAACACACAAGTTCTTCTTCCTTCTGTCCTACAGACAACTTATCAATAGATTCGTCTTCATCTGCACATAAACATTTCAGCCTCCCTATTACCAAAAAAAACAGAAAACTCAATAGCGTAATGATGTTTTCCATCCAAGAATTCCGTGTATGAATTCTTTGGTCTTCCTCCATTTTGCTTTCCTCTTTCACATCACTATCCTTAGTTATTTCTTTAAGAATAAACTTTCGATCATCTTTTCTGACTTTACATTGTACTTCTTCCATCAATGCCATGCTTGCATTGGACATTTATTGCTAGTATGTTCTATCCTTCAACCAATCACTGCACAACATGTTAGTTCTTTCAACCTCATAATCATTTGCTTGTGAAATTATTGTTACCTTTGCTTCAACTTTGCCATCATTCTCAATCCTCTTGTCAGTCATCATCAGCTATTGATTACTGACCTCTTCCTGCTTATCTTTGAATGGATGAAGACTATGTTTCAACTTTCTTCCCATTCATCTAAAAGGAACAGACATTCCTCTTGCCCTCATGCACTACCTCCCTTTCAAACTACCAAGGCCTACCCAATAAAACATGACAAACATCCATCTCAATAATGTCACATCTTACCTCATCCTGAAATCTTTCAATCTGAAACTTTACCTGGAATTGTTCTCTCACAAGAACTTGATTACCTTTCTGCAGCCATGCAACTCTGTATGGCTCTGGATGTATTGTCTTCCTCAAATTCAGTTTGTCCACCATCTCTGTAGACACCAAATTATTAGTACTACCACTATCAATAATTAAATTGCAGCACTTACCTTCAACTTTGCAAACTGTCTTAAACAGACTCCTCCTTTGGACTAACTCATCAATGACCTTCCTCATCAACAAGGCTTCACCTTGTTCAAGATAATTCTCAGCCACCTTTAATTCCTTTGGAGCTTCAGGTTCATCTTGCACTACTTGTGCTCCCCTCTGTCTTGCAACATTCTCAGGACAACCCCATGACATGTGACCTAGTTGTCCACATGTGTAACATATCATTTGTCCACCTCTTTTTTTGCCCTTTCCTCTAATACCATTTCTTCCACCTCTTTTATCATTAGTTCTGTCAGGTTGTGCTTGCTGGTTTGAACTGTTATCTTCACCTTTCTACTGATGTTCCCTTCCTCCAAAGCCTCTCATCTTTGCTTTTAGATTTTTCTTTCTCATTAGCTTCTCCTCAGCCTTCAAAGCATCCTGATATGCTTCTTCAACAGATCTCAATGACAACAAGCTTAGTTCATATTGTATATCAAACCTTAGACTATTTACATACCTGGAAAATTTCTTAGGTGTATCCTCTATATGACCTAATATAATATTCACCTTATAAAATTCCTCAGTAAACTCCCTAATTGTCATTGACTTCTAGTTAATATTTTGCATTTTCCTAAACAAAATCAATTGGTAATCTTTAGGAAGAAATTTACCTCTTAACTTAGCTGTCATTCTTCTCCAGCTATTGATATTGGCTCTGTGTTTCAAGATCCTCTCCTCTTGCACACCATCCCACCATAAGGATGCATGCCCTCTCAACTTTGTGACAACAAATTTCACTTGCTTGTCCTACTTCACCTTAGCATAATCAAAGTGTTTGTTCATAGCATTGATCCAATCAATTAGTTCATCTGGATCCAAGATCCCATTATAGAATGGTACATTGTCCTTTCAATTTGAACCTGCACGAAAGATTGATTTCAATATTCTTACCTCAGTAGTTTCATCATTTGTCTCCTCCTCATCTACTATCTCTTCTTCACTTGCATCTCCAGTGTGCTCTTGATGTCTAGATATCTCTAAGGCTTCCATCCTTGCTCTCAAATTTCTCACCTCCTCTCTTAACTCTGCATCGGCAGTAGGTCTTCCTCGCCTTCCCCGACCTCGTCCAACCTTGACATCCATCTCCTAGCACAAAATTTCACTCATAAACTAATAATTCCTCAATTTTCAAAAACAAAGACTATAACTACTCAGATACCAAAAATTGATAGCCTAGTCCCGCCAAGGCCATCATGTGAGGATACCTTCAAGTTTAATATGCTATTACCAGTATTCATGTAACATATATCATAGATACTAAAATATATTTCCAGTTTACGAATCTTGATGAAACTAAGCTATTTCATTCGAAATTTTGCCTATATTAATTAGACATAGAAATTTATAGAGTTAAACTAGCTAATTTTAGTTAGTTTATCTCTCCTCCATTTATGGCAACCTCCGCCAATACCATTATCATTTTTCATTTGTGCGCTCAACAGCAAATCCTTAGCATCTAAATGTTTATGGTGCTAAACTTCTCAACGCATTGTTCCATTTCATAAGACCTAATACTCCATCGCAATCAGCACAAAGCGCTTATATCCTTCGCACCTGACCATGAATCTATGACCCAGGGCTTATCGCAGTCAACCAAAAGGTGAACTCTGAACCTTCACTTGGGAGAGCGATCCAACAACCATCGTTTTGGTCTTTAAACGCTCAGGAACCTTCGATTTGACTGCGTAAACCTTCATACACTCTCTGCACAATGTTAACTAGATCTGACCTGCGATTTCTTGATATAAACTTAAACAATTTCCTTTCCAATCAATTTCAGTTTCAATTGACAATATCATGTAAATAAATGAAACAAAGACTCCATTCAACTTATACTAGAAACCTCCATCAATATATATCCTGCATGCAAATTGATATTCAAACTATGATAATATCTCTGTGCATATAAAGATTTTAACTCTGTAAACCTGAAATACAAAAATCCGATTCATATTCAGAAAGTAACCCCTTACACTCTATTACAACAAAAAAAATCAATACAAATAGAGACAATTAAATTTTGTGTATGCTCCAGGATTCTAAATCCGAGCTAACTTCATTGATCTAACCTTCCTCTTTGTTGTGAGCAGTCAAGCTCTACAACCTAACCGAGCTCTCTCGAACTACCACTCAAGCTCTAATGAGCTACCAAGTAAAGTCTCTAGCTCACAAACCCCAACTAGAATAAATTCAATTTGTGATCTGCCTCTTTGATCCTACAAAGAAGGAACAAAATCCATAATTAACTCAACAATCTGATGACTCATTTGACAAATCACTGACGAAATCACTAACTTCTCTCAACTAATTCAACCAAATCCTATCTAATACCAATGGAAGAGGATCAAATATCCTTATCCGATCTTTTATTCAACTTTTAAACAAAATAAATCAAATTACAATCATATGAGACTCTATGTCTCCTTGATTTTTCCTTGATTTTTCATAAATGACTTCACTCAGACAGTCCATGCCCCTACATCAGTTTTGATGACCCACCTTCCAAGTGAGGTATATATATAATTTCAGCCTCTTTGAGTTTGGAACTTTTTCTTGCAGTAGCTTATGTCTTCTCTGTAATGACACAAATCTGACCTAATTCTGATATCCCAAAAGGAAATAGCTGCAACTTTCCCACATTGTTTTAACTTTTAAACTTTTTGAGAGAGCAAAGATAGTCATTGGCCATATTTTGAAAAAGCTCAATGGAAAAGCCATTGAAAGAATTATTCTAAAGGGAGGAGTTCTCTTGAATAAGGCCAATCACATTTTATTCTACACCGGATACATATTTAAGAAGCCTTAATGAGTGTTTTAAAATTTCACAACGAGTTATTCAAAAGAGGAATGATGGGCTGATAAGTAAGTGTTAAATTTGGATGCTATGCATCGAGCTTAACTTCAAGAAAGGCCTAATACAATATTTTATATAGGTATGTATCGATTTCAAATGGGTAAGAGTAAAGATCATTCGGCTTGGTATGATATTTGGAAGGGGATTAGTTTGAATGGAAAAAAAAATGAAGTATTAGTGACAGGGAAATTAAAATGAAGAAAGATAAAAATAAGGTTCTTCCTCTTCGTCATTAAATCTATTTGAGTATGTGACATATTATTATGTTTACACTTATTTTATTAGTAATAGTTTTTTTCATTTAAATTACAACCTGCAAATAGAAATCAATGTATAATGAAATAGAAAATGGAGATAAAATTAACTTAATGATCTTTAATTTGGTAATTTTAATCAATGATAGTATTATTAATTATGATCTATTATATTACTTATTAGCATAGATCCATCTTAATCCTAGATCTATCAAGCATCGAGAGGGATCCAATTTCTTGAGGTGTAGTTTTTTTCAACTTAATTTTTTTATGCAACCAAAAAGATCACACCTCAAGAAATTCAATTCCTCTTGGTGCTTGATACTTCTATAAGTTATACCTCTAAAAAGAAAAATTTATGATCCAACATGGAATTTTTTAATTACTTTTCATTTGGTTTTATTTTTTGTATTTTATGAGCCGACATGAATTTTTTAATTAAATTTAATTTTTGTAATATAACGCTACGTTATGTGACAACATCTTTGTTATATTGGGTTGTAGCGCACTTCATCCCTCTCAAAGCAATATACACATTTTTCAAAATTTTAAATTAAAAAATAAAGTAAAGATTATTAATATAAAATTCATATTGTAAATTTATGAATACTATAACTCCATTTTAGAAAATATCTAGCAATTTTGTAAGTTAAAAATCTAAATATCATAAATTATTATGTGATAGGAATTCATGAATAAAATAGAAATTAATGCCAATATAATAGTGTATTTGAAGTTTTTTTGGTTGGGGGCATTACATGAATTTCACCAAAAATATACTATATTTAAAAACTATCATACCCCTTAAACAAGCAAATGGAAGTGCTAAAATAATTCAAAGGGAGTATTTCGTATTGATGTTATTAATAAGAACCATACATATATTACAATTAGAATTGTCTTATTTTATAATTGTTTCATTATTTTAATGATGATTGTCATGGACCTACACTCTTCCCAAGTTTCTTTCTTCAAACTTGGGAATTTTCCCTACTCCACTTCCTCACATGAGGTCATTTGGAACTAGTTTTCCTTGGACACAAGGGCTCAACCAACCTATTCCTATTACATCCAAACTACACCTCTTCACCCAAGGTTTTTCTATAACTTCATCTTAAGACTATAATATGTTATATGTTAAACTTTAGTTCTAATAAACCAAGTTATCAAAAACTAGGTTTATATCCAACAGTGTCCTTTCATGTAAAACATCCCAACAATACTATTAGCCAATATTATAACATTTATCCTTTAAAAGGTATCATAGTAAACATAACAACACTCATACAACCAAAGAGAACATATTGCACATGTGAACTCACACCCAAGGTGGATGCCTTAAACTTTATTAGATGAAGTATATTGCAATTTACAACAAAGGAGATAAACCAAATGACCATATCCCTTTTATAGAATACAATTACAAAAGAAACCTCTTGCCCAAAACTATCAATCCAACTTGTGAAGCTACTATGGGCCTACCTCCTATATGTCCTTTATATTGGTAATTTTCACTCAATCAGTCCAAATTTTCCACACTAGAAAAACCCATAATGCACTTTAAACTTGTGCCTCAATCACTTGATAAGAATGAAATCTGTTGCTTACTTTGAGGTATCCACTATGTGTGTGTGTGTGAGAGAGAGAGAGAGAGAGAGAGAGAGAGAGAATTTCCAAACTCTCTCTTGAAATCCCCTCCAAATCTAAGTGCACTCAAGTTTCTGCATGTAACTAAACTATTCCTACATTACTTGATTGTCGATGTCCATCTCCAATGTTGATGAGCCTGATTTGCTAGGAAATCATGATTGTAAGTTTATTAGGCACCAATGTTCCCACAAGTGTTCCCATCACATCCACTTCCACCGTGAGCTTGTTTAACAAATGTTCCCATCATAAGTATGTATGATAGGTGTGCATGTCACATCCACATCCATCAGAAGTGCCTCTATCAAACTATTCCCAAGCACACCTAGGAATGTGCTTCCAACCAAGTCTACCCAAGTGTTAGCACTCAAAATGTACCCAGGCTATGAAAGTGTAGATCCCAAGGTAACCACATAACCACTTTAGATTGTATTATGACCTTATACAATCATACAGGGATCTCTCAATTATTTTATAGACTTCTCACTCAAGATATTCAATCAATGACACTCAGAAGGTCATATTTCTGAGAGGACAAGTTTGTTTTATAAAATTTGGCCCAGACAGTCATGAAAGAGGCCATTGGGAAATGGAGTCAATATTCAAATATGAGTTAAGTTGCAAGAGTTTGGGATTTGAAAGAATCATGGAAAAAGGAAAGGTAGACACCATTTCCTTAGTCTTGAGGCATTTGCAGGTTGATTAGCAGACAAAGGAAGACAACCCATTAAACAAAGCACCTAACTAGGGTGAATTCTCTAAAACTTTAAAAGAAATTGTTTAAAAATGTTTAAAACAATGAATCCAGAGCATCCAAGATGAATTCTAGCTCACAAAACAATTGTTCAAATATGAAAGAAAGATACATAATGGAATGATAACTGGAAATACAATCACAAAGAATATCACTTACTGAGAAAAGTGGTGGCACAAGAATCTCTGCCATAGAAAAATTCAACATTTGTTCTCTGCAATTTTATTCATCCTCACACATTGAAGCCATTACATTGAAAGACCCTCTCTGCTCTTGAAAATCCAACCCTAAATATATGTGTTACCTCTTAATATATAGTAAACACTACCTATACCTTGTCTTCGATTCTAATTCTAATTACTTTCCCAAAAATAAAATCAGTTACAAAACAAAAGGACATGTTTAACTGGTTTTTATAGGAGGCAAATTCTTGAATAATAGGCTTCAAAGACCCACCTACATATCTCAAATGGTGACATCTGTGTAAATTCCAAGAAAGGTTTTTGTAACTGAACATGTTCAAAACAAAACCCATGTTTCCATTTTTCTAAATTGCCTCCAGCTTCTCAGAATCTGCATTTGAAATCAATGACTAAAACAATAATTTGAAATTCTGGAAACAAGGCGCTGAAAGGTCACTCTGAATCTCCCAAAAATGTGACACCTGTATAAAAAATGAAAGAGGTTTTTGTAGCTTATCCTATTTATGAAGAAAAACATCCTCCGGTTTTTTAAAATTCCTTCTCATTTGGCAGAAACATGTCTTTGAAATTAGCTTCTATCTAGCTCTTTCTTTCCTGGAAAAATTGGTTTTCCGTATAAAAGATTTGCAAATATAATGTGGGATCTGATGTCTCATTTTGTCTTGATCGAAATTTTTCTGAGTAATCTGAAAATGAAGAGAAGAACCATCAACACTCTGCAAAGGAGAAAATAGAAACAATATAAGGAAACTTTGACCACGTTTTGTTCCTCGTAAGGAATGAAATGGTCATGATCTATGTTCAAATGAAATATATGATCAATAACTTTCTTAAAGTGGTAATTGAGAGAGCATTCCATGCCCTTTCTGTAGATATTCCATAAACAACAATATATCAATGCCAAAGATGCATGCTAACTCTTAGAATCTTTCCCATAAGCGAACCAATACCAAACTAGTTCCTGCATTATGGTCTACTGCATACTCTGCTCTCATTAAACCTAATTTTCTTTGTTCGTGCACGTTGGTGATGCAGAATCCATATGATCCGTTGATCTTTCGTGGCTTTAAATTGAACCATTGATCCACCTTTTGTTTTGCATGAATTTAAACAAAAACCAAATCCTTCGAAATAATGCTCAAAGTATATTTCCTTTGGCCGTTGATATTGATACTTCTAACCAATGGCGATATGGAGAAAATAAGTCGGTTCTCCTACAGAACTGTATAGATGCTCATGGGCTACGCCTTCTATGCCTAAACACATTCAGTTTAATTTATTTGAATTCTTTACAGATAGATATGATACTGCAAATAAGAATTCATCTGTTGGTTTGAACTATGGCTTTGCACATTGGCCACTTGTATGAAGCAAAAAGAAGTATATCGGCATAAGAGTTGTTCATCCTGTAACTTTTACAGGGATGTATAGTCTCCTTCTGAACAATCTCAATTTCCAAAGCATCCAAGTCCTGATCAAGTACCTGACAGAGATCCATTACAACACTTTGTGTACATTCTGCCACAGATAAGCCCTAAATATTTGTATCAGTGATATCTTAAGTGTTGGAATTTTTCCATGCATGAAAATTCCAGTCAAATCCAACTGCACTTGAAAACCCACATAAACATTGGCACGGTTGATGGTAGGAGACCACCAGAGTGTAAATCGCCGATTGGGAATTTGATTAAGCCCTGATATCTGTGCATTTGTAATCTCTTTTTACTTCATTCACTCCTCAAACCCAGAAGCTTTCTCCCAAAACAAACCTTCCCATGTTGGGAAGTAAGTTCCTTTAAATGGAGTATGATCCAGAATGCCTTCCACTCCTCCAAAAGCCCAAATAACATATGTTTGATAATTATTTAGATTCCACAACTTCCCATCATGCTGCTGGTGAATCCACCAAATTGGATTTAAATAAAGTAGCATATGAGGACAAAAACCATTCACGGTGGGGAATCTCTTACACGAAATATAACTTTAATCACCGCCTAACAAATCAAAGGAGAGAGTGCTTATTCTCTAGCCAATAGCAACAAAAATAGAACTTCTATGGCCAAATTATGGCCCGTCTCCACTTCTAAATATTCTACAGATAAATAGTTCATTGAGTACCTTACATTACATTAGAGAACCATACGAACATAACTAAGCCTGCAAATTTCAAAGGACAGTAACGTAGCAGTTCTTATTTAATGAAGTTAGTGAAGTGAAATTTTCCACCCGACATTTTAAACTTGTATGTAGTGAACTGATCTTTTGTCGTTCTATTTATCACTTGCTGCGGTTTTCTATATTTTTGCAGTAAACGGTTATCCCACATGCGCTGGGTGATAAATGCTTCAAGTCGTTATATGCATCGATGGTGTCATTTCAAATCAAGTAACGAAGCAATGTAACAATCCTTGTGTGCACGGCTCTGAGAATTTGATGGCGGCTTTTAATCTTGGTACGGGTGTGGACCCCCCCATACGGCCCATTGGCTCTTTGATGCCGAGCGGCCTTCTGTCAATGAATTTTATAACTTTCGTCGATATTTTTATAAAACAAGACTTTGTCTTATGAAAAATAAATAGGCCCATAAATTTAATAAAATCGACCTTGTGTCAATAAATTTTATAACTTTGTCTTATGAAAAATAAAAAGGGCCATAAATTTAATAAAATAACCCATTTTTCTTGATTTCCAACCATAAAAAATAATTTCTTTAACCCAACGCACTTCTTAAGACCTTGTCTTTATAAAAATAAAAACAAACTTTCTCTTTATAAAAAATAAAAACATTTTCCTTTATAATATAAACTTTAGGCCATTTTATATATTTTTCAAAAATAAATCATTGACCCATAAATTTAATAAAATAACTCATTTTTTAGATCTCCAACAATAAAAAAATAATTTCTTTTACCCAAAGCATTTCTTAAACCTACTACTTCTTGGCAACCTGGAAAACTTTTCATGATTTATGAAATGACCACAATCTTCAGAGTTATCAAGCCACCAATGAAATCTTAAAATTTATAACGTGATTACACCAACTCCCGCAAAAATAACTAGTGCTAACAGCTAGTTCCAATTGGGGATGTTATCCTCGCTGCGAGGTAGCAAAGAACCCGTTGACCAAGTGCATGATTCATTGGGATATTCCTAATTTTCTTGAAACCCTAAACCTCTTTTGACCTATCACTGTCACCTGAAACCATTTTGCAAACAAATCCCACTCTGTAACCTGTAACCTGTCACCAATCCTTCTTCTGAATACTGAAACCAAATGCAAACTGCAAATCTGAACTTGATATGGAAATCACACTTGAAAATTTTTCTGAAAGAAATGCTCGCCATGTCGAGCTTATTCACACACTCCTACCTACCCTACTTTATCAAGCACCAATGCCTAATCAAGTAAACTTGGATTTCCAATGAAGCCCGCCAAGAAATTTATCTAATGATTGAGCTTCTTCATAATGCTTGATCCAAATCAGAACTAGAGAACAAAATGGAAAAAATATATGATAAAATATTTGACCTTTATCACAAACACATAACCAACCATTCCCAGTGCAAAATTTGTCCATATAATCAACCACCGGATCATAAAAAACATAACAACCTCCAACATACTATGTCATTTGCTTACCATGACAAGGCTTCTCAAACTGTAACTTCTTTTGCACACTGTCAAATTGTTTTTCAAAAGAACCTTGAAGAGTGTGTTTATGACAATTTTTAAATGAAACATCAACGACCTCATTTAAAATTTTGGAATTAACAACTTGATTCTTTTTATGTGCTTCACGGAAATATCATTATTTTCTTCAATAAAATCAACATAACAAAATCTTTTTTGACATAAAAATTTGGAATTTGAAAGACATGAAGAAACACTCAATTGAGAACCCTCCTCTTCTTCTTGGTGATTTAATTCCTCATTGCAAACTGCTGGTTTTTCTATATGTTGGGATTGATTGTAATGTTGCTCCTCTTTCTCATCATCCGCTTCAAGAAATTTTATATCTTCATCCATAATCTCAAATTTATGTTTTTGATTAGTGACTCTAAATCTTTGTTTCAACAATTCAAATGAATAAAAACACAGTGGCAAACAATCACCTTCAGCATGCTTACTATCCACCTTGTTTTCAGAGTTTTGATCATGGATTGCAATAATATTTTCTCCATTAACTGGCCCCAAACTTGCAAAATATCCAGCTTCTTATTTAGGCACATTATCCAAGCAGTCATCCTTGTACTTATCATATATAGGTGGACTGAAATATTCTTGAAAACCATCCACAACAGAATTTGTAACATGCTGATTGCGATATTCATAAAACAAAGCATTGTAACACTCTTCGTGTATATCATTGGGTTGGTTATCTTCTTGCTCATAAAAAGAAGGATTGAACTCCAAATCAAATTCTTCTTGTTCATGTTGCTCTTCCAACTCTAATTCTCTTTCAATTTTATCAGTGACTATCTTGGTTTGAATTTTTTTCAGACATTCTTAGATTGTCTTCAACCTCCAATGAATCAATAAACACATGCTGCAAAGTGACTGACTTTCTCTCCAAAATAAGAAAGAACAATTCGGGAGAAAAGGTTGATGCATAGTACTTTAGCAGCATTTTCAAGTGGTTGAATTCCTTTTGGCATGTTATAATAAAATCTTGCAAACCTCCTGTTAAAACTTGACATGGTTTCACCTTCTTGTTCCTTCATGGAATAAAATTATGAGAGAACTTGGTCCATTGACCTCCTCTTACCCCAAAATTTCAGAAATATATAAGAAAATTCTTCCCATGTATTGATGGATTCAGGCTGCAAATGCTTAAACCATTCCTTAACATCTCCTTGCAAATATTGGGAAAAATCCATCATACAAACATCATCATGCTCTATTTCAAAAATGTCAAAGAAATGCTCAAAATCGTGAAGATGTTTCTCAACTGTAAGGTTATCATATTCTCCATCAAATCTAGGGAGGTATTTGTAGATATTTGTAGGAAAATCATGAAGGAAGTGAGGTAGGTGAAGTGGTCTATACCAGTTTTGGATATTGGAAATAACAGAGCTATGTGGAAAGAATGTAATATCAAATTTAGTATCATGAGGTCCATAAGGCTGATCATTATTCTTATGTGGGTCAAATGAAAGGTCTTGTTTAGAATCATATGTACAAGATGAAGAGATACTTTCAGTTTGCAAAGAAGGATATACAGGAGTGAATCCATAGTTTTTGTTTGAAAGCAATTGGAAATGAGAAATTCTTTTGACAAGCTTACAAGAAGGGATAGGATATCTTGGAGAAAATTGAAACTTGAGTACCTAATGTTTTCGTCATGCCTTTCCATGTCTTTACAATGAGCTAATTCCCTGGTAGAGTCTGTCGGTTCTCTTTGAAAACTTGATTTCTGGATCATGCCACCAGTAGAGTCACTGAAATTTGGATTCTTGGAGATGGAGTCATCAGGTGACAGATGCACAACCTACTTGATTTCTAACTGTTGTTCACCATCAACAATCAAACCTGAAACTCTGTCATTCATACCCGGGGAATATTTGAACCCTCCTTCCCCGACAACGACGCCAATATGTTAGCACTCAGAATGTACCTAGGCTGTGAAAAGGTAGATCCTGAAGTAACCACATAACCACTTTAGATTGTACCATGACCTTATACAATCAAATAGGGATCTCTCAATTATTTTAGAGCATTCTCACTCAATATATTCAATCAATGAAACTTAGAAGGTCAGATAATAGATTAATGATAGGACAAGTTTTTTATTATTATAAAATTTGGCAAGACAGTCATGAAAGAGGCCATTGGGCAATGGAGTCAATAATCAGATATGAGTTAGGTTGCAAGAGGTTGGGATTTAAAAGAATCATGGATAGAGGCAAGGTAGACACCATTTCCTCAGTCTTGAGGCATTTTCAGGATGATTAGCATACAAAGGAAGAAATCCCATTAAACAAAGCACTTAACTAGGGTGAATTCTGTAAAACTTTAGAATAAATTGTTTAAAAATGTTTGAAACAATGAACCTGGAGCATCCAAAATGAATTCTAGCAAACAAAAATACTGTTCAAACATGAAAGAAAGATACATAATGGGATCATAACTAGAAATACAATCACAAAGAATATCACTTACTGAGAAAAGTGGTGGCACAAGAATCTCCGCCATAGAAAAATTCAACATTTGTTCTCTGCAATTTTATTCCTCCTCAGAGATTGGAGCCATTACATTGAAAGAACCTCTCTGGTCTTGAAAACCCAACCCTAAATTTATCTATTACCTTTGAATATATAGCAAACACTACCTTTACCTAGTCTTCAATTCGAATTCTAACTACTTTCCCTAAAATATAATCAGTTACAAAACAAAAATACATGTTTAACTAGTTTTTAGGAGGTGGATTTTTGAAAAATAGGATTCAAATTCCCACCTGCATATCTCAAATGGTGATAGATGTGTAAATTCCAAGAATTTTTTTTCAAGAATTGTTTTTGTAACTAAACATGTTCCAAACAAAACCCGTGTTTCCATTTTTCTAAATTCACCTCCATATCCTCAGAATCTGCATTGGAAATCAATGAATAAAACAATAATTTGAAATTATGGAAAAAAGAGAGTTGAAATATCACTCTAATTCTACCAAACTGTGACACTCGTGTAAAACCTGAAAGAGATTTTTGTATATTAGCCCATTCTAAAGAAAACGCTCCTCCATTTTTTTTAAATTCCTTCTCATTTGGCGGAAACAAGTCTTTGAAATTAGCTTCTATATGACTCTTTCCTGCTTGGCAAAGTTGGTTTTCTGTATAAAATCTTTGCAAATATAATTGGCATCCGATGTCTCATTTTTTCTTGATCAATATTTTTCTGAGTAAGCTGAAAATGAACAGCAGAACCATCAACACTCTGCAAAGGAGAAAAGAAAGACAATATAAGGAAAATTTGACCATGTTTTGTTCCTCGTAAGGAATGAAATGGTCATGATCTATGTTCAAATGCAATATCTGATCAATAACTTTCTTAAAGTGGTAATTGAGAGAGCAGTCCATGCCCTTGCTATAGAGATTTTAAAAATAACAAGATCTCAATTCCAAAGATGCATGATAACTCTTAGAATCTTTCCCATAAGAGAACCAATACCGAACCAGTTCTTGCATTACAGTCTACTGCACACTCTACTCTCATTAAACCTAATTTGACACCAAGACCATAAGAAGCACCATGACCAACTTGACGCAAAAAATATGTTGGATTTCCTTTCACATCTTTTGAGCTACCTAGGTCTGTTCCATATTCAACAAATGCATATGTATGGGTATTTTTTACAGGAAACTGTATCTCTCTCGCAAGCTCCATAATTTTTCTGCAAGATTTATGAAACCAAATTCTTCTAAATCCATCCGCTATTTAACTAACCTCACATTCACCCAGCAGAATTATTGACGGTCGTCGATCTGTTTGGTCAAACCATGTTGCATCCACACATTTCTTCAATTTAACTATGGGCATATAATTATGTGGAGCCTCTCCACCATTAAACCCAGTTCTTTTCTACCAGCAAAATTTTCTTGAGTCGTTGATTTGTTTGGCAAAGCGATGGAGGATTGAAACGTGTTTTATTCTGCATGTGGTGTAAAGCATCCTCAATGCCTTAAATTTTCTTTATTCATGCAAGTTGGTGATGTGGAATCCATATGATTCGTTGATCTTTCTGTGGCTTTAAGTTGAACCATTGATCCACCTTTTGTTTTTCATGAGTTTAAACAAAAATGAAATACTTCAAAATAATTCTCAAGTATATTTCCTTTAGCCGTCGATATTGATACTTCTCACCAATGACAATTTGGAGAAAATAAGTCGGTTCTCCTACAGAACTAGGCAGATGCTCATGGGTTGCGCCTTCTATGCCTGAACATATTCTTTTTTATTTATTTGAATTCTTTACAGATATATCTGATACTGCAAATGTGAATTCATCTGTTGGTTTGAAATATGGCTTTGCACATTGGCCATTTGTATGCTGCAAAAAGAAGTATATCGGCACGAGATTTTTTCATCTTGTAACGTTTCCTGGGATGTATAGTTTCCTTTTGAACAGTGTCAATTTCCAAAGCATCCAACTCCTGATCAAGTACCTTGCAGAGATCCATTACAACACTTTCATGTACTTTCTGCCACAGATAAGCCCCAAATGTTTGTATCAATGATATCTTCAGTGTTGGAATTTTTCCATGCATGAAAATTCTAGTCAAATCCAACTACACTTGAGAACCCACATAAATATTAGCACGGTTAATGGTAGGATACCACCAAAGTGCAAATTGTCGATTGGGAATTTGATTCAGCCCTAATATTTGTGCATTTCTAAGCTTTTTGTACTTCATTGACTCCTCAAACCCATAATATTTCTCCCAAAACAAACCTTCCCATGTTGGGAAGTAAGTTCCTTGAAATAGAGTATGCTTCGGAATGCCTTCCACTCCTCCAAGAGCCTGAGTAGCATATGTTCGATAATTATTTAGATTCCACAACCACCATCATGTCGCTGACGAGTCTACCAAAATGGATTTAAATAAAGTAGCATCTGAGGACAAAAACCATTCATGTCGAGGTGGCTCTTACACAAAATATAACTTTAATCACCGCCTAACATATCAAAGGAGAGAGTGCTTATTCCCTAGCCAATTGCAACAAAAATAGAACGCCTACCACCCAATTATGGACCATCTCCACTTCTAAAGAGTCTACGGATAAATATTTCATTGAGTACCTTACATTACATTAGAGAACCATAGGAATATAACTAAGCCTGCAAATTTCAAGGCACGGTAATGTAGCAGTTCTTATTTAATGAATTCAATGAAGTGAAATTTTCAACCCGCCATTTTAAACTTGTCTACAGTGAACTGATCTTTCTCTTTATCACTTGTTTAATTTTTCTATATTTTTGCAGTAAACCATTATCCCACATGCGCTGAGTGATAAACTCTCCAACTGTTTATATGCATCAACGGTTTCTTTTTATCAAGGAACAAAGAAATGTAACAATACTTATGTGCACGCTGCTTAGAATTTTATGGCAGTATTTGATTGGTGTGTGTTGATGTGGTAAGGGTGTGGCCCCGATATGGCCATTGGCTCTCGATGCTAAGTGGTCTTATGGCAATAACTTTTGTCAATATTTTTATAAAACAAGACTTTGTCTTTATAAAAATAAAAACATTGTCCTTTATAATATAAAATTAGGCTCCCTTATATATATATTTTAAAAAATAAATCATTGGCCCATCAATTTAATAAAATAACCCATTTTTAGATCTCCAACAATATATATATATATATATATATATATATTTCTTTTACCCAAGGCACTTCTTAAACCTCCTTCTTCTTACCAACCTGAAAAAATTTCCATGATTTATCAAATGACCACAATCTTCAGAGTTATCAAGCCATCAATAAAATCTTAAAATTTATAACACGATTACACCAACTCCTGCAAAAATAACTAGTGCTAACACCAAGTCACCTATAGCTCAATCTATTCTTCTTGCCACTTTTTCTATCATGCATAGTGCATGCCTATGGACAAGGTTGCTTATGGAAGACTACTCTACTTTTCCAAGTTCCTTCCAAGCTTCTCTTGGTCTTTCCATTTAATTTGAGTTTCCATTATCTGTAGTGTGCCTTACCCTTGTATATGGGTTCCAAACATGTTTGTGGTGTGCCTTTCCAATGGGAAAAAGGAACCCAAAACTAGCTCATCTTTTCATCAACTTCATGTCATGTCTATCCCCGAAGACAAGTGACCACTAAATTGATAATGTAATGGAGGTTCCTGAAGCCTCTCAAGTATTGGGATTTACATTCTCCCACACTAAAATTCATTGTCATCCTCAACAATATAAAAAGGAATTTGTTTTCCTTCAACTTTTCTCTCTAGACTCATGCATCCATCTATGGTTGGATTCTCCAGCCACTCCATACTGTCACTACTAGAATACTTTTCAATTGCTCACTATCCAATGTTTCCTTTGAATGAAGCAACTTTTCCTGAATCTATCCAGATTTTATCTTGGATGCCACTATCACAGTTGCTACCTCCTTCTACAATCATGACCAACTGTTACTATATATATCTTCTACTGTTACAATGGCTCAGCTTCCACTAAGAATTTTTTTCAACTATCCAAGTGGTGCACACTCTTGAGTTACTACTTCTTTTGTACTTAGTTCATTAGGCCATGCATCTTTACATTGGATCCCTCAATTGAACTAGTTGGGTAGCTAGTTCAACTATCATGCCTAGTCTATGAGAATGCACATCCTCATGTCCAAAATCAATCATTTTCTTCTTCACTTTAGTCAACCTAACATAAATCCAAAGGACAAAAGAAAGGTCACCACCTTTTCCTTAACAATGTCATGTTACCTATTTCAACATAAAAGAAATTTTATAAGACACCTTTCCAAAGGCGCGATAGACTCCATTGCCTACTCATAACTAGTGAACCACCACATTCTCTATCAATAGAAATAAGTTGGAAAGTAGCTACGAAATACACTACCAACAACCATGCCACCAAATTGTCTAGAGTCATCCAAATCACCACGTTCAATTGAGATATGCCAAAACTTCTCACTCAAATACATGAGGAGAGGCACACTCGAGCCAATTCTACCCTCACCATATTCCAACAATATTTTGATGTTTAGTTCATCTTCCCAATCTTCTTTCCCAAGAGCACATAAAGAAGGTTCAAGTACTTTCATAGTCCTTACATACCAAGTTCATTGCTCCTCAAATTTATCATCTTAGTTTACGTCCAAGATTGTCTCATTTAGGTTGAATTATTCACTAGCCTACTTGTTTGAATCCTCTAATTGCCTATCCATATTTCAAATGTATTTCTTGTCGGAAAGTGTCCACAATGCTAGTAACTGTAGTCACTGTGATTTCCACTATGGTCTCTATCCTTGTGAATATTTCTTCCAAGTATTTCATTTAATTGTTGTTCACCAAAGTCAATACAAAACTTCCTTCCAAATCTTTATCTATTGTCTATCCATAAAAAACAACACATCCACATATTCCTCAAAAAGGGTACCCAAGACCTTGATTATCTGTGCATACCATGCTCAAGGGAATCATATTGTCGGTAACTCTAAGCTACTTCCTTACAATAAGGATGATACATGCTTCCCATTTTGGAAATATTACAAAACAATCCATATGAGGCATATGCATTGCTTTTTCCTTCCTTGTAAAATCTTGTCCCAAAAAAAACTCAATTCATCCATAAGAACAATAGTGAAACTCACTATTCCACTCCACTCACCTAGTTTCAAGGTGACCATATCGGTTGCTCCAATAATTTTCTCCACTTCTGAGTTCACTAATTTTCTTCCGACACAATGTTCAAGACTTACAAGACCCCAATAGTAGGTTATACCAGTTTCTCCATAGTAGAAAACTTATATTTTTATTGAAAATTATTTGCATAATGTTCTTTTGTACATCTCCAATAAGATATTAGCTTCCTTTTTTTCTTTAGGTACTTTCAGTTGCTTGGAGTTATCCTCACAAGGATCACTGGATGGGTTTTCCATCATCTTTCCCTTCTTCTTTTTATTATGAACTTATGTATCTCCTTTAGCATTATCATATCTCTTTGGGCCACCTTTTGTCTCTACCTTGTTGTCCAACAACTTGTCTATTGCGATGATGGCTACTACAAGGCTCTACACATATTGGTGTTGTAGGTCACTATGAACATAAGGTGTAACCCTCTCATAAATGGACCAGCCTATCTTCTTCCATAATTTCCTTGATATCCAACATAAGGCCTAGAAAATCCTTGATATATGATTAGATCCTTCTTATAATCTTAAGATCCAAAGGCCAATTCCATGCAATCCAAGACTAGTTCCTTGGCCCATAATGAGCCTTTATGATTGCTTTCATCTCTACCCAAATTTAAGTCTTGCCTACATTGTTACCATCTTCCATGTCCTCAATTTTATTTCTCCACTAGAGATTCATGGTACGTATTAAAAACATCACAACTGTGTTCACCTTGGCCTCATCTAAGCATCCACTCCTCTACTCCAAGTAGTTCTCAATATCCCAACATAAGCTACCATGCAACTTAGCATTGCATGTTCCATCACACAATTTTGTCCTTTATCTTTATATATCCTCATATGATATGTTAACTATTCCCATTATAAACAACTAATTTCAATAGGTTAATAGGATTTTTCACGTTCCTAACAATAGTCTTCAACAAGTTCTCTATAACTTGTAGTCTTTCATTTACATTAGTGTTATGAACTAGTGCCTCAATAAAGGAATTTGTAATCCCCTAGCACTTCGATACCTCCTTATTATAAACTTGGTACATTATGGAAAAATTTGCCTCCAAGTAGTTTACCTTCTCCCGATACATGCCAAGATTCGATGTTATGTTCTTAACACTCCTCGCTTAGTTCCTAATTATGGACCTAAAATTTATATGGCATGTATTATTGTCACTCTATGGAACAACCTATGCATCCTTAGTAGCCATAGTGTAATGAACCTAAGGCAACAATTAGGCCCACTAACTCTATACAATAAATATTTAAAACAAACTTTAATAAACTAACTGACAGGTGAGCAATTTAGCAATTTGCAGAGGGAATAAATTTGAATTTAAAGGTGAGATAAAAATACAAGGAAGGATACTGAATGTTCATATCCCTAAGCACCTGGATTTTGATCCCTTTTAAGTTTCAAACATCAGCCAAGTTGAAGTATACTACCAGGCTTCTGGGAGTCCTAACTGGTGCAAACTGAAATATTTACAACTCATGCTCCCTCCTTGTCACCTAGTGCATTACTTAGCATAAAAATTATTAAAAACATCATAATTATTAATTAGAATTTAGAAATTGCATCCTAGTCTAGTATTTGCATATGCATGATTATTATTTTTTACAAATAACCCCTCCTAGGCTAGAACCACTAGGGGTTATGACACATAGCATTAATATGTCACTTTGGAGGGACATTACAATCATCCCTTCCCAAAATCCCCATGTCCTCAAGCAATTAAAAAGATGCATGATGAACATAAGCACTCCCTCCAATATGTTGCTTCAATATTCTGGTGCATCTTGTTCTTGAGCGTTATCTTCAAGCACAATGATGAAGAAATGTTTTGGATACTGGGAAGCATATCACAACTTCCTTGATTTATTAGTATATGTTTCTTATTGACTAGAATTGGGATGTTCAACCAACCAAGCACCAAGGCCATCATGGTTGTGCTTCTCTACTATGGTTACAAACTAAATTTAGTGTGATAAGCAAGTACCAATGATACTAGGATCCCAAATTATCTATAAAAACACAAAATGCAAGATACATCCTCCAATGAACCCTGCAAGTAACCCACAAGTACACCCAAATAAGTATCCCCCATGTAGGAGAACAAGAAAATGCTACCACATAGATGAACTCATGATGTGAAGAAAGGTTGACTTTCTCCATCAAGCCAACATGTAAATAGATGCTCCAAACACAAGTAATGCCAAGGTCCCTTTGCTTGCATTGCATCCCCATCAGTGAGAATTCCATCCAAAAAAACTCCTTAGGAAAAGTATGTCCGGATCCCACTTCCTGAATTACAAGTGTCAACAACAACTTCACTTGGCAGCTTGCTTTCTTAGCTTCCTTCCACCAAACATGAGGAAAGAATTTTCTACATGAATACTCCATGTGTGACATGTAGTCTTCCACCCTATCCATATGTGGATGACTGGCATAACATGGCTACAATATGTTCCTATGCTACTTCTCCATCTATGAGTCTTCCTCATATAGAGAAATCTTATGATACTCCAAGAATGGAACTAGTGCAAAAATCCCTCCATTGGTTTTCTCAGTGAAAGTGCGATCATGTGCCTCCTCCAAAATTGTGCAACGGTCTTCTAAAGGAAATTCATAATATCTCTGGTGATGAACAAGTGCTTGGTCTTCATTTCTCTTGACCTCAAACTCCTTAAGAACAAGAAAGTCAAAATGCACCTTAGGTGCATGTGTATGGGAGGTATCTAATGGCTAGAAAATAAGTCTTTTCTGCTCACCTGTTAGGATAATACCAGTTATAACAAAAAATTTATTGCAGAAACAGAAAAATCCTTTACTTCCCAAGGTCTTCCTTTAAAAGATATCTATATCCACCCAATCACTTAATGAATAAAGAATTTTATTTGCTGATAAATATGGAATGTGATCAGCCACCTCCTTTAGAGAAGACTCTACAACCCATAAGGCTAGTTCATGAGGTTTCCCCTTCAAGGTATGCATGTCAAACAACCCTCTACCGATGCAAGCAATTCTAGTGCATCCTTGATCCTTCGTTTCAGTGATATATTTACCAACCCAATCCATGAATGGATAATTAATTTTTCTTGTTGATTCAATTGGAATATCCTCAACTATATTTCCCATAGCTAAGAAATCTTCATCCTTCATATCAATATCAATAAGTGATTAGCAAAGATTTTCTTCATCATATCTTTTCACAAGCATCTGCAAATCTGCACCTTCCTCATGTTTGTCTTCCACCAGGGTAATTTTTAGGGGTGAAATTTTGCCAATTGGCTATTTTTGGGGTTTTTTTTTAAAACAAATTCACTATTTGGTCATTTTTAGTCTTTGATATTGCCTATATTTACATATATGTGTTTTTTTATCATAATATTCGCCAAAATTTACACATTTCAATGTTAATTGTATGTTTCATATTTAATATTTGCCTACCTATCTATAAACATGTTTTTTTCAATCCAAAACAATCGCTTTGAATACTATACTTAAGTATGATATTAGAATCCTTAAAAAATACCCTGTCTTCCACATGAGATTCCTCCATCACATCCAAAGTACCTCATACCATGTGCACATGATCATTTTCCATGAAAGATGGAGGGTGTGGTACATTCAACTCCTTTCGAAGTTGATCAATATGCAACCTTGACTCTTGAAGAGCTTATTGGGTTATCTTCAAGGAATCATATGTAGCCTTTCAGACTCTTCCACTTCCTTCTTGAATGCATAATGGTACATTTCAGCCACCATGAGGAGATGAACTCTGTCAAATAGTAAGTTCATGTATCTCTCCTTCATATTGACCATGCCTTCTTTAAGTGCTATGAACTCTTCCAGAAAATCTTATCCTTCCAACTCTCCTCAAAAATATTTCCAACGACATCTTGCGACAAAGGAATTGGTGTCAACAAAGTTCTTCATGGCTACCATAAGCTTCTCTCTGTACTCCTTTAGTGATCCACTAAAAAGAAGATCATCCACCAAAGTTTCTCCTTCCAATGGCTGACACATAAGAGCATCTTGCTTGTGGCACGGATCCACAACACAAATATCATTATCAACATACCGGTAAGATTTAGAATCTTTTGAAAAATCACTTCCATGATATGAAGAGGAGGGTATCTCTGAAGGTTGCAATGAAATGTGATATTTGCACAAATCAGAAATTACACCATACCTTGGCATTTTATCTTCATCATCTTCATGTAGGGACACTATGGTGGCCTTCTCTTCCATCAAATTCTCAGTTTCACACCCAAGTGGTGTGGCCTTGTCTTTTTCTTCACTATGAGGCTCAAGAGGTGACTGTAAATCTGATTTATAATATACTTTTGGTTATGATCCAAAAGATGTCTCACCACCCTTATATGAACCAAAATCCTTAGAAATGATCTAGATATCACCCACAAAGAAGCTATAAGTGCATTCAACTTCACTTTCTTCTCCCATGCAGTCACCTTGATGTGACCTGCACTCGACCTCATGAATCTCTGCCTCTACTTCATTTCTATTCTTCTCCAGGCAACTTGAGACTTCTCTATATTGAGTGGCACAAGGACATGCATCAAAATTAGGCTCCACCATAATATTTTTTGCACTTTCTTCATTTCTACAATCCTCATCATTAAGGAGTGGATTTCCAAGATTTTCAAAGTCACCTTGGAGTGACTTATGCTCCTCCTTATGGAACTCTTTTTCTGCTTGACCACTTGAATAACTAAGTGGATCATGTCCTTTTTCAATGATTGAGAATGGATTTAGGGCCTCATCCTCATCCTCCTTAATTTTGCTAGAACCAAAATATCTTTGGATCTCCTATTTTCCCTCTTTACTCAAAGAGGTGGAACAACTTGGTTCCTCCATGGATGGTTTGCTTCTCTTGAAAGAATTCTCCTCAACATGCTTGGGCTAGAATCCATACTTGAAATAAATATATTCTTTGAAATAAATGTTTGCACAGATATATTTACCCAAATCTAGATACTCCTAGTAGCAGCGAGGCATGTTTTCACATGCTTCTATCACCTTTGTCAAGTCTTTCTTAACCATTGAAGGTTCATCCCTGATCTCTTCTCTATATCATGAATAACAGAATTCATCATCCTCAACTATTGGTAGGCCTATTTCTTTTTCATATTGTTCAAAGTCTTCTTCTATCATTGGTAGGAGCCTATAGCTCCAACTTGAATTAGTGATTTGCAATATTTATTCACTAAGAGCTTAATTTCCATAGGAGTGGAGGAAAGTGATTTGATACCACTGTAATGAACCTAAGGAAGAAATAAGTTTCACTAACTCTATGCAATAAATTTTTAAAACAAACTTCAAGACACTAACTGACATGTGAGAAATTTAGCAGGCTGTAGAGGGAATAAATTGGAATTTAAAGGTGAGATAAAAAGAAAAGCAAGGATACTTAATGCTCATATTCCTAAGCACCTATATGTTGAAGCCTTTTAAGTTTCTAACAGCATCGAGGCTGAAGTCTACTATTAGGATTCGGGGAGTCCCAACCGGTGCAACCTGAAATCTTTACAAGTAGTATCCAAGCAACCAAAGGCTACGAGGAACTTAGGAGGGTTATAGAAATATATTTAGGATGTTTAAGTAAAAGTTTTCAGGTTTATAAAATATATGAATAGTCAAAATAAATCCTAAGGGTCACAATATAGAAACTAGCCACTAGGACTATGCAACAAGCCAATTTTTTGTGATTTCCAAACACGGAAAAGGAGACTCTAATATTCAATTTGAGACATGGAATATCAGAATCATCATGTTACTTAATTTTCAGAACATAAAATAAAGAAAACGGATATGTTTATTCAGACTAATTAACTCGAACAGGAAAACGAGTTCATTTTTCATTGATATCTAGGTAGGGTGTGAGAAATATTTATGAAACTTAACTAAACAAGTTCATAATGATATGAAACTTTTAGATACATTAAATTACATCATCATGGATCAATGAGTATTGAAATTAAGCTTGTTGGAAGCTCAGAGATAGCCTCTTATAGCCAATAACCCATAGAATGGCTCCAGATCTAGGAAATTACATAGAGTCGAATCTGGGGCCTTCCAAACTCTTCCAGTGGGATGAAAGTGATATAAACCTGATATTGCATGTAATATTGGACATTAGTACATGGAATATATAAGTGGGGTAGAAATTCCCATTACAATGCTCCAAAATTTGTCAGAATAACATAGAATGGAGAAAAAGAGGAGAGAAGAGTGAATATCACTAAAAGGATGCCTCCAAAATATATTGGATGATCTGTAAATTATCTTAAGGATAAATTAGAACCTGGAATCAAACTTCATCAATAGATTCACTAACATTAGAAACCAAAACATGAAATCCATTTCCTAAGGGGCACACTACCCAAATCATTAGTTGAGGCACATCAGTCAACTACTAAGAGAAACTCTCAAACTCCAAAATAAAAATGGCCAAAATTTGGAAGAGGGTGTGCTCTCATTCATATATAGGAAATTTAGCTTCACTCCCAAGCCACCTTGACCAATGCACCCTTGATGAATGGAGAAACTTGTCGTATTCCTTCTTTTGTCCTGACATAGCTTTTCATCTTTTTGGAAACTGCATCCCTGTTGCTTTGGACATACATTCCTTTACTAATTTATAAATTGAACCCTTCTGACTTTTTGACTGACTTGCCTATTTGTCTTTTAGAAACTATGCTCTCCAAAAGTTTCCTTCTTTTTGTCCTTTACAGCTTTTCTGTAGTTGTCTTCTTTGTCCTGGATTTTCTCTTCTTTTACTACATCAACAAAAGATAAACATCCTCAAAACTCAGAAAAACCATGGATTATTAATGAAGCATTTGGTACTCTCTTTCTCTAACTCAAACATGGGAATAATATATCGGCAAGGGTACTGACATCAATAGATACATATCTCACCTAAGGGATGTCTAACAATGTGATAGTCTTAAGTTATGCCACCTAGGAATATCTCACCATGGAAAAGTATATCATCATATTTCATCAATACCACATACTCCACCACACATAATCACTAGGATGTATAATAACACCATCATGAATGTAAAAGAGTAATATCACCTAAGCATGATATCAAGCACAACATAAGCATCAAAATCAACTACCATGCTAACATATGATCCATCAACCATGAATAGGAACTTATCCATGATAATCTATTAGGACAAGGAGAATTTCATCTCCTCCACTCCAAGGTGCTCAATCGAAACCAATGTAGGTACCATACATATGGCCTTACTATCTTAGGAATCAAGCCTACACTCTACATGAAATGTGAGGGGTAACATGTGCAATCGACATTTATTTATTAATAACCTAGGATTTGAATTTATAATTTATGGTTTTAGTAACAATCTAAGTATTTATTAACAACCTAGGTTTTGAATTATTAATTTTCTCTATTTTTTAACATTAAAAAACCTAATGAATTATGTACTACCAATTTGCATCTTTAAATGAAAAAATGATATAGGGTTGAAAACAATAATGGAGGACTTATTTAGAATAAATGCAATTACAATTTGTGAATTTAATATAGTGAAAAACTAATCATCTTAAATGTGGATTATCTCTCATCATAATATCCATGAAAGTTTATAATATAAAGAGACATGACATAAGTTTGTGTACATCTTGATTTTAAATTAAACTAAGCCTTTCAAAGTGATAAAGTAAAATACTCTTTTTGAAATTAGAGAATACTCTTGTTTGCATTTTTTTTTGGGTGGGGGAGAAATGGCTCTGTTGGGATACCTCCTTAACCCATAGAAATATTGATTAAAATTTTAGTTAACCCTTGATCAAGTTATTTTAAAATTTTCATTTATCTCTCAATTAAACTTTTTACAAATCCTCGTTCGAGCTATATTGCTCGATTGAGGGTTTAAAATTGTGAAATCCAACACTCTTGCTCTAGGATTTTTTATAGTTGTAACTTCCAGGGTGTGAAACCCATTCATCTTAGGTGGAAGCGTTGAATACAGTGGATTCCCTAGTGAATCCTCTATCCAACGGCATAATAATTTTAGTCTTTCAATTTCATATTAATTTTTTTATTTATTTTATTTTAAAACTCATTCCACCATTTTAAAGATGCTTGGAGAAAAATCAGTAACATACAAAATACAGAACTAAAAAATTATTAAAAAAGGAATTATGTGGGATTTCCATGAATGTTTTCTCTTCAAAGGGGTATTTTTGGTTTTTCAATTTATGTAAAAAGATAGGGAAAAAATCAACAAGATTAGAAAGGTGTATAAAATGCAATTCAAATATTAATTGGTTGGATTCTGAAAAAACAAATATGTATATATAAGTTCAGAAAAGAGAGAGCATGTGTAGATTATGCTATTTTATTTTGTTTTTAAAATTACATTAAATTAATTGACAGGAACAAAAGTTAGTTATTAACTTTTTTCATAAATTTGTAAGGACAAGTATTTAATTACAACAAAATTTGACACCTTTTTTTGTTGGTAAGTAGGGCCCTTTTCTATTACTTTTTATAACAAAATAGAATGAATACATGGATTCATAACACGGTCTTGTAGCCAAAAAAAGGAAACATACAAAATCGACCAAACAGGTTGTTTTAACAATGTGAAGGAAAATATACAAAATCGACCAAAGAAATTTGACACATTAAATGACCTTATATTTTTTTAGAAAAAATCATTAGAAAGACAACACAATTCCTCACAATTTGTTTTTCCAATGCACATCAAAATTCATAAGAAATGTATGAGTTTTGAGGGACTTAAATTAAAAAACTATGTAAAATATCAAATTTTTATTGTCGTATTTCACTAAAGTGTTAATTTTTGCATGGATTCACCCTAAATCCGTTTCTTGAGTATGTCGCCTTTTGATGGATAGGTTTTTAAGGATATTAAAGGCACTTTTATTTTCATCTTAGTGGACATTCATGGCATATTGTGATATGTCAAGCATAAATGCATGCAACATCTAACACTTGTATCAATCTTACAACCCACCAAACATAACTTTACATTTAATGTAAGTGTAACTATTTATATATTGCAAAGATTGTAAACTATCCAAAGTTGTAGAAATTACTTAAGCATACTCTAATATTCAATATATTTAATTTGTCCAATAACTGCCTCATCCATTCTAACCACTAACTTATATTGTTTATGATTTTACTTATACATTCACATGATTCTTCTTCAAAATGGAGAGTCAAACCACACATCATACTCCTTACAGGGGAAAACCAGTGGATCCAACACTACATTGGATAGTAAACGACCATGTCCATGGCTTCTCGCAACCAATAAATGTTCCCCTAATATGGACACATTTTTGCATATCCTCTCCTTGCCTCACCAATCACACATGCATCTCTTCCTTCACATCATATCGATGGAAGATGTGCAAATATCATTTCAATACCTTGTGGTTGTTCCTTTTTGCATCTAAGACAGAAAATTCGAAGACTTGTTTACTAAGAATAATGACTACATGGAGAAAGATCTAGTTGATTTACACTACCGATTCTTAAAAATTGAATACATGGAGGATTAAGATTTCAAAAAGGAGGAGAAGTGTCAGAAAGTAAGTAATTACCAAGACACGCAGAAACAAAGATGGTGGTTGACTTGACATGGACAACTATTGTTTCTTTAGGATGTCTAGTGTTTCAATTACTTCAATGTTTCAATTGATAAGAGATGTTTGCAAGCCCATTGATGTGCTTTGTTGCATTGCATGTTGTACAAATATGCAATTGTAAAAAGTTACTTCATTACAAAAATAGGTTTGTGGTTGAATGGAATCATTTTATGGGTTCCATATAGCTAACCAAAACACAAGGCAAGGAAAAATCGACAAATAAGAAGACATATTTCCAAATGAGACCCCAAGTGAATAACAAGAAAAACAACAAGTAGAAGACAAAAATGACCAACATGGTGGTGTGAACAAAAACACAAAGATTTACCCCATGTACAACATGGAAATCAATAAGAAATTACACTAACAAAATTAATCTTCAAAAATGCATGCCATACCAGTTGTGTTTGTTAGCAATTGCAACAAGAAAACAATGTTTACAAACTAGCAGATTACTACAATGGCTGCATCTAACTATAACAATCATGTATATGGTGTTGCATGAAACATTTACCTATCGTGACCATGCTAGTTGTAACGTCCCCTCCCGCCTTGGAGGAGAAACAAGACTTATGATCCTGCTCTGATACCACAATGTAACATCCCCTCCCACCTTGGAGGAGAAACAAGACATATGATCCTGCTCTAATACCATAATGTAATGTCCCCTCCTGCCTTGGAGGAGATACGTGACTTTTGATCCTACTCTGATACCACAATGTCACGTACCCATACCCTGATTATCATGCAGAATTAAAAAAAAATCAAGAACCGTGATTCTTCTTTTAAAACACAGGGCATGGTTGTGAAAACACTCTTCAACATTCATACTTAAGCTCACGAACCACTGTATCAGTCGTTCCACCCTTGATAGATCCATTCTGTGACTGGAAATTCCTTTTCTGCCCTGAACCTGCCCTTTCCGCCCTCTACCTTCTGCATTCCTATGTCTTCCTTCTGCTGTGGAATCAGGAATCGAAAACAAAATGTGGGACGAATTCATTCTAACTTATTTTTTCCTTCCACCTTCCACATTCTGTCTTTCCTCACTCCAGTGTGGAAATTGTAAATCAGAAAGCTAACAACCGACGGAAACCTTTATCCACGTTTTCTCCTTCTGCATTCCACCTTTCCTTCCTCCAGTGCAGAACTCGGGAATCAAAAATCCAACTGTTTACCTTAACCCTTTTTTCCCATTTTTCGCTTCCCGCCTTCCGCCTTCTCAAGGAGGATTCCAGGGTGTGGAAAATACACTTCTGCCTTGGAATTTTTGGATCTTTTTCTGCTTCCAACTTCCACCTTTCGCAAGTGGGTTTCAGGAATCTGAAATCCAACATTCTGCCTTGAATCAACTTCTCTCTTCTCCCTCCCACCTTCCGCAGGCAGACTCTGGGGTGCGGAAACACTTAAGTCAGATGTATTTTGACTCGGTAATCAAGCTTCTAGCCTCCATGAACTTAGGAAAAAATGCATTGGAAACGAAAAACATATGCAGAAGCAAAATACAGGAAAATATAACAGCAACAACCCTACTTAAATCATCTAACAAGCATTCAACACATTCAGACATTCATAAGGAATTACATTGTAGAATTGAGAATAACCAGAGAATACTAATCTTGAGGATGAAGTTGTCCTACAACTAGCTATGTCGCTGCAACGTTCCACCCAACCATAGGCCAGTGTGTTCCTTAGTCTCTCAACACCATTTCCACCCCCGAGTTGGGCATGACTTCCACAAGGAACTATGGAACAACGGGATCACACATGGCCAGAACACATCAAAACATAGATGAGCCAACCTCTAGTTGGGTTTATCATGCTGCTAAGGCAGTGACTTACACATGGTCAAATGCACACCAAGGCTCATCCAAACCAACTAATAGTTGGGTTTATCAGGTTGCTAAGGTAGTGGGAAGGTATAATTGCTAAGCTAGTGTGCTCAACCACATAGCTATGGATACCTACACCATATCTATCTAGCTTGGAATTCCACAATACCTACACACCCAACACAAGGAAGTATTCCCTTCATTGCTACATAGTCCCTCAAGCCATGCCTTCCCTTACAGTGCTCTTCAGGGTGTGCATAGAAGATTTTCTAGCCCCTCTTAATCTGTCTATGAGGTTCCTCTCTTCACTACGTTTTTCAGCCAATTCTGGGCCTCTTCCAATCTTAAGTCTCCCATACCAAAATAGGGATGCTCGCCAGAACAAAACACATTGCTGGACACAGTAAAACAGGATTCCACTTTGTACATAGAAAACCACTGTGGAACCGCTCGTTCGTGACTCTGGATAGTCGATCTCAATTGTGGATGAACAAATGATGAACAACAACCACCAAGGAGCACAACAAAACCTCCCCGTGACCGAGGAAAGATGGACTGGCATGCATCATGTGCTTCCTTGCGTCAGAAGAAATATCGTGGCTTTCCAGACTACAAGTTGTAGGCTGCAACTGTAGGTAAGCTCAGTCACGAAATCGCTTGTCATGCCTTGCTCTGCCCAAGACATTAACTGCCTCAACTAAATTCTAGAAGAAATGAATGATTGAGGACAGAGGACAAAAGGTAGCTGAGGGTTTTCTGGGTTTCCCCAATGACATCTGGTCTCATCCTATTGGCTTAGGAGTTTGACTAACTCCCCTCCCTATTCCTTGTGAAATCATGCCCCCATCTCTTTCATGTTACAGTGCATAGCTAGTTGTGGCATTTTATTAATTGCATTTTTAACCTGGTGTTCCAAAATATATTGTGCCTAACTTAGCACCATAACCATCGGTATCAACCCTGATCACCGATACACACAACACCAAATCAATGGCAGGGCCTTTGCCTTGGGCTCCTTGCCATGATTTAATACAATATATACACCATGTACAATTTCAATACCATGGGATCAAAACCGGGGTGTTACACTAGTTAGACTCTCTTAACCATTCTTTCTTTTTATCATTTTTAGCAGGGAAAATTGTAGGGGAAAAATTTAGACCATGAGCTAATTTCTGATGTTTTTTTACAAAATAATATTCGTCATTTTCCATTTTTTCTAATATGATTCACCCAACTTCCATGGGATAATTTTGGTTACTCTAAAAATTGCCAAAAATGTCCAGAAACTATTAAAGTCCTTAGAAATTTGAATATTTTAACTAAAATATTACCAAGTATTTTATGGTCGGAAATTTAAGAATTAGAAAAAATTGTCAAGGTTTCTACACTTTAAGAAAATTATAGATCCTTAAAATTCTCCGTAATTTTCAGTAGTATATTTGGCTTGATTTCTCCAACTCTAACACCTAATTAATCCATATTCAATCTAGCAAATGTTGCAGACCCACCAACAACAAAGAACAAGGCTACTATATATTGCAATGCTATAGTACGTATTGCAATGCTACTTCCCAAATTGAGTATTCAAGAACAAAATATGCACAATATGGCCCTACAATTAGAAGAGTTATTACTAGATTTAAAAGAGCTCCATATGTAATTAGATTGCTGATTAACGAAAGTATACCTAGGTCCTTTTCTTTTGATAGAACATCCATGTTTTTAGTTCGAGAAAAACATGAACATATAATAATAGGCTTACTTTTTCTTTAGATAGCAATCTCAATTGTTACAATGACCCCTCAAAATTATTATTTAGTCGTAAAACAACATTTTTATCATCTTTTTTTTTTCAGAAAGAAAAAAGCCTATCCTTGATATTCATTTGAATCAAAGGGCATTCGCTGATCCCGCCCATCATGCGGGCTACAATCAAAGAGGAGTACAATAATGTGGCATACCACCAAACATCTCAATGAGACACAACTCAACAAGTGTAGTGGGGTGGGTCCAGTGCTAGTCTAATAAGACAAATAAAACCCATCAGTCAGTTTTTTCAGGCCATCCCATATCTACATTTTTATCACCTAACCGAACAAAAACAAAAAAACATTCAAGTTCTAGCTTTCCATAAAGACATGAAATGGCATGAATCTTACATTCAAGTTATAGCTTTAAATAAATGGCATGAATCTTACATCTCTATCATAATTCATCGCAAACAATATAATAAGATGGTATCACAATTCCATTTATTTTATTTAATAATTTCATCACAAACATTATAATAAGATGGTATCACAAGCCCAAATTTATTATTTTAATGCTCCATTATGAATTAAAGAAATGAATCACTCTCCTATTTGAGAATAACAATTATGGTCGTCATTTTCCCATATAGGTAGGCCAACTGACTATACATCACCATGGGCTCTATCATGCCAACATGGTGACGAAGGTGGACAAGTGCTCCACTGAGCAAATGACAACATATATTGCCATGGGCTCCATAATGATGTTATGGAGTTGATAGTGGACCTCATATGCCTAGGAATTTGGGTTTTGAATTAGCTATGTGGATACGCAATCCCCAAAAATTCTCAATTTTGATATATTATTATTGGTTAAAATTTTGAAGAAAAAAAGAGTGAGAGAGAAATGTCAAATATACAACCATCATTAAAGTGGTTAATTTTCATATTAAAGTTGTTAACTTTTATTTTAAGGAGACCAACCTCTTTTTTTAATACAATGATGTTATATGAATAAAACTTATTTTCCAATTCTGTCCACACAATCCTAAGGGGTAGTAGCTTTCCATCTCTGTCTCATCATTTAAATCATTTGGCCATCACTTTGCTATTCAATAATTTAAAGTGACATTCAACCATTACATGAATTTTTTATTTTACAATAACCTTAATATGGTTGGGGAATAACTTATTCATTCCATGGTATCACACCAGAAATATGGAGTAGATAGTGGACAACTAGTCTAATGAGTATTACATATTTTCCATGGGCTTCACATCACTATTCTAAACACATAATCTAACAAAGTCCCACTCTTGATTATTTGGAATTGGAAAAAAAAAAATGTAAAACGAAATTTCAAGTCAAGAGGAACGACTTCTTTGTTAATATGATAATTGTATGACAAGAACATAAAATGGAAAGAGGTTGGTTTCCATTTTAAAGAGACCAACATCTTTTTTAATACAAAGATGTCATATGAAAGGTCACTCTGAATCTCCCAAAATGTGACACCTATGTAAAAAATGAAAGAGGTTTTTGTATCTTATCCTATTTATGAAGAAAAACATCCTCCGGTTTTTTAAAATTCCTTCTCATTTGGTGGAAACATGTCTTTGAAATTAGCTTCTATCTAACTCTTTCTTTCCTGGAAAAATTGGTTTTCCATATAAAAGATTTTCGAATATAATGTGGGATATGATGTCTCATTTTGTCTTGATCGAAATTTTTCCGAGTAATCTGAAAATGAAAAGAAGAACCATCAACACTCTGCAAAGGATAAAATAGAGACAATATAAGGAAACTTTGACCACGTTTTGTTCCTCGTAAGGAATGAAATGGTCATGATCTATGTTCAAATGAAATATCTGATCAATAACTTTCTTAAAGTGGTAATTGAGAGAGCATTCCATGCCCTTTCTATAGATATTCCATAAACAACAATATATCAATGCCAAAGATGCATGCTAACTCTTAGAATCTTTCCCATGAGCGAACCAATACCAAACTAGTTCCTACATTATGGTCTACTGCATACTCTGCTCTCATTAAACCTAATTTTCTTTGTTCGTGCATGTTGGTGATGCAGAATCCATATGATGCATTGATCTTTCGTGGCTTTAAATTGAACCATTGATCCACCTTTTGTTTTGCATGAGTTTAAACAAAAACCAAATCCTTCGAAATAATGCTCAAGTATATTTCCGTTGGCCGTTGATATTGATACTTCTAACCAATGGTGATATGGAGAAAATAAGTCAGTTCTCCTACAGAAATGTATAGATGCTCATGAGCTATGCCTTCTATTCCTAAACACATTCATTTTAATTTATTTGAATTCTTTACAGATAGATATGATACTGCAAATAATAATTCATCTGTTGGTTTGAACTATGGCTTTGCACATTGGCCACTTGTATGATGCAAAAATAAGTATATCGGCACAAGAGTTGTTCATCTTGTAACTTTTACTGGGATGTATAGTCTCCTTCTGAACAATCTCAATTTCCAAAGCATCCAAGTCCTGATCAAGTACCTGACAGAGATCCATTACAACACTTTGTGTACATTCTGCCACAGATAAGCCCTAAATATTTGTATCAAGGATATCTTAAGTGTTGGAATTTTTCCATGCATGAAAATTCCAGTCAAATCCAACTGCACTTGAAAACCCACATAAACATTGGCACGGTTGATGGTAGGAGACCACCAAAGTGTAAATCGCCAATTGGGAATTTGATTAAGCCCTGATATCTGTGCATTTGTAATCTCTTTTTACTTCATTCATTCCTCAAACCCAGAAGCTTTGTCCCAAAACAAACCTTCCCATGTTGGGAAGTAAGTTCCTTTAAATGGAGTATGCTCGAGAATGCCTTCCACTCTTCCAAAAGCCCAAATAACATATGTTTGATAATTATTTAGATTCCACAACTTCCCATCATGCTACTGGTGAATCCACCAAATTGGATTTAAATAAAGTAGCATATGAGGACAAAAACCATTCACGATGGGGAATCTCTTACACGAAATATAACTTTAATCACCGCCTAACAAATCAAAGGACAGAGTGCTTATTCTCTAGCCAATAGCAACAAAAATAGAACTTCTATGGCCAAATTATGGCCCATCTCCACTTCTAAATATTCTACAGATAAATAGTTCATTGAGTACCTTACATTACATTAGAGAACATGTTGCAGCTGCAACTGTTTTCCCAAATTTTTGAAATTTTGGACCCTCCTCTTAATTTTTATCTTGCCTATAATCGTTTGGATCTATGAATTCTGTTTTTGTTTCCCCTATGCTACAAGTTTGGATTGTTTTAAGGTCAATTGTTTTCGTGCTTTTCGGTAAATTGCTTATGTCTGAAACTATTTGAGCTGTGGAATTTGAAGATTGGATTTAAAATGTTGCCCTTTTGATCTGCAATTTCCTTCTTTGATATCGTAAGTCTTTTCTTGTTTTTGCCACTATTTTGAAGGTGAAACAAACTTTTTCATCGCTGCCCGGTCGAAAGTCTGTTGGAACTTAACGTTTTAGTTCGGTTGTTCGGAAGTCATTTAACCAAGCATCGGAGCCATATTTCCCTACGGGGCCACTGTCGCGGAAGTCGAACGATGATTTTTCTAACGAATAGCTTTGACTGTGTCGATGCTGTGATGTTATTATTTCAACTTGCTTTGTGCTGTCGTAGGTTGGCTGAGGTTTGAGTCATTGGGTTTTTTATCTTTATGGAGTCATTGTTTTGAATATGAGACAAGCTTTTAGACCGCTGTACAACCTCAATATTTTTCGAGCACTTAACGTCTTCACATTTTTCTGCGCCATATTGAAAAGTTTTATAACTTTGATCGAAGGTGGTAGTCTAATTTCCTTCCGCCATTGCGGCTCCCGAGTAAACTAAGTGTTCGCCATTATAATTACTACACTCACCGATGTTTTGTTACGGTTCTTGTTGATATGTCTATTCGCCGCGGAGCCCGTAGCCTTTTCATCTTCCACCATTGCGGCTACGTAATACGCTAACCTCTCGACGTTATGTCGTTCTGATCGCCGATAAGGAGTTTCCGCCCGATGCTTTAGTGTTTAGTCTTTCGGATTCCAGTAGGCTTAATGGTTCCATGGAACTCGTTGTCTGTCTAAAACCCGCCGTTGTGGCTAGGAATAAGACTATCCTGTCGATGTTTTAATGGTTCAAGCCGTCGATAAGATTTTTCCCGCCATTTTGTGAGTTTTTAACCTTTCTGTGGGCGACGGTGGTTTCTGATTCTTGTTAAGGTTTTCGTGATGAAAGCGCAGTCCAGGGCCTCATTTTGATTATCAGTGTTATTGTTAGTGTGGTTTAAGTTTGTTTAAAATATGTAGTCCTAATTAACGATGATTTTTTGTTTTAACTGCAGACGGACTCAGAAGATTCTTCATATTACTGCTGCGAGGAGACATAGCTGAAGGATAAAGCTGAGAAAATTTGTCTAAAGTGATAAGCAGAGTTTGTTCTGAAATCAATGGGATCTAAGAAAGGACAAATAAAAGACAAGGCAGAATCGGTGGCAACGGAAGCCCAGGCTTGGAAAGGGCCCGTCAGTTACTAAGTTGGTCCCGTTATATGAAGTATTCATAAGATTAAATCTGAAATGTAACATATTGCCTAAATCATGAGCATTCACAAAAGGCCAAAATTGTGAGATTAAACGGTTTTGGGAATCCCAAGAGTCATTTGTGGGCAGCCCAACAGTTTTGTTCTTTTTGTATAAATATAGAAGATTGAGATAAGGGCAGGACTTTTTCCCAGTTAGATTGGAAGACATATTGTAAGAAGAACTATTTCCTTTTGCAATAAATAATTATAGTTTTTCTGTTGGAGAAAGCTTAGTGGAATGTTCAAATGTTATGCTATGGATTTGTTGAAGATGAACTATTTCGTTTTCAGCTTTGTGTCCATTACCTATGAGATCGTTCTAACTCTTTGAACCTATGTTCTTGTATGAATGATCTCTAGTTTGTTTTATGAAAATTTCCACTATGAGTAATGAATGTTGTTCATAGACAATTGGCTATCTGGTTGTTCAAATATCTTTAAATGTTCATGTGTTTGAAAGAAGTATCAGCTATCTGTGATTTTTCATAATGCATGCACAAAATACATTACTCATTAATAAGTGATAATATCGCTCCCTAGGGATAGGTTAGGTAGTTAGTTTTAATTTCTTGATGTGTGTGTGATTTAGATGCAAGAGAGTCTAAGACGAGAGGTAAGAACCTGTGCATCACATTGTGACCACTCCTTGCATTCTTAATCAATCTGCATCTTAGATAGGCACTTGCATATCATACTTAAAGTCAAAAATACAAAAATATATACAATGGACCAGGCCACAACCGATAAAACCTTTTATTTTTGTTACTTGACCTACGGTAGTCGGACAGCAAACCGGACGGATTCCCTACACCAAACAGTCACGGGCTAGTTGGGAACGTTGACTGGGGAGAATCCCTTGCTGTTGTTACCTACGAATTTCCAAGCCTCAATAGTTTCTGGCGCTAGAAGGAGTGCCGCCAGTGCATGGCTGGCCGAGGAACCCGTTTTCTCGAAATAACCCCACCAGTGATAATTTTGAAAGCAGTTTGTGTCCTGATCCAAATACTCAAGAGAATAGGGAACATTTGTTTGCTATGGACAACCAAGTGATAAATGATTTGAGAAGACACACTAGGGCATACGCGAAGAATATTGGAGGATTACCGATTATCCCTGACTTTCCCAGAAGAGAATATAAAAAGAAATACCGTCCTATATTGGAAGATTCAGTGTTGGTTGGAGATTTGGAAGAACTTGTAGAAACATCCTTACAGGAAGTTGTACAGCCTTTGAATCAGGTAGGCCCAGATACCCCTTACGGTTCTCCTGTTCATACTCCTATTTATTCACCACCTCACTCTCCACCCAAACTCATGGCAAGCGTAAACACAAATCAACCACCCAACCCACCAAATCCACCACCTTCCTGGAAAGCCAGATCACCTTTAAACCTAACACCTCCTTTGCATGATTTACCTCAAGCTTTTGAAAAGATGCTGCCTAAGTTTGATCCAAATGAGAAGATGTTAGTTGATGACCATTTGCAAAGTTTCTATTTGGAAATATAGGGATTAAGGGCTGGGGAATATGAGGATGTAGTTTGTAGACTTTTCCCACACACCCTTAAAGGAGCAGCTGCATCATGGTACTTTGGTTTTCCTGCAAACTCTATCCCAGATTGGGATACCTTTGAAAGGATTTTTAGAAGTAAGTATGCAACCCAAAAAACACATGCAGCTCTCATGAAAGGACTATGCGCCTTAAAGAAAGAAAGAAAAGAGAAGGTGCACAGTTTTACCCAAAGATTTGCAGCCTATCTTAAGAATTTTTCTGAAGCTAACAAACCCTCAGATAAAGTCCTGACTGAATATTATACCTCGGCTCTAGGACCCGAGTTGGCCATGTTTGCCAAAATGAAGGCCAAACCTACGCTAGCAGATACTTATGAAGAAGCGGAGAGAGTACAGGCTGAAAGGGAAAGTATCGAAGATTATCCTGAACGATCAGGAGAAAAAAATGTTGGGAGGAAGGCTTTGTTATTTACTAAGCCTAAAGAGGAGCAATCACCAGATTTTGAAGGAATGGCAAAGATGATGCAGAAGCTCTCTAACAGAATCATAGACTTGGAAAAGGAAAAAGAAGCCCAAAAGTTCTATAAGCCATATTACAAGAAAAGAGAAGATAACAATCAATCCCAACCCCCTCCGCACAGCCCTGCATCTATGAACTTAACGGAGGTAGGAATGGATAACTTTTGCACTTTCCACCAACAACCCCATTTTGAAAAGAATTGTCCTCAATGGATAAATTCAATGACATTGGTCATGAATCAGCTATTGGATTCTAAATTAACTAAAGACAACGATGAAGAAGGGAAAGACAACAATAAATCAACAGAAAAACAGGAGGATGAGGCCATGGTTTTATGGGACTGTGTATCGTTGTTTGATGACGAGGAGGAAAAGGATCTGAGACATGAGGGTATCCTAGAAACAAATGTAACGACGAGAAGCCAAGGGTTGATTAAGGAAAACAGTCTTATGCTCCCGAAGATCAAAAGGATTCAAAAGAATGTCGAGAAATTTCAAAACAACTCCTCAATTAATAAGATTCTAGAATTTACCATCACCAGTCAAAATCCTAGACAGATCAACATGCCTACTAAGCCCAATGAAGAAAAAATAAATAATGTTAAATTGAATCTCACAGAACATAGGATGGATTATGATATTGTGGAGGATATCAAAAAGGTGAGGGAAAACATCTCATTATTCGAAATGTGCAATGTGTCGCAACAGAAGGAAAAGCTGTTGAAAGCACTTGAAGTATCAGAGGAGAGGTTTCCCACTAACAATCAGCCCCAAGAAGAATAAATTGGTGAAGCAAGTATGGGAGGCAAGCCTAAAAGCAAGAATCCACCTTTTCTCCTTACTTTTGAAATTTTCAACCACAACGTGCATAACTGCCTAGTTGACTCGGGAGCATCAGTCAACGTCATGCCGCTGTCGGTCTGCAAAAAGATAAATGGACAACCTAAACCATCTACTTGGAAGGTCGTTCAGTTGGATAAAACGAATGCGAAGGTAATTGGGGAAATGGAGGATGTTCTCATTCACTTATTTTCAAATGATAAGGTGTGTCAATTCATTGATATTGTGGTGGCTGACATACCGGAAGCTTATGGACTTGTTCTGAGTAGAGATTGGTCGGCAAAGCTGAACAGATATTTTGCCTCGGATTGGTCACATCTGTGGCTACCATATAAAGGAATACCAAATCAAATTAAAGTTTTGAGGGAGCCCCACATGAAGCACAATGTTACTCAGTTCGAAGGTAAAAATGAACCAGTGGATTCTATTTTGGGAAATTACTTTATTGAGTTAAAACCAGGAAATTATCAAGCGGAAGAAGCCAGTGATACATCAGACGCCCAGCCCGATCTCCTTCGGTTTTCATAGGCTGGTGAAATTGATTGTAAAATAGTAGACTTAGCTGTAGATGTAGATGTCAATTCTCACACAGTAGTGGTTAGCGATTTTTGGACGCTTTTCTTTGATGGTTCTAAAACTTTAGAGGGGTCAGGAGTCGGTTGTGTCCTTATTGACCCTAAAAAAAAAACATTTTCTTTCATGTAGGTTAGAGTTCGAATGTACTAATAACACATTTGAATATGAAGCATTAGTTCAAGGATTAAGGAAAGCAATTGAATTAAAGGAAAAAAATCTGAAAGTGTTTGGAGATTCTGAAATAATTGTAAAACAAATTCGAAATCAAATACATTGCATTTCTTCTCATTTAAAATCTTATCAAAATGAAGTATGGGATTTACTTAAATGTTTTAATGCATTTAACATTGTATCGATTCCTAGACTTAAGAATGCAGCAGCTGACTTGCTTGCCACCTCAGCTGCAAGGCTTGTGCCCTCTAATAATTGGTGCTTTGTTGAATTGCTTTTCAGGCCTTCAGTTCCAGATATGATTACCAATCTATGAGTGTTCAATGATGATCAGCAGATTATAGAATGCTTGACAAACGACGAGACCTTCAAAGGGGTGATTATTGATGATGAAGAACATCAGGCCGAGCTAACATTCGATAATTTTATTCCTAAGGGAGTCAGGACTTTAGAACGGATGTTTGATTTAAATGAGAAATTTAGAAGACCAACAAATGTGAAGACTCATAGCTCGTCTCTACAGTTTGAGTTGATTAATTTGGGGACTGAAATGGAGCCTAAATACGTGAATTTGGGAAAATGTTGCTCCCCAGGTGAAAGGAATAAGTTTATCAGCCTTTTCAAACAATACAAAGATGTTTTTGCCTGGACATATGAAGATCTGAAGACATATGACACCAATATTATTCAGCATGTTATCCCCATCAGATCTAGAATCAAACCTTATCAGCATCCTTTAAGGAAAATGCATCCAAAATTAGAACCTTTAATCCAGAGTGAAGTTAAGAAACTATTGGATGCTAAAATTATCTTCAAGGTTAGACACTCGGAATGGGTTTCAAATCTGGTACGGGTAAGGAAGAAATTAGGAGAAATTAGGCTATGTGTGGATTTCAGGAACTTAAATCGCGCTTCAGATAAAGACAATTATCCTATTCCACCCATGGAGCAGATATTGCAAATAGTTTTAGGCTTTGAATTATTCTCTTTATTAGATGGATTCTCGGGCTACGATCAAGTACTAGTAGCCAAAGAAGACAGACTAAAAACGAAATTCAGGACCAGGTGGGGAACTTTTTCTTACAGAAGGATGCCCTTTGGAATCATAAACACTGGAGCTACTTTCCAAAGGGCTATGGACATAGCTTTATGCGGTCTAAATGGCCACAATGCTGTAGTATACCTCGATGACATCACGATATTCTCAAAGAAAAGAGAGGAGCACGCTTTTCATCTAAAGCAGATTTTTGAACACTGCCAAAAATATGGTATCTCGCTAAACCCAAAGAAGTGTGTGTTTGCCGTTACAGAAGGTAAGTTGTTGGGTCACGTGGTTTCTAAGAAGGGGATCTCCATAGACCCAGAAAGGATCAAAGCCATTGAACAGATTCCCTTACCCCATAATAAAAAGGGCATGCAATCATTTATGGGGACAATAAATTTCGTGCGAAGGTTTGTGCCAGATTTCGCTCAAATTGTCAAACCTTTGCATCAAATGGTAAAGCAAAGTGTACAATTCAAATGGACTGATATAGAGAAGAATGCATTCAGTAAAATAAAGACAGCTGTCACACACGCACTCTCCCTCAAAAGTCCATATTTTGAGAAAGATTTTATTCTGTACACTTTCACATCTGATGATTCACTAGCAGTTATGCTTACCCAGAAGGAAGATGGGGGAGATGAGTTCCCCATATCATTTATGAGCACTGGTCTGCAAGGGGCCGAATTAAATTACCCAGCTATGGATAAACAAGTCTATGCCATGTTCAAAGCGGTAAAACAATTCAGGCCATATATACTTAAGAACCGGACAAAGGTAATAGTTCCACACCCAGCTGTGAGGTCTCTTTTCGTACAAAAGGAGTTAGGAGAAAGAAGAGGCAACTGGGTAATAGCTCTACAGGAGTATGACCTCAAATTCAAGCCAGCCTCCATAGTTAAAGGGCAAGGATTGTGCAAACTGATGACTGAAAGTAAAGACAATGAAGAAAATGACTGGGAAGACAAAGCCGAGATACATTTGGTGGATGTATGTCCTCTTTTCACAGCTCCGGACTCCTGGTACTGAGACCTTATGCATTACCTTCAGTCGGGATTGTTACTGAAACATTGGAATTCTAAGCAAAGAAGAGCATTGCGTCTTAAATCAACCTCATATCATATTATTGAAGGAATATTATTCAAAAAAAATTATGATGGAGTTCTTCTTAGATGCTTAGAGAAAGAAGATGCGAAGAAAGTAATGATAGACTTACATGATGGGCCTGTTGGAGGACATTTCTCCGGAGAAACAACAGCACACAAAATTCTCAGAGTTGGATACTGTTGGTCCACACTATTCAAAGATGCACATGCCCATGTTAGAAAGTGCGACATTTGCCAAAGGTGTGGTGGACGACAAGTTAAAGCAGCAGGACCATTAAAGCCCGTTATGATAACAGAAACTTTTGAGCAGTGGGGGATGGACATCATTGGAGAAATAAAGCCAAATTCTTCCTTACAACACAAATATATTTTAACGGCAACCAACTGCTTCACTCGTTGGGTCGAGGCCATTCCGTTGTGTAAAGTAAATGAAGATGCGGTCATGGACTTCTTGCAAGATCATATTATGACCAGGTTTGGAGTTTCAATTTCATTAGTTTTCGATAATGCTACTTACTTTTCCTCGATTAGGTTAACTGCATTTTCTCATGAGAAAGGAATTAATTTGCATTACTTTGCTAATTACTATCCGTAGGGAAATGGTTTGGCTGAATCTACAAACAAGAATCTAATTAGGATTTTAAAAAAGACGGTGATAGAAAATCAGAGGAGTTGACACTCGACATTACCAAATGCCCTTTGGGCTGATAGGGTCACCCCCAAGACTTCTTTAGGTGTGTCCCCGTATACCCTTGTTTATGGAAAAGAGGCCATTCTACCCCCCAATATCATGCTACCCTCTTCCATAATAGCTCAAGAATCCAGAGGATCAAATAATGAAGTCTTGCAAATGAGGATACATAATCTGTTGAAGGCAGAAGAGTCTAGATCCAAGGCCAGAGAACATTTTAAACAACAACAGGAGGTAGTAAAGAGACGGTTTGATAAACACAAAGCTGGAACAAAAGAATTCGAGGTGGGAGATTTGGTTCTCAAATGGGACCACCCCCATGATGAAAAAGGAAAACACACGAAATTCCAACAGCTATGGGTAGGCCCTTTCCAGATTGCGGCAAAGCTTGGCCCCTCAACCTATAAATTGCAGGATCTACAAGGGTGGGAAGAGAACTTACCAGTAAATGGTTTAGTTCTCAAACCTTATTTTTCGTGAGTTTTGTTTTGTTCTTTTATCTTGTACATAAATAATTTGATTTGGTTGTTTATTTTGATTTGTTTTATTTTTGTTTTGTTTTAGTCTAGATTTTGATTGATTTCAATAAGAAAGAGGCAAACTTTTGGTTGCATGGAGAGTATCAGAATTCTGGAGTAATTAAAGTCCTTTAATGTAAGACTGTGTACCATTGTTTTATCTGAAATAATTTCTTCCAGTTTAGCATTTTTCCTGAATGGCTATGAACACATTGAAGTCCTACTTAATCCTTGTAAAATAAACCAGGATCAAAAGGTCTGGAATACTATTTTGAGGCTCCATCCATCTCACATTTAAAGATGTCCGAGGGGGTGACAGCAAAAGCTCATGGAAAGGAAGCAGGGTAAATAGTATATTATACATAAATGATCCCATGCCAGGAATTAAATGCCAAAAGGCAGATAAGAGTCAAAAACTCCTATGAAAGCAATATGTATCAAAACAAAGTACTGAACCATATAAGTACTAAATTGCCAAGTTCTGCTCCGTCCGCGATCTGAAAGTTAAATACATCTCTCACACAAAAGGACACTCTGGATAGAGGAACCTGAATAAAAATTCAGAAGGAAAGGCATGCAGGAGGACTCATATGAAAAGGACCAAAGTCCAAAAACACAAAAGTGCAAAATGGCATGGGAATGAGGAACAAATGAATATTTTTGTTTACCGTATGTTACAATCCTGTGGTGCCCAAGCTGGTAGCTACCTGAAGACAGAGGTAATAAATGAAACTCATATTCCTGGCCTCGAAAGAGTCACCTTGACTTGGAAATCTTGGTTTCCATTCTCCTAAATTGGACTATCATCAATGATTAAAAGTACATATATTTGCCATTTGGGAAATCCAGACGTCTGGAAGAATTCAACATGTTCATTTTATTGTTAAACAGTCTGATACTTAAAAAATAAATTGTCCAGAGATCTAGGTTCACCAGGTAGTCGCCAATTGTTGCAGCTGCAAATGTTTTCCCAAATTTTTGAAATTTTGGACCCTCCTCTTAATTTTTATCTTGCCTAGAATCGTTTGGATCCATGAATTCTGTTTTTGTTTCCCCTCTGCTACAAGTTTGGATTGTTTTAAGGTCAAATGTTTTCGTGCTTTTCGGTAAATTGCTTATGTCTGAAACTGTTTGAGTTGTGGAATTTGAAGATTGGATTTAAAATGTTTCCCTTTTGATTTGCAATTTCCTTCTTTGATATCGGAATTCTTTTCTTGTTTTCGTCGCTATTTTGAAGGTGAAACAAACTTTTCGTCGCTGCCCGGCCGAAAGTCTGTTGGAACTTAACATTTTAGTTTAGTTGTTCGGAAGTCATTTAACCATGCATCGAAGCCATATTTCCCTACGGGGTCGCCGTCGCGGAAGCCGAACGATGATTTTTCTAACGGATAGCTTTGATTGTGCCAATGCTGTGATGTTATTATTTCGACTTGCTTTGCGCTGTTGGAGGTTGGCTGAGGTTTGAGTCACTGGGTTTTTTATCTTTATGGAGTCAATGTTTTGAAGATGAGACAAGATTTTAGACCGTTGTACAACCTCAAGATTTTTCGAGCACTTAACGTCTTCACGTTTTTCTACGCCATATCGAAAATTTTTATAACTTTGATCGAAGGTGGTAGTCTGATTGCCTTCCGCCATTGTGGCTCCCGAGTAAAATAAGTGTCCGCAATTGTAACTGCTCCATTCCCCGATGTTTTGTTACGTTTCTCGCTAATATGTCTATTCGCTGCGGAGCCCGTAGCCTTTTCATCTTCCACCATTGAGGCTGCGTAATACGCTAACCTCCCGACGTTATGTCGTTTTGATCGCCAACAAGGAGTTTCCATTTGATGCTTTAATGTTTAGTCTTTCGGACGCCGATAGGCTTAATGGTTCTGCAGAAATCGTTGTCCGTCTGAAACCCGCATTGTGTCTAGGAATAAGACTATCCTGTCAATGTTTTAATGGTTCATGCCATCGATAAGGTTTTTCCCTCCATTTTGTGAGTTTTAACCTTTCTATGGGCGGCGGTGGTTTCTGATTCTTGTTAAGGTTTTCACGACGAAAGCACAGTCCAGGGCCTCATTTTGATGATCAGTTTTATTGTTAGTGTGGTTTAAGGTTGTTGAAAAGATGCAGTCCTAATTAACAATAAATTTTTGTTTTAACTGCAGACGGACTCAGAAGATTCTTCAGATTACTGCTGCGAGGAGACATAGCTGAAGGATAAATCTGAGAAAAGTTGGCAGAAGTGATAAGCAGAGTTTGTTCTGAAATCAACGGGATCTAAGAAAGGACAAATAAAAGACAAGGCAGAATCGGTGGTAACGGAAGCCCAGGCTTGGAAAGGGCCCGTCAGTTACTAAGATGGTCCCGTTATATGAAGTATTCATAAGATTAAATCTGAAATGTAACGTATTGCCTAAATCATGAGCATTCACAAAAGGACAAAATTGTGAGATTAAACGGTTTTGGGAAGCCCAAGAGTCATTCGTGGGCAGCCCAACAGTTTCGTTCTTTTTGTATAAATATAGAAGATTGAGATAAGGGGAGGAAATTTTCCCAGTTAGATTGGAAGACATATTGTAAGAAGAACTATTTCCTTTTGCAATAAATAATTACAGTTTGTCTGTTGGAGAAAGCTTGGTGGAATGTTCAAATGTTATGCTATGGATTTGTTGAAGAGGAACTATTTTGTTTTCAGCTTTGTGTCCATTAACTGTGAGATCATCTAACTCTTTGAACCTGTGTTCTTGTATGAATGATCTCTGGTTGTTTTATGAAAAATTCCACTATGAGTAATGAATGTTGTTCATAGACAATTGGCTATCTGGTTGTTCAAATATCTTTAAATGTTCATGTGTTTGAAAGAAGTATCAGCTATCTGTGACTTTTCATAATGCATGCACAAAATACATTACTCATTAATAAGTTATAATCTCGCTCCCTAGGGATAGGTTAGGTAGTTAGTTTTAATTTCTTGCTGTGTGTGTGATTTAGATGCAAGAGAGTCTAAGACGAGAGGTAATAACGTGCGCATCACATTGTGACCAGTCCTTGCATTCTTAATCAATCTGCATCTTAGATAGGCACTTGCATATCATACTTAAAGTCAAAAATATAAAAAATATATACGGTGGACCGGGCGGCAACCGGTAAAACCTTTTATTTTTGTTACTTGACCTACGGTAGTCGGACCGCAAACCGGACGGATTCCCTACACCAAACAGTCACGGGCTGGTTGGAAACGTTGACTGGGGATAATCCCTTGTTGTTGTTTCCTGCAAATTTCTAGGCCTCAATAGAACCATACGAACATAATTAAGCCTACAAATTTCAAAGCACGGTAATGTAGCAGTTCTTATTTAATGATGTTAGTGAAGTGAAATTTTCCACCCGACATTTTAAACTTGTATGCAGGGAACTGATCTTTTCTCGTTCTATTTATCACTCTCTGCGGTTTTCTATATTTTTGCAGTAAACTGTTATCCCACGTGCGTTGGGTGATAAACTCTTCAAGTGTTTATATGCATCGATGGTTTCATTCTATATCTAGCAACAAAGCAATGTAACAATCCTTGTGTGCACGACACTTTGAATTTGATGGCGGGTTTTGATTGGTGTGTGTTGATGTGGTAAGAGCATGGCCCCCATATGGCCATTGGCTCTTGATGTTGAGCGGCCTTGTGCCAATAAATTTTATAAAAACTTTTGTCGATATTTTTATAAAACAAGACTTTGTCTTTATAAAAATAAAACAAACTTTTTCTTTATAAAAATAAAAACATTTTCCTTTATAATATAAAATTTAGGCCACCTTATATATTTTTCAAAAATAAATCATTGGCCCATAAATTTAATAAAATAACTCATTTTTTAGATCTCCAACAATAAAAAAAAAATTCTTTTACCCAAAGCACTTCTTAAACCTACTTCTTCTTGGCAACCTGGAAAAATTTCCATGATTTATGAAATGACCACAATCTTCAAAGTTATCAAGCCACCAATGAAATCTTAAAATTTATAACGCGATTAAACCAACTCCCACAAAAATAACTAGTGCCAACAGCTAGTTCGAATTGGGGATGCTATCCTCCTTGCGAGGTAGCACAGAACCTGTAGACCAAGTGTGTGATCCATTGGGATGTTCCCAATTTTCCTGAAACCCTAAACCTCTTTTGACCTGTAACCGTCACCTGAAACCATTTTGCATAAAAATCCCACTCTGTAACCTGTAACATGTCACCAATCCTTCCTCTAAATACAAAAACCGAATGCAAACTGCAAATCTGAACTTGATACTGAAATCAAACTTGAAAATTTTTCTGAAATAAATGCTCACCATGTCGAGCTTATTCACACACTCCTACCTACCCTACTTTACCGAGCACCAATGGCCAATCAAGTAAACTTGGATTTCCAATGAAGCCCGCCAAGAAATTTATCTAATGATTGAGCTTCTTCATCATGCTTGATCCAAATAAGAACTGGAGAACATAATGGAAAAAATATATGATAAAATATTTGACCTTTATCGCAAACACATAACCAACCATTCCCAGTGCAAAATTTGTCCATATAATCAGCCACCGAATCATAAAAAACATAACAACCTCCAACATACTCTGTCATTTGCTTACCATGACAAGGCTTCTCAAACTGTAACTTCTTTTACACACTGTCAAATTGTTTTTCAAAAGAACCTTGAAGAGTGTGTTTATGACAATTTTTAAATGAAACATCAACGACCTCATTTAAAATTTCAGAATTAACAACTTGATTCTCTTAATGTGCTTCACAGAAATATCATTATTTTCTTCAATAAAATCAACATAACAAAATTTTTTTTGACATAAAAATTTGGAATTTGAAAGACATGAAGAAACACTCAATTGAGAACCCTCCTCTTCTTCTTGGTGATTTAATTCCTCATTGCAAACTACTGGTTTTTCTATATGTTGGGATTGATTGTAATGTTGTTCTTCTTTCTCGTCATCCGCTTCAAGAAATTTTATATCTTCATCCATAATCTCAAATTTTTGTTTTTGATTAGTGACTCTAAATCTTTGTTTCAACAATTCAAATGAAGAAAAACACAGTGGCAAACAATCACCTTCAGCATGCTTACTATCCACCTTGTTTTCAGAGTTTTGATCATGGATTGCAATAATATTTTCTCCATTAACTGGCCCCGAACTTGCAAAATATCCAACTTGTTGTTTAGGCACATTATCCAAGCATTCATCCTCATACTTATCATATATAGGTGGATTGAAATATTCTTGAAAACCATCCATAACAAAATTTGTAACATGCTGATTGCGATATTCATAAAACAAAGCATTGTAACACTCTTCGTGTATATCATTGGGTTGGTTATATTCTTGCTCATTAAAAGTAGGATTGGACTCCAAATCAAATTCTTCTTGTTCATGTTGCTCTTCCAACTCTAATTCTTTTTCAATTTTATCTGTGACTATCTTGGTTTGAATTATTTTTAGACATTCTGGGATTGTCTTCAACCTCCAATGAATCAATAAGCACATGCTACAAAGTGACTGAATTTCTCTCCAAAATAAGAAAGGACAATTCGGGAGAAAAGGTTGATGCATAGTACTTTAGCAGCGTTTTCAAGTGGTTGAATTCCTTTTGGCATGTTATAATAAAACCTTGCAAACCTCCTATTAAAACTTGACATGGTTTCACCTTCTTGTTTCTTCATGGAATAAAATTTTGAAAGAACTTGGTCCATTGACCTCCTCTTACCCCAAAATTTCAAAAATATATAAGAAAATTCTTCCCATGTATTGATGGATTCAGGCTGCAAATGCTTAAACCATTCCTTAACATCTCCTTGCAAAGATTGGGAAAAATCGCTCATACAAACATCATCATGCTCTATTTCAAAAAGTTCAAAGAAATGCTCAAAATCGTGAAGATGTTTCTCAATTGTAAGGTTATCATATTCTCCATCAAATCTAGGAAGGTATTTGTAGATATTTGTAGGAAAATCATGAAGGAAGTGAGGTAGGTGAAGTGGTCTATACCAGTTTTGGATATTGGAAATAACAGAGCTATGTGGAAAGAATGTAATATCAAATTTAGTATCATGAGGTCCATAAGGCTGATCATTATTCTTATGTGGGTCGAATGAAAGGTCTTGCTTAGAATCATATGTACAAGATGAAGAGATACTTTCAGTTTGCAAAGAAGGATATACAGGAGTGAATCCATAGTTTTTGTTTGAATGCAATTGGAAATGAGAAATTCTTTTGACAAGCTTAGGAAAGGACAGGAAATAACTGACAAGAAGGGATAGGATATCTTGGAGAAAACTGAAACTTGAGCACCTAATTTTTTTTTCATGCCTTTCCATGTCTTTACAATGAGCTAATTCCCTAGTAGAGTCTGTCAGTTCTCTTTGAAAACTTGATTTCTGGATCATGCCGCCAGTAGAGTCACTGAAATTTGGATTCTTGAAGATGGAGTCGTCAGGTGAAAGATGCACAACCTACTTGATTTCTAATTGTTGTTCACCATCAACAATCAAACTTGAAACTCTGTTGTTCATACCTGGGGAAGATTTGAACCCTCATTCCCTGACAACGACACCAATATGTTAGCACTCAGAATGTACTTAGGCTGTGAAAAGGTAGATCCTGAAGTAACCACATAACCACTTTAGATTGTACTATGACCTTATACAATCAGATAGGGATCTCTCAATTATTTTAGAGCATTCTCACTCAATATATTCAATCAATAAAACTCAGAAGGTCAAATAATAGATTTACGATAGGACAAGTTTTTTTTTTATAAAATTTGGCAAGACAGTCATGAAAGAGGCCATTGGGAAATGGAGTCAATAATCAGATATGAGTTAGGTTGTAAGAGGTTGGGATTTAAAAGAATCATGGATAGAGGCAAGGTAGACACCATTTCCTCAGTTTTGAGGCATTTTCAGGTTGATTAGCATACAAAGGAAGAAATCCCATTAAACAAAGCACTTAACTAGGGTGAATTCTGTAAAACTTTAGAATAAATTGTTTAAAAATGTTTGAAACAATGAACCTGGAGCATCCAAGATGAATTCTAGCAAACAAAAATACTGTTCAAACATTAAAAAAAGATACATAATGGGATGATAACTAGAAATATAATCACAAAGAATATCACTTACTGAGAAAAGTGGTGGCACAAGAATCTCCGCCATAGAAAAATTCAACATTTGTTCTCTGCAATTTTATTCCTCCTCAGACATTGGAGCCATTACATTGAAAGAGTCTCTCTGCTCTTGAAAATCCAACCCTAAATTTATCTATTACCTCTGAATATACAGCAAACACTACCTTTACCTAGTCTTCAATTCGAATTCTAACTGCTTTCCCTAAAATAGAATCAGTTACAAAACAAAAATACATGTTTAACTGGTTTTTAGGAGGTGGATTCCTGAAAAATCAGATTCAAATCTCCACCTGCATATCTCAAATGGTGATAGATGTATAAATTCCAAGAATTTTTTTTCAAGAATTTTTTTTGTAACTAAACATGTTCCAAACAAAACCCGTGTTTCCATTTTTCTAAATTCACCTCCATATCCTCGGAATCTGCATTGGAAATCAATGAATAAAACAATAATTTGAAATTATGGGAAAAAAGAGTTGAAATATCACTCTAATTCTCCCAAACTATGACACTTGTGTAAAACCTGAAAGAGATTTTTGTATATTATCCCAGTGTAAAACCTGAAAGAGATTTTTGTATATTATCCCATTCTAAAGAAAAAGCTCCTCCATTTTTTTTAAATTCCTTCTCATTTGGCGGAAACAAGTCTTTGAAATTAGCTTCTATATGACTCTTTCCTGCTTGGAAAAGTTGGTTTTCCGTATAAAAGCTTGGCAAAGTTGGTTTTCCGTATAAAAGCTTTGCAAATATAATTGTCATCCGATGTCTCATTTTTTCTTGATCAATATTTTCTGAGTAAGCTGAAAATGAACAGCAGAACCATCAACACTCTGCAAAGGAGAAAAGAAAGACAATATAAGGAAAATTTGACCATGTTTTGTTCCTCGTAAGGAATGAAATTGTCATGATCTATGTTCAAATGCAATATCTGATCAATAACTTTCTTAAAGTGGTAATTGAGAGAGCAGTCCATGCCCTTGCTGTGGAGATTTTAAAAACAACAAGATCTCAATTCCAAAGATGCATGATAACTCTTAGAATCTTTCCCATAAGAGAACCAATACCGAACCAGTTCTTGCATTATGGTCTACTGCATACTCTACTCTCATTAAACCTAATTTGACACCAAGACCATAAGAAGCACCATGACCAACTTGACGAAAAAAATATGTTGGATTTCCTTTCACATCTTTTGAGCTACCCAGGTCTGTTCCATATTCAACAAATGCATATGTATGGGTATATTTTACAGGAAACTGTATCTCTCTCGCAAGCTCCATAATGTTTCTGCAAGATTTATGAAACCAAATTCTTCTGAAGCCATCCACTGTTAAACTCACCTCACATTCACCCAGCGGAATTATTGACGGTAGTGGATCTGTTTGGTCAAACCATGTTGCATCCACACGTGTCTTCAATTCAACCACGGGCATATAATTCTGCGGAGCCTCTCCACCATTAAACCCAGTTCTTTTCTACCAGCAAAAGTTTCTTGAATCGTTGATTTGTTTGGCAAAGTGATGGAGGCTTGAAACGCGTTTTATTCTGCATGTGGTGTAAAGCATCCTCAATGCCTTAAATTTTCTCTTTTCATGCAATTTGGTGATGTGGAATCCATATGATTCGTTGATCTTTCATGGCTTTAAGTTGAACCATTGATCCACCTTTTGTTTTTCATGAGTTTAAACAAAAATGAAATACTTCGAAATAATTCTCAAGTATATTTCCTTTGGCCACCGATATTGATACTTCTCACCAATGGCGATCTGGAAAAAATAAGTCGGTTCTAGGCAGATGCTCATGGGTTGCGCCTTCTATGCCTGAACATATTCATTTTTATTTATTTGAATTCTTTACAGATAGATCTGATACTGCAAATGTGAATTCATCTGTTGGTTTGAAATATGGCTTTGCACATTGGCCATTTGTATGCTGCAAAAAGAAGTATATCGGCATGATATTTTTTCATCTTGTAACGTTTCTTGGGATGTATAGTCTCCTTCTGAACAGTCTCAATTTCCAAAGCATCCAACTCCTGATCAAGTACCTTGCAGAGATCCATTACAACACTTCCGTGTACTTTCTGCCACAGATAAGCCCTAAATGTTTGTATCAATGATATCTTCAGTGTTGGAATTTTTCCATGCATGAAAATTCCAATTTTCCCATGCATGAAAATTCCAGTCAAATCCAACTACACTTGAGAACCCACATAAATATTAGCACGGTTGATGGTAGGATACCACCAAAGTGTAAATCGTCGATTGGGAATTTGATTCAGCCCTGGTATTTGTGCATTTGTAAGATTTTTGTACTTCATTGACTCTTCAAACCCAGAATATTTCTCCCAAAACAAACCTTCCCATGTTGGGAAATAAGTTCCTTGAAATAGAGTATGCTCCAGAATGCCTTCCACTCCTCCAAGAGCCTGAATAACATAGGTTCGATAATTATTTAGATTCCACAACCACCATCATGTCGCTGACAAGTCTACCAAAATGGATTTAAATAAAGTAGCATCTGAGGACAAAAACCATTCATGTCGGGGTGGTTCTTACACGAAATATAACTTTAATCACCACCTAACATATCAAAGGAGAGAGTGCTTATTCCCTAGCCAATTGCAACAAAAATAGAACGCCTACCACCAAATTATGGACCATCTCCACTTCTAAAGAGTCTACGGATAAATATTTCATTGAGTACCTTACATTACATTAGAGAACCATATGAATATAACTAAGCCCGCAAATTTCAAAGCACGGTAATGTAGCAGTTCTTATTTAATGAATTCAGTGAAGTGAAATTTTCCACCCACCATTTTAAACTTATCTACAGTGAACTGATATTTTCTCTTTCTCTTTATCACTTGTTTCATTTTTCTATATTTTTGCAGTAAACCATTATCCCACATTGGCTGAGTGATAAATTCTCCAACTGTTTATATGCATCGACGGTTTCCTTTCATCAAGGAACAAAGAAATGTAACAATTCCCCTCATATGGCCATTGGCTCTCGATGCTAAACGGTCTTGTGGCATTAACTTTTGTCGATGTTTTTATAAAACAAGACTTATTTTTACGATATTTTTATAAAACAAGACTTTGTTTTTATGGCAATAACTTTTGTCGATGTTTTTATAAAACAAGACTTATTTTTACGATATTTTTATAAAACAAGACTTTGTCTTTATAAAAATAAAAACATTGTCCTTTATAATATAAAATTTGGGCCCCTTATATATGTTTTTAAAAATAAAATATTGGCCCATAAATTTAATAAAATAACCCATTTTTAGATCTCCAATAATAATAATAATAATAATTCTTTTACCCAAAGCACTTCTTAAACCTCCTTTTTCTTACCAACCTGAAAAAATTTCCATGATTTATCAAATGACCACAATCTTCATAAGTTATCAAGCCACCAATAAAATCTTAAAATTTATAACACGATTACACCAACTTCTGCAAAAATAACTAGTGTTAACACCAAGTCACCTATAGCTCAATCTATTCTTCTTGCCACTTTTTCTATCATGCATAGTGCATGCCTATGGACAAGGTTGCTTATGGAAGACTACTCTACTTTTCCAAGTTCCCTCCAAGCTTCTCTTGGTCTTTCCATTTAATTTGAGTTTCCATTATCTATAGTGTGCCTTACCCTTGTATACGGGTTCCAAACATGTTTGTGGCATGCCTTTCCAACAGGAAAAAGGAACCCAAAACTAGCTCATCTATTCATCAACTTCATGTCATGTCTATCCCCGAAGACAAGTGATCACTAAATTGATAATGTAATGAAGGTTCCTGAAGCCTCTCAAGTATAGGGATTTACATTCTCCCACACTAAAATTCATTGTCATCCTCAACAATATAAAAAGGAATTTGTATTCCTTCAACTTTTCTCTCTAGACTCATGCATCCATCTATGGTTGGATTCTCCAACCAATCCATACTGTCACTGCTAGAATACTTTTCAATTGCTCACTATCCAATGTTTCCTTTGAATGAAGCAACTTTTCCAGAATCTATTCAGATTTTATCTTGGATGCCACTATCACAGTTGCTACCTCCTTCTACAATCATGACCAACTGTTACTATATCTATCTTCTACTGTTACAATGGCTTAGCTTCCACTAAGAATTTTTTTCAACTATCCAAGTGGTGCACACTCTTGAGTTACTACTTCTTTTGTACTTAGTTGATTATGCCATGCATCTTTACATTGGATCCCTCAATTGAACTAGTTGGGTAGCTAGTTCAACTATCATGCCTAGTCTATGAGAATGCACATCCTCATGTCAAAAATCAATCATTTTCTTCTTCACTTTAGTCAACCTAACATAAATCCAAAGGACGGAAGAAAGGTCACCACCTTTTCCTTAACAATGTCATGTTACCTATTTCGACATAAAAGGAATTTTATAAGACACCTTTCCAAAGGCGCGATAGACTCCATTGCTTACTCATAAGTAGTGAACCACCACATTCTCTATCAATAGAAATAAGTTGGAAAGTAGCTACGAAATACACTACCAACAACCATGCCACCAAATTGTCTAGAGTCATCCAAATCACCACATTCAATTGAGATATGCCAAAACTTCTCACTCAAATACATGAGGAGAGGCACACTCGAGCCAATTCTACCCTCACCATATTCCAACAATATTTTGATGTTTAGTTCATCTTCCCAATCTTCTTTCCCAAGAGCACATAAAGAGGGTTCAAGTACTTTCATAGTCCTTACATACCAAGTTCATTGCTCCTCAACTTTATCATCTTGGTTTACATCCAAGATTGTCTCATTTAGGTTGAATTATTCACTAGCCTACTTGTTTGAATCCTCTAATTGCCTATCCATGTTTCAAATGTATTTTTTTTCGAAAAGTGTCCACAATGCTAGTAACTGTAGTCACTGTGATTTCCACTATGGTCTCTATCCTTGTGAATATTTCTTCCAAGTATTTCATTTAATTGTTGTTCACCAAAGTCAATACAAAACTTCCTTCCAAATCTTTATCTATTGTCTATCCATAAAAAACAACACATCCACATATTCCTCAAAAAGGGTACCCAAGACCTTGATTATCTGTGCATACCATGCTCAAGGGAATCATATTGTCGGTAACTCTAAGCTACTTCCTTACAATAAGGATGATACATGCTTCCCATTCTGGAAATATTACAAAACAATCCATATGAGGCATATGCATTGCCTTTTCCTTCCTTGTAAACTCTTGTCCCAAAAAAAACTCAATTCATCCATAAGAACAATAGCGAAACTCATTATTCCACTCCACTCACCTAGTTTCAAGGTGACCATATCGGTTGCTCCAATAATTTTCTCCACTTCTGAGTTCACTACTTTGAAAGAATTTTGTGTGGAATCAAGCTACAACCCAAGCTCCTTTACCAAATATCCTTTCATGAAATTATGGGTCGCCCCACTATATGTAACATGGCATGTACTAATATCCTATTTAGTTTTGTTACTACATAGAAAAATTTTCTGAAATATTGCTATTGGCTTGTTATAGTCTTGTCTTCCGACACAATGATCAAGACTTACAAGACCCCAATAGTAGGTTATACCAGTTTATCCATAGTAGAAAACTTCTATTTTTATTGAAAATTATTTGCATAATGTTCTTTTGTACATCTCCAGTAAGATATTAGCTTCCTTTTTTTCTTTAGGTACTTTCAATTGCTTGGAGTTATCCTCACAAGTATCACTGGATGGGTTTTCCATCATCTTTCCCTTCTTCTTTTTATTATCAACTTATGTTTCTCCTTTAGCATTATCATATCTCTTTGGGCCACCTTTTGTCTCTACCTTGTTGTCCAACAACTTGTATATTGTGATGATGGCTACTACAAGGGTCTACACATATTGGTGTTGTAGGTCACTATGAACATAAGGTGTAACCCTCTCATAAATGGACCAGCCTATCTTCTTCCATAATTTCCTTGATATCCAACATAAGGCCTAGAAAATCCTTGATATATGATTAGATCCTTCTTATAATCTTAAGATCCAAAGGCCAATTCCGTGCAATCCAAGACTAGTTCCTTGGCCCATAATGAGCCTTTATGATTGCTTTCATCTCTACCCAAATTTAAGTCTTGCCTACATTGTTACCATCTTCCATGTCCTCAATTTTATTTCTCCACTAGAGATTCATGGTACGTATTAAAAACATCACAATTGTGTTCATCTTTGACTCATCTAAGCATCCACTCCTCTACTCCAAGTAGTTCTCAATATCCCAACATAAGCTACCATGCAACTTAGCATTGCATGTTCCATCATACAATTTTGTCCTTTATCTTTATATATCCTCATATGATATGTTAACTATTCCCACTGTAAACAACTAATTTCAATAGGTTAATAGGATTTTTCACGTTCCTAACAATAGTCTTCAACAAGTTCTCTATAACTTGTAGTCTTTCATTTACATTAGTGTTATGAACTAGTGCCTCAGTAAAGGAATTTGCAATCCCCTAGCACTTCGATACCTCCTTATTATAAACTTGGTACATTATGGAAAAATTTGCCTCCAAGTAGTTTACCTTCTCCCGATACATGCCAAGATTCGATGTTATGTTCTTAACACTCCTCGCTTAGTTCCTTATTATGGACCTCAACTTTATATGGCATGTATTATTGTCACTCTATGGAACAACCTATGCATCCTTAGTAGCCATAGTGTAATGAACCTAAGGCAACAATCAAGCCCACTAACTCTATAAAATAAATATTTAAAACAAACTTTAATAAACTAACTGATAGGTGAGCAATTTAGCAATTTGCAAAGGGAATACATTTGAATTTAAAGGTGAGATAAAAATGCAAGGAAGGACACTGAATGTTCATATTCCTAAGCACCTGGATTTTGATCCCTTTTAGGTTTCGAACATCAGCCAAGTTGAAGTATACTACCAGGCTTCTAAGAGTCCTAACTAGTGCAAACTGAAATATTTACAACTCATGGTCCACTTGGCCTCATGCTCCCTCCTTGTCACCTAGTGCATTGCTTAGCATAAAAATTATTAAAAACATCATAACTATTTATTAGAATTTAGAAATTCCATCCTAGTCTAGTATTTGCATATGCATGATTATTATTTTTTACAAATAACCCCTCCTAGGCTAGAACCACTAGGGGTTATGACACATAGCATTAATATGTCAATTTGGAGGGACATTACAGTCCTCCCTTCCCAAAATCCCCATGTCCTCAAGCAATTGAAAATATGCATGATGAACATAAGCACTCCCTCCAATATGTTGCTTCAATATTCTGGTGCATCTTGTTCTTGAGCGTTATCTTCAAGCACACTGATGAAGAAATGTTTTGGATACTGGGAAGCATATCACAACTTCCTTGATTTATTAGTATATGTTTCTTATTGACTAGAATTGGGATGTTCAACCAACCAAGCACCAAGGCCATCATGGTTGTGCTTCTCTACTCTGGTTACAAACTAAATTTAGTGTGATAAGCAAGTACCAATGATACTAGGATCCCAAATTATCTATAAAAACACAAAATGCAAGATACATCCTCCAATGCACCCTGCAAGTAACCCACAAGTACACCCAAATAAGTATCCCCCATGTAGGAGAACAAGAAAATGCTACCACATAGATGAACTCATGATGTGAAGAAAGGTTGACTTTATCCATCAAGCCAACATGTAAATAGATGCTCCAAACACAAGTAATGCCAAGGATACTTTGCTTGCATTGCATCCCCATCAGTGAGAATTCCATCCAAAAAAACTCCTTAGGAAAAGTATGTCCAGATCCCACTTCCTGAATTACAAGTATCAACAACAACTTCACTTGGCAGCTTGCTTTCTTAGCTTCCTTCCACCAAACATGAGAAAAGAATTTTCTACATGAATACTCCATGTGTGACATGTAGTCTTCCACCCTATCCATATGTGGATGACTGGCATAACATGGCTACAATATGTTCCTATGCTACTTCTCCATCTATGAGTCTTTCTCATATAGAGAAATCTTATGATACTCCAAGCATGGAACTAGTGAAAAAATCCCTCCATTGGTTTTCTCAGTGAAAGTGTGATCATGTGCCTCCTCCAAAATTGTGCAAGGGTCTTCTAAAGGAAATTCATAATATCTCTAGTGATGAAAAAGTGCTTGGTCTTCATTTCTCTTGACCTCAAACTCCTTAAGAACAAGAAAATCAAAATGCACCTTAGGTGCATGTGCATGGGAGGTATCTAATGGCTGGAAAATAAGTCTTTTCTGCTCACCTGTTAGGATAATACCAGTTATAACAAAAAAATTATTGCAGAAACAGAAAAATCCTTTACCTCCCAAGGTCTTCCTTTAAAAGATATCTATATCCACCCAATCACTTGATGAATAAGGACTTTTATTTGCTGATAAATATGGAATGTGATCAGCCACCTCCTCTAGAGAAGACTCTACAACCCATAAGGCCAGTTCATGAGGTTTCCCCTTCAAGGTATGCATGTCAAAAAACCCTCTATCGATGCAAGCAATTCTAGTGCATCCTTGATCCTTCGTTTCAGTGATATATTTACCAACCCAATCCATGAATGGATAATCAATTTTTCTTGTTGATTCAATTGGAATATCCTCAACTATATTTCCCATAGCTAAGAAATCTTCATCCTTCATATCAATATCAATAAGTGATTCTTCATCGTATCTTTTCACAAGCATCTGCAAATCTGCACCTTCCTCATGTTTGTCTTCCACCAGGGTAATTTTTAGGGGTGAAATTTCGTCAATTGGCTATTTTTTGGGTTTTTTTTTAAAACAAATTCACTATTTGGTCATTTTTAGTCTTTGATATCACCTATATTTACATAAATGTGTTTTCTTATTATAATATTCACCAAAATTTACACATTTCAATGTTAATTGTATGTTTCATATTTAATATTCACCTACCTATCTATAAACATGTTTTTTTCAATCCAAAACAATCACTTAGAATATTATACTTAAGTATAATATTAGAATCCTTAAAAAATACCCTGTCTTCCACATGAGATTCCTCCATCACATACAAAGTACCTCATACCATGTGCACATGATCATTTTCCATGAAAGATGTAGGGTGTGGTACATTCAACTCCTTTCGAAGTTGATCAATATGCAACCTTGACTCTTGAAGAGCTTATTGGGTTATCTTCAAGGAATCATATGTAGCCTTTCATACTCTTCCACTTCCTTCTTGAATGGATAATGGTACATTTTAGCCACCATGAGGAGATGAACTCTGTCAAATAGTAAGTTCATGTATCTCTCCTTCATATTGACCATGCCTTCTTTAAGTACTATGAACTCTTCCAGAAAATTTTATCCTTCCAACTCTCCTCAAAAATATTTCCAACGACATCTTGCAACAAAGGAATTGGTGTCAACAAAGTTCTTCATGGCTACCATAAGCTTCTCTCTGTACTCCTTTAGTGATCCACTAAAAAGAAGATCATCCACCAAAGTTTCTCCTTCCAATGGCTGACACATAAGATCATCTTGCTTGTGGCGTGGATCCACAACACAAATATCATTATCAACATACTGGTAAGATTTAGAATCTTTTAAAAAATCACTTCCATGATATGAAGAGGAGGGTATCTCTGAAGGTTGCAATGAAATGTGATATTTGCACAAATCAGAAATTACATCGTACCTTGGCATTTTATCTAAATCATCTTCATGTAGGGACACTATGGTGGCCTTCTCTTCCATCAAATTCTCAGTTTCACACCCAAGTGGTGTGGCCTTGTCTTTTTCTTCATTATGAGGCTCAAGAGGTGACTGTAAATCTGATTTATAATATACTTTTGGTTCTGATCCAAAAGATGTCTCACCACCCTTATATGAACCAAAATCCTTAGAAATGATCCAGATATCACCCACAAAGAAGCTGTAAGTGCATTCATCTTCACTTTCTTCTCCCATGCAGTCACCTTGATGTGACCTGCACTCGACCTCAAGAATCTCTGCCTCTACTTCATTTCTATTCTTCTCCAGGCAACTTGAGACTTCTCTATATTGAGTGGCACAAGGACATGCATCAAAAGTAGGATCCACCATAATACTGTTTGCACTTTCTTCATTTCTACAATCCTCATCATTAAGAAGTGGATTTCCAAGATTTTCAAAGTCACCTTGGAGTGACTTATGCTCCTCCTTATGGAACTCTTTTTCTGCTTGACCACTTGAATAACTAAGTGGATCATGTCCTTTTTCAATGATTGAGAATGGCTTTAGGGCCTCATCCTCATCCTCCTTACTTTTGCTAGAACCAAAATATCTTTGGATCTCTTATTTTCCCTCTTTACTCAAAGAGGTGGAACAACTTGGTTCCTCCATGGATGGTTTGCTTCTCTTGAAAGAATTCTCATCAATATGCTTGGGCTAGAATCCATACTTGAAATAAATATATTCTTTGAAATAAATGTTTGCACAAATATCCTTACCCAAAGCTAGATACTCCTAGTAGCAGTGAGGCATGTTTTCACATGTTTCTATCACCTTTGTCAAGTCTTTCTTAACCATTGAAGGTTCATCCCTGATCTCTTCTCTATATCATGACTAACAGAAGTCATCATCCTCAACTATTGGTAGGCCTATTTCTTTTTCATATTGTTCAAAGTCTTCTTCTATCACTGGTAGGAGCCTATAGCTCCAACTTGAATTAGTGATTTGCAATATTTATTCACTGAGAGCTTAATTTCCACAGGAGTGGAGGAAAGTGCTTTTATACCACTGTAATGAACCTAAGGAAGAAATAAGTTTCACTAACTCTATGCAATAAATTTTTAAAACAAACTTCAAGACACTAACTAACATGTGAGAAATTTAGCAGGATGCAGAGGGAATAAATTGGAATTTAAAGGTGAGTTAAAAAGAAAAGGAAGGATACTGAATGCTCATATTCCTAAGCACCTATATTTTGGAGCCTTTTAAGTTTCTAACATCATCCAGGCTGAAGTCTACTATCAGGATTCGGGGAGTCCCAACCGGTGCAACCTGAAATCTTTACAAGTAGTATCCAAGCAACCAAAGGCTACGAGGAACTTAGGAGGGTTATAGAAATCTACTTAGGATGTTTAAGTAAAAATTTTCAGGTTTATAACATATATGAATAGTCAAAATAAATCCTAAGGGTCACATTATAGAAACTAGCCACTAGGACTATGCAACAAGCCAAATTTATGTGGTTTCCAAACATGGAAAAGGAGACTCTAATATTCAGTTTAAGACATGGAATATCAAAATTATTATGTTACTTATTTTTCAGAACATAAAATAAAGAAAATGGATATGTTTATACGGACTAATTAACTCGAACAGGAAAACGAGCTCATTTTTCATTGAAATCTAGGCAGGGTGTGAAAAATATTTATGAAACTTAACTAAACAAGTTCATAATGATACGAAACTTTCAGATACATTAAATTACATCATCATGGATCAGTGAGTATTGAAATTCAGCTCATTGGAAGCTCAGAGATAGCCTCTTATAGCCAATAACCCATAGAATTGCTCCAGATCTAGGAAATTACATAGAATCGAATCTGGAGCCTTCCAAACTCTTCCAGTGGGATGAAAGTGATATAAACCTGATATTGCATGGAATATTGGACATCAGTACATGGAATATATAAGTGGGGTAGAAATTCCCATTACAATGCTCCAAAATTTGTCAGAATAACATAGAATGGAGAAAAAGAGGAAAGAAGAGTGAATATCATTGAAAGGATGCCTCCAAAATATACTGGATGATCTGTAAATTATCTTAAGGAGAAATTAGAACCTGGAATCAAACTTCATCAATGGATTCACTAACATTAGAAACCAAAACATGAAATCCATTTCCTAAGGGGCACACTACCCAAGCATTAGTTGAGGCACATCACTCAACTACTGAGAGAAACTCTCAAACTCCAAAATAACAATGACCAAAATTTGGAAGAGGGTGTGCTCTCATTCATATATAGGAAAGTTAGCTTCACTCCGAAGCCACCTTGACCAATGCACCCTCGATGAATGGAGAAACTTGTCGTTTTCCTTCTTTTGTCCTAACATGGCTTTTCATCTTTTTGGAAACTACGGCCCTATTGCTTTGGACATACATTCCTTTACTAATTTATAAATTGAACCCTTATGAATTTTTTACTGACTTGCCTATTTGTATTTTAGAAACTATGCTCTCCAAAAGTTTCCTCTTTTTATCCTTTACAACTTTTCTGTAGTTGTCTTCTTTGTCCTGGATTTTCTCTTCTTTTACTACATCAACAAAAGATAAACATCCTCAAAACTCAGAAAAACCATGGATTATTAATGAAGCATTTGGTACTCTCTTTCTCTAACTCAAACATAAGAATAATATATCGGCAAGGGTACTGACATCATTAGATACATATCTCACCTAGGGGATGTCTAACAATGTGATAGTCTTAAGTTATGTCACCTAGGAATATCTCACCATGGAAAAGTATATCATCATATTTCATCAATACCACATACTCCACCACACATAATCACTAGGATGTATAATAACAGCATCATGAATGTAAAAGGAGTAATATCGCCTAAGCATGATATCAAGCACAACATAAGCATCACCATAAACTACCATGCTAACATATGATCCTTCAACCATGAATAGGAACCTATCCATGATAATCTTTTGGGACAAGGAGAATTTCATCTCCTCCACTCCAAGGTGCTCAATCGAAACCAATGAAAGTACTATACATATGGCCCTACTATCCTAGGAATCAAGCCTACAATCTACATGAAATGTGAGGGGTAACATGTGCAATCAACATTTATTTATTAATAACCTAGGATTTGAATTTATAATTTATGGTTTTAGTAACAATCTAAGTATTTATTAACAACCTAGGTTTTGAATTATTAATTTTCTCTATTTTTTAACATTAAAAAACCTAATGAATTATGTACTATCAATTTGCATCTTTAAATGAAAAAATGATATAGGGTTGAAAACAATAATCCCATGACTTATTTAGAATCAATGCAATTACAATTTGTGAATTTAATATAGTGAAAAACTAATCATCTTAAATGTGTTTTATCTCTCATCATAATATCCATGAAAGTTTATAATATAAAGAGACATGAGATAAGTTTGTGTACATCTTGATTTTAAATTAAACTAAGCCTTTCAAAGTGATAAAGTAAAATACTCTTTTTGAAATTAGAGAATACTCTTGTTTGCATTTTTTTTTGGGTGGGGGAGAAATGGCTTTGTTGGGATACCTCCTTAACCCATAGAAATATTGATTAAAATTTTAGTTAACCCTTGATCAAGTTATTTTAAAATTTTCATTTATCTCTCAATCAAACTTTTTACAAATCCTCGTTCGAGCTATATTGCTCGATTGAGGGTTTAAAATTGTGAAATCCAATGCTTTTGCTCTAGGATTTTTTATAGTTGCAACTTCCAGGTTGTGAAACCCATTCATCTTAGGTGGAAGAGTTGAATACAGTGGATTCCCTAGTGAATCCTCTATCCAACGGCATAATAATTTTAGTCTTTCAATTTCATATTAATTTTTTTATTTATTTTATTTTAAAACTCATTCCACCGTTTTAAAGATGCTTGGAGAAAAATCAATAACATACAAAATACAGAACTAAAAAATTATTAAAAAAGGAATTATGTGGGATTTCCATGAATGTTTTCTCTTCAAAGGGGTATTTTTGGTTTTTCAATTTATGTAAAAAGATAGGAAAAAAATCAACAAGATTAGAAAGGTGTATAAAATGCAATTCAAATATTAATTGGTTGGATTCTGAAAAAACAAATATGTATATATAAGTTCAAAAAAGAGAGAGCATGTGTAGATCATGCTATTTTATTTTGTTTTTGAAAATTACATTGAATTAATTGACAGGAACAAAAGTTAGTTATTAACTTTTTTCATAAATTTGTAAGGACAAGTATTTAATTACAACGAAATTTGACACCTTTTTTTGTTGGTAAGTAGGGCCCTTTTCTATTACTTTTTATAACAAAATAGAATACATACATGGATTCATACCATGGTCTTGTAGCCAAAAAAAGGAAACATACAAAATCGACCAAACAGGTTGTTTTAACAATGTGAACGAAAAGATACAAAATCGACCAAAGAAATTTGACACATTAAATGACCTTATATTTTTTGAGAAAAAATCATTAAAAAGACAACACAATTCCTTACAATTTGTTTTTCCAATACACATCAAAATTCATAAGAAATGTATGAGTTTTGAGGGATTTAAATTAAAAAACTATGTAAAATATCACATTTTTATTGTCGTATTTCACTAAAGTGTTAATCTTTTGCATGGATTCACCCCTAAATCCGTTTCTTGAGTATATCGCCTTTTGATGGATAGGTTTTTAAGGACATTAAAGGCACTTTTATTTTCATCTTAGTGGACATTCATGGCATATTGTGATATGTCAAGCATAAATGCATGCAACATCTAACACTTGTATCAGTCTCACAAACCACCAAACATAACTTTACATTTAATGTAAGTGTAACTATTTATATATTGCAAAGATTGTAAACTATCCAAAGTTGTAGAAATTACTTAAGCATACTCTAATATTCAATATATTTAATTTGTCCAACAACTGCCTCATCCATTGTAACCACTAATTTATATTTAATTTGTCCAACAACTGCCTCATCCATTGTAACCACTAACTTATATTGTTTATGATTTTACTTATACATTCACATGATTCTTCTTCAAAATGGAGAGTCAAACCACACATCATACTCCTTACAGGGGAAAACCAGTGGATCCAACACTGCATTGGATAGTAAACGACCATGTCCATTGCTTCTCGTAACCAATAAATGTTCCCCTAATATGGACACATTTTTGCATATCCTCTTCTTGCCTCACCAATCACACATGCATCTCTTCCTTCACATCATATCGATGGAAGATGTGCAAATATCATTTCAATACCTTGTGGTTGTTCCTTTTTGCATCTAAGACAGAAAATTCGAAGACTTGTTTACTAAGAATAATGACTACATGGAGAAAGATCTAGTTGATTTACACTACCGATTCTTAAAAAATTGAATACATGGAGGATTAAGATTTCAAAAAGGAGGAGAAGTGTCAGAAAGTAAGTAATTACCAAGACACGCAAAAACGAAGATGGTGGCTGACTTGACATGGACAACTATTGTTTCTTTTGGATGCCTAGTGTTTCAATTGATAAGAGATGTTTGCAAGCCCATTGATGTGCTTTGTTGCATTGCATGTTGTACAAATATGCAATTTTAAAAAGTTACTTCATTACAAAAATAGGTTTGTGGTTGAATGGAATCATTTTATGGGTTCCATATAGCTAACCAAAACACAAGGCAAGGAAAAATCGACAAATAAGAAGACATATTTCCAAATGAGACCCCAAGTGAATAACAAGAAAAACAACAAGTAGAAGAAAAAAATGATCAACATGGTGGTGTGAACAAAAACACAAAGATTTACCCCATGTACAACATGGAAATCAATAAGAAATTACACTAACAAAATCAATCTTCAAAAATGCATGCCATACCAGTTGTGTTTGTTAGCAATTACAACAAGGAAACAATGTTTACAAACTAGCAGATTACTACAATGGCTGCATCTAACTATAACAATCATGCATATGGTGTTGCATGAAACATTTACCTATCGTGACCATGCTAGTTGTAACATCCCCTCCTGCCTTGGAGGAGAAACAAGACTTATGATCCTGCTCTTATACCACAATGTAACATCCCCTCCCACCTTGGAGGAGAAACAAGACATATGATCCTGCTCTAATACCATAATGTAACGTCCCCTCTCGCCTTGGAGGAGAAACGTGACTTTTGATCCTACTCTGATACCACAATGTCACGTACCCATACCCTGATTATCATGCAGAATTAAAAAAAAAATCGTAAAGAACTGTGATTCTTCTTTTGAAACAAAGGGCATGGCCGTGAAAACACTCTTCAACATTCATACTTAAGCTCACGAACCACTGTATCAGTCGTTCCACCCTTGATAGATCCATTCTGTGACTGGAAATTCCTTTTCTACACTGAACCTGCCCTTTCCACCCTCTACCTTCTGCATTCCTATGTCTTCCTTCTCCTATGGAATCAGGAATCGAAAACAAAATGTGGGGCGAATTCATTCAAACTTATTTTTGCCTTCCACCTTCCACATTCTGTCTTTCCTCCCTCCAGTGCGGAAATCATAAATCAGAAAGCTAACAACCGACGGAAACCTTTATCCACGTTTTCACCTTCTGCATTCCACCTTTCCTTCCTCCAGTGCAGAACTCGGGAATAGAAAATCCAACTGTTTACCTTAACCCTTTTTTCCCATTTTTCGCTTCCCGCCTTCCGCCTTCTGAAGGAGGATTTCGGGGTGCGGAAAATACACTTTTGCCTTGGAATTTTTGGATCTTTTTCTGCTTCTGACTTCCACCTTTCACAAGTGGGTTTCAGGAATCTGAAATCCAACATTCTGCCTTGAATCAACTTCTCTCTTCTCCCTCCCACCTTCCGCAGGTAGACTCTGGAGTGCGGAAACACTTAAGTCAGATGTATTTTGACTCGGTAATCAAGCTTCTAGCCTCCATGAACTTAGGAAAAAATGCATTGGAAATGAAAAACATATGCAGAAGCAAAATACAGGAAAATATAACAGCAACAACCCTACTTAAATCATCTAACAAGCATTCAACCCATTCAGACATTCATAAGGAATTACATTGTAGAATTGAGAATAACCAGAGAATACTAATCTTGAGGATGAAGTTGTCCTACAACTAGCTATGTCGCTGCAACGCTCCACCCAACCATAGGCCAGTGTGTTCCTTAGTCTCTCAACACCATTTCCACCCCCGAGTTGGGCATGACTTCCACAAGGAACTATGGAACAACGGGATCACACATGGCCAGAACACATCAAAACATAGATGAGCCAACCTCTAGTTGGGTTTATCATGCTGCTAAGGCAGTGACTTACACCTGGTCAAATGCACACCAAAGTTCAGCCAAACCAACTAACAGTTGGGTTTATCAGGTTGCTAAGGTAGTGGGAAGGTAGAATTGCTAAGCTAGTGAGCTCAACCACATAGCTATGGATACCTACACCATATCTATCTAGCTTGGAATTCCACAATACCTACACACCCAACACAAGGAAGTATTCCCTTCATTACTACACAGTCCCTCAAGCCATGCCTTCCCTTACAGTGCTCTTCAGGGTGTGCATAGAAGATTTTCCAGCCCCTCTTAATCTGTCTGTGAGGTTCCTCTCTTCACTACGTTTTTCAGCCAATTATGGGCCTCTTCCAATCTTAAGTCTCCCATACCAAAACAGGGATGCTCGCCAGAACAAAACACATCGCTGGACACAGTAAAACAGGATTCCACTCTGTACACAGAAAATCGCTGTGGAACCGCTCGTCCGCGACTCTGGATAGTCGATCTCAATTGTGAATGAACAAATGATGAACAACAACCACTAAGGAGCACAACAAAACCTCCCCGTGACCGAGGAAAGACGGACTGGCATGCATCATGTGCTTCCTTGCGTCAGAAGAAATATCGTGGCTTCCCAGACTACAGGTTGTAGGCTGCAACTGTAGGTAAGCTCAGTCACGAAATCTCTTGCCATGCCTTGCTCTGCCCAAGACATTAACTGCCTCAACTAAATTCTAGAAAAAATGAATGATTGAGGACAGAGGACAAAAGGTAGCTAAGGGTTTTCTGGGTTTCCCCAATGACATCTAGTCTCATCCTATTGGCTTAGGAGTTTGACTAACTCCCCTCCCTATTCCTTGTGAAATCATGCCCCCATCTCTTTCACGTTACAGTGCATAGCTAGTTGTGGTATTTTATTAATTGCATTTTTAACCTGGTGTTCCAAAATATATTGTGCCTGACTTAGCACCATAACCATCGGTATCAACCCTGATCACCGATACACACAACACCAAATCAATGGCAAGGCCTTTGCCTTGGGCTCCTTGCCATGATTTAATACAATATATACACCATGTACAATTTCAATACCATGGGATCAAAACCGGGGTGTTACACTAGTTAGACTCTCTTAACCATTCTTTCTTTTTATCATTTTTAGTAGGGAAAATTGTAGGGGCAAAATTTAGACCATGAGCTAATTTCCGATGTTTTTTTACAAAATAATATTCATCATTTTCCATTTTTTCTAATATGATTCGCTCAACTTCCATGGGATAATTTTGGTTACTCTAAAAATTGCCAAAAATGTCCAGAAACTATATAAAGTCCTTAGAAATTTGAATATTTTAACTAAAATATTGCCAAGTATTTTATGGTCGGAAATTTAAGAATTAGAAAAAATTGTCAAGGTTTCTACACTTTAAGAAAATTATAGATCCTTAAAATTCTCCGTAATTTTCAGTAGTATATTTGGCTTGATTTCTCCAACTCTAACACCTAATTAATCCATATTCAATCTAGCAAATGTTGCAGACCCACCAACAACAAAGAACAAGGCTACTATATATTGCAATGCTATAGTACGTATTGCAATGCTACTTCCCAAATTGAGTATTCAAGAACAAAATATGCACAATATGGCCCTACAATTAGAAGAGTTATTACTAGATTTAAAATAGCTCCATATGTAATTAGATTACTGATTAACGAAAGTATACCTAGGTCCTTTTCTTTTGATAGAACATCCATGTTTTTAGTCCGAGAAAAACATGAACATATAATAATAGGCTTACTTTTTCTTTAGATAGCAATCTCAATTGTTACAATGACCCCTCAAAATTATTATTTAGTCGTAAAACAACATTTTTATCATCTTTTTTTTTCAGAAAGAAAAAAGCCTATCCTTGATATTCATTTGAATCAAAGGGCATTTGCTGATCCCGCCCATCATGTGGGCTACAATCATAGAGGAGTACAATAATGTGGCATACCGCCAAACATCTCAATGAGACACAACTCAACAAGTGCAGTGGGGTGGGTCCAGTGCTAGTCTAATAAGACAAATAAAACCCATCAGTCAGTTTTGTCAGGCCATCCCATATCTACATTTTTATCACCTAACCGAACGAAAACAAAAAAACATTCAAGTTCTAGCTTTCCATAAAGACATGAAATGGCATGAATCTTACATTCAAGTTATAGCTTTAAATAAATGGCATGAATCTTACATCTCTATCATAACTCATCGCAAACAATATAATAAGATGGTATCACAAGTCCATTTTTTTTATTTAATAATTTCATCACAAACATTATAATAAGATGGTATCACAAGCCCAAATTTATTATTTTAATGCTCCATTATGAATTAAAGAAATGAATCACTCTCCTATTTGAGAATAACAATTATGGTCGTCATTTTCCCATATAGGTAGGCCAACTGACTATACATCACCATGGGCTCTATCATGCCAACATGGTGACGAAGGTGGACAAGTGCTCCAGTGAGCAAATGACAACATATATTGCCATGGGCTCCATAATGATGTTATGGAGTTGATAGTGGACCTCATATGCCTAGGAATTTGGGTTTTGAATTAGCTATGTGGATACGCAATCCCCAAAAATTCTCAATTTTGATATATTATTATTGGTTAAAATTTTGAAGAAAAAAAAAGTGAGAGAGAAATGTCAAATATACAACAATCATTAAAGTGGTTAATTTTCATATTAAAGTTGTTAACTTTTATTTTAAGGAGACCAACCTCTTTTTTTAATACAATGATGTTATATGAATAAAACTTATTTTCCAATTCTGTCCACACAATCCTAAGGGTTAGTAGCTTTCCATCTCATCATTTAAATCATTTGGCCATCACTTTGCTATTCAATAATTTAAAGTGACATTCAACCATTACATGAACTTTTTATTTTACAATAACCCTAATATGGTTGGGGAATAACTTATTCATTCCATGGTATCACACCAGAAATATGGAGTAGATAGTGGACAACTAGCCTAATGAGTATTACATATTTTCCATGGGCTTCACATCATTATCCTAAACACATAATGTAACAAAGTTCCACTCTTGATTATTTGGAATTGGAAAAAAAAATAATGTAAAACGAAATTTCAAGTCAAGAGGAACGACTTCTTTGTTAATATGATAATTGTATGACAAGAACATAAAATGGAAAGAGGTTGGTCTCCATTTTAAGGAGACCAACATCTTTTTTAATACAATAATGTCATATGAATAAAACTCATTCTCCAATTCAGTCCACATAATCATGGGAATCAATAGCTTCAATTCTTTGGCTCTTTATCATTAAATCATTTGGCCATCACTTGGCCATTCAATAGTTTAAAGTGAAAATCAACCATTACATGAATTTTTATTTTACAATAACCCTAATATGGTTGGGGAATAACTTATGCATTCCATGGTATCACACCACAAATATGGAGTAGATGGTGGACAATTGGTCTAATGAGTATTACATATTTTCCATGGGCATAACATCACTATCCTAAACACATAATCTAACAAAGTCCCACTCTTGATTATTTGGAATTGGAAAAAAAAAATTAATGTAAAACGAAATTTCAAGTCAAGAGGAGCGACTTCTTTGTTAATATGATAATTGTATGACAAGAACGTAAAATGGAAAGAGGTTGGTCTTCATTTTAAGGAGACCAACATCTTTTTTAATACAATGATGTCATATGAATAAAACTCATTCTCCAATTCAGTCCACACAATCATGAGGGTCAATAGCTTCCAAACTTTGGCTCATTATCATTAAATCATTTAGCCATTACTTGGCCATTCAATAGTTTAAAGTGAAAATCAACCATTACATGAACTTTTTATGTTACAATAACCCTGATATGGTTGGGGAATAACTTATTTATTCCATGGTATCACACCACAAATATGGAGTAGATGGTGGACAACTGGTCTAATGAGTATCACATATATTCCATGGGCTCTCACATCACTATCCTAAACACGTAATCTAACAAAGTCCCACTCTTGATTGTTTGGAATTGGGAAAAAAAATTAATGAAAAATGAAATTTCAAGTCAAGCTTGAATGACTTGTTTGTTAATATAATAATTGTATGACAAGAACATAAAATGGAAAGAGGTCGGTCTACATTTTAAGGAGACCGTCATCTTTTTTAATACAATGATGTCATATGAATAAAACTCATTCTCCAATTCAAACCACACAATCATGAGGGTCGGTATCTTTCAATCTTTGGCTCATCATCATTACATCATTTGGCCATCACTTGGCCATTCAATAGTTTAAAGTGAAAATCAACCATTACATGAACTTTTTATTTTATAATAACCTTAATATGGTTGGGGAGTAACTTATTCATTCCATGGTATCACACCACAAACATGGAGTAGACGGTGGACAACAACTCTAATGAGTATCACATATTTTCCATGGGCTTTACATCAGCATCCTAAACACATAATCTAACAAAGTCCTACTCTTGACTGTTTGGAATTGGAAAAAAAATATTAATGTAAAACGAAATTTCAAATCAAGGAGAACGACTACTTTGTTAATATGATAATTGTATGACAAGAATATAAAATAGAAAGTTGTTAACTCTTTATTAAGGGGAACAAATTCTTGTTTTCTAAATTGTAAATCTAATTGAAATAATGTTTAAGTAATAAAATTGGATGTTAATCTAGTTGATGGAATGATTACATATGCTAGACTAGTTATCTAGTGGTTGAAAATGTCTATTGAAGAACCCAAATCATTGAGGGGAAGAACCTAGATAATCATGAAGGGGATGAAAGGGTTGATGGTAATAATAATATTTTTAAATTTGATATTAATATGAATTATAAATAAGCTTAGTTTTCATATATAGATGATATAAATGATAGAATAGTAAGAAATATTAAATTTACGAATTGTTATGTATTTAAATATAAGAGATCGCTAGTGACCATCTCTTAAATTTGTTATCAATTACATTGATATTATAAATATCAATAAGTATGTAAAGTCTTTTTTGTCAAATAGATAAAGCCACCCGTTCATGACAAGTCAGATGGTACAATATCACATGAACATTGCTGTTATTATTTCTATTTTAATACGGAAAACAATATTCATTAGTTAGTAGAATAATAAATGATGTGGCGGCTGCATTGTGGGTCGTTGGATCTCAAACAGGTTGAGATTCAATGACCCACACTGCAGCCGCCGCATTTATTACTCTACTACATGTAAAATATTTTTTGCCAACATAACACTCAAATTTAAAGAAAAAAGTGACAATGACAAAACACTGTATATCACATGAACACTGTATATCACATGACAGTGACCATTGTGGTCGTCATTTTCCAATTTAGGTAGTCCATTAACAACACAGTGGGCTCCACAAGGTCATTATGGAGAAAAAGGTGGGAAAGTATCCCATGAGAAGATGCCAATATATTTCACTGGGCTCCACCACCCCCATTATGTAATTGACGACCTTATCAGCCAAAAGATTTGGTAGATGCATAAGGTACCTAAACACGCAATCTTAAAGGTCTCAATTTACTCTTATGGCATTATTAATGTTGGCATTTTTAGAAATAAGGGTCTCTATTTGATCTGATGGCATTATTAATGTTTGCCATTTTAGAAATAAAGCAATGACTATTGCATAAATCAAATTAAGATTTTCATAACTTAATATTTGAGTTTGATTTTTATTAATTCAATATTTATTTCTCTTTATTAACGGAAAATTTTGACATTTATACATATTTTATCATGGTTTTTGAAATGCGAGAAAAACAACCATAACATATTACCTCAACCACTCAATCTAAAAACACCTAACCTAATACTTGCGTTTACAATAAGAGAATACTCTATTATATCTTAGCATATATTTAATATAAATATAATATTTTTTGTTGTGTAAAAATATATTGGTAAAGTAGTAATTTTTATTGGTATGTGATATGGTTAAAATGGTGATCAGCTAAGCCATTTAAATCTTAAATTAAAAATCACATATATTAAATTAAGATTTTCTATAATATATAAATTTTCAATAATTCAATCAAAAGCTCTAATGCTCCATATCGAGCATAAACTTCTCAAAACTAAAAAACAGTTACATGTTCTCATAATGTTTACAAAACTGTAAACCAACCAGTTGATCTAGAATCAACAGCAATTAAAGTTTATCAAAACAATTCTTCCTCAAAAGAAAACAACATTATACCCAAAAGAAAACAGTTCATCCTCAAAACAGGATACAGATCTGCAATCTGCATAATGGACTCATCAGTCCCATATATCAAAACTAAAATTATTTCATCCTCAATTAGCAACTAAAAAGATCTTCATGCAGCAAAATGGACTCAAAAGTCCCAAATTGATCAAAAAAATTGAAAAGTTTCCACAACTTCATCTACACGATGCTCCTTTATGGACCAAAAGCCCTACAGAATCATCCCTCCTGCTTTTGCCAAAACATCTGCATAAGTATTTCATTCCTGATATATATGTTTGAGCACCACATAATCAAAACAGTCAGTAATTCTATTCACTTCATGAATAATCATGGATAAGTCTAAATTCAGTAATCTGAACTTACCAGATGCCCAATTAATAACTAACTGAGAATCACCGAAAATCTAAATTTTAGCCAAAGAGTTCCTCCTAGCCAGAAAGAGAAGTAGCTTTAAAACACAAAGTTCTGCATAATTATTGGTACCCAAACCTAATCCTGCCTTAAAAGAGAAGTAATGCTCATCTGAGATATACAACATGCCCCCAACTCCACATATTTTAGGGTCCCCAACTGCAGAACCGTAAAAAAAACCCCATGCAAAGGATTTGTCAATAACTTCCACAAAAATAGATCTTATTTTTACCACTGCATTCTTCTGCGGGAGAGCCATCATCATACCAAGACTGAAGCTTGAAACCTGAGCTGGTGTCAAAGTTAGATCTTCAAAACAAGGAAAATTCTTGGCCTTCCAAATAAACCATAAGACAATAACAGGTAAAGATTTAATACGATTAACCTCCGAGTTTAAACACCATAATTTCAAGCATTCTGACACAGATTCTCCACTCCAAAGATTATTGCATTTTAATTTGTCCTCAATGATTAACCAAACACTCTGAGTAAAGGAATAATCCACCCCAAGATGAAAATTGGATTCAACATCCATTTTGCACAAAAAACATTTGCAAGGTCCTTCTCTGCCTTTCTTAACAAGAACATCCCATGTCAAAGATTTATCAGATAAAATAAATCAACAGAAAATTTTGGTCTTGAGTGGACACTTAAGTTTCGTTAAAACTCTCCACCACCAGGAATATTCCACCTCCCTGTTCATCATTAACTATGCATAACCATCTTTTGGTGAATAATGACCAGATTTGGATAGGTTCCATACCAGAGCATCATCATCATTAGAAATCCTCACATTACTAGCTTGAAGAATAGCTATATATCCATTCCACACTGCTATCTCTTGAGGATCAATAAAACCAATAGATTCCGCTGTTAACCACTGTTGAATCCTCAGACAAGTCAAACCAGGTATTCCAATATCCGATAAGAAGAAAAACCCAGCCAAATGCAATTTTTCAATCACATAAGGAGGCAAGATATATCTCCATTTACAGCCTACCCAAGGATCCACCCCAAGACGAATAACAACTCCATTCCCAATCTTCCATACCAAAAAATTTCCAATAATATCAAATTCCCAAAGAACAGCGTTCCAGCAAATTGATATGCATATTTTCTTTTTAACAAGAGATCTAATCCATTCCAGAATGATCAATGGATGAATATATTTCTGAACAACTATTTTTACCCAAAGACCCGATCCATGTATGATATTCCATACATTCTTAGCTGCAAGAGCTTTAGCAAAAACAGCAGGCACTTTCAGTCCCCAACCCCCCTACAAACTTTGGACTTGCCAAAGACTTCCAGGATGTCCAAGGTAAACCAAAAGAATTCTTATTTCCAGACCATAGAAATTTGAAACATAACTTTTTGATTTTCTCAATAATCCCCACCAGTATCCAGAAATGCATCCAGTAGACCAGAATGGCCTTAAGGCCAGCTTTAATCAAAATCAGCTTACCTCCCTTGGATAACCAACGAAAGATCCAGTTTTTAATCCTTTTTTCCACCTTAACGATCAGCCAGTCCCAATCCTTTAATAGATATTTGCAAGATTTAAGATAAAACCCAAGGTACTTCATGCCATTCTCAATTTTGTCAACAGAAAACAAAAATATATTCTGTAAAGTAATAACCTCTGATTCTTCCAAACAAGAAGAATATAAAGAAGATTTATCATCATTGATCTTCATCACTGATGCCTTACAGAAGATCATTAATATCTCATACAAAGTAGAGAGAGATTGCTCAGAGCCATCATTAACCATAACAATGTCATCCACAAACAGAACATGAGTTAAGACAATATCATTACCAAATGATATACCATGATAATTCCCACAGTCTTTGGCAAAAAGAAGATCCCTACCTAGACCTTCAACAACAATAAGAAACAGTAAAGGTGCCAAGGGACAACCTTGCCTAAGTCCCCTTCCAGATTTGAAAAAAGTTGTTGCAACTCCATTGATAAGTAAGGCAAAAGATACATAAGAAATACTACTCATAACCCAAGAGATGAAATTCCCGGCAAAACCCAGTTTTGAGAGAATGACCCGCAAATAGGTCCAACCAACTCGGTCATATGCTTTTGATAAATCTATTTTTATCATCACGGACTTTAATTATTTACTATGAATAGTATGCATTCCTTCCTGAATGACCCCAACAGCATCGGAATCTATCTACCCAGCAAAAAGCCAAACTGTTCACCAGGTATACACCTACCTAGAACCTTTCTAATCCGAATAGAGATGATCTTACCCATAATCTTGTCAAAAGAAATGGGATGGTCATTCTTAGGAATCAGAGCTATAAAAGTAGAATTGAATACCGTAGGAATTTTACCACTTATCCGAGAAAGCTCAATAACTTGCAGGAGATCCTCACCCAAAACATCAAATAGACATCTATAAACCTCTACAGGAATCCCGTCCGGCCCCGGGCTCTTATTATTTTTACTAATGGATAGGATAAACTGAATTTCTTGCAAAGTAACAGATTTCATAAGATCACTATTATCATCCACAAATATAGATGGAGGAAAATAACCAGCACTCTGCACAATTCCAAGAAGATGAAGATCTGCTTCTTCCTGAAACAGAGACTCGAAATGATGCACCCCTGCCCTAGCAATAGCCTCAAAACCTTCAACTAAATTACCATTATCATCTTCAATTTTCCAAATAGAGTTAAGATTTTTCCTATGAGCAGCAAATTTATGGAAAAAATGTGTGTTATCATCTCCACATAACAACCATAATGCCCTACTTTTCTGTCGAGCCTCCTTTTCCCGATCACATAAAATAGTTCTCTTTCGGGTTTCTAGCTCAACCATAGAAAATTTTTCCTCTTCCGTATTAAAACCAAAACCCATCTTATTAAGATTATCCTTCATAGCAGATTCAATATCAACTAAATCCTTAATGTCCTGAGCTTTTTTCTTCACCGACCAGGATATAGACACCTCTTTTAATCGTTTAAGGTTCACAACAAACTAAGATGCAGGGGAAACCTCTGAACAGGACTCATATACTACCTAGGATGCTTTTAATAAAGAAACCAGCTCATTGTTGGCTAACCAACAGGCATTAAACTTGAAGGGACAACGAGCCTTAAGATTAACGGTCAAGATTTGTAAATAAACAAGTTGATGGACAGAATCTCCTCCACACCCAATCCATTGTTTAAAGAGAAAATCATTGTCCAGAAAATCGGCCGAAATGAGTAACCAGTCCAATCTTTTACAAATACTCTCAAACCCAATTCGTCAATTAGACCAAGTTGGAAGTGAAACCACAGGAACAATATCCACAAGTCCAAGTCCTTCCAAATGATTAATAAAGAAATTAGTTAAAACATCCACGCGAGCTTTAACTCCCCAGATTTCAGAATAACCCAAGGAGAAATTTAGATCCCCACCAAAAACCAGTTTTGGACATTTGAAACATTCCATTTCCAACAGGTTATTCTAGAAAAATTCCCTAATAATATAAGGCCCATAAAGGTTTATAAAACATAAATCCAACTGCAACTCAATAGAATATAGTACAACACACAGGCCAGAGCACAAAGCCCATGCATTGAGTAAATGAAAATTACAAGTCCTCCACCCCAAAAGTAGACCCCTAGATCTGCCCTTGGCATCCACTGACACAAACTTCCAATCTTTTAACAACAATTCCAACTCCCCCACCAAAATACTCCCATCACACATTGTTTTTTGCAAGAAAATAACATCTAAAAACTGCTCACCAATCAACCTTCACACGGCTAGTTTTTTAGGTAAACTAGCCAAACCCCTACAATTAAGGGTCATCATAATCATACGGGAAACTCTGTGGGGGCATACACCACTCTAAGTGCCCCAGGAACATCCTTCACTTCAGAAATTACAGTCAACAAACGACCAACACTACCCTGAACAGAGAGATGTGTCTGAGAAGGGTCACGGTCTGAACCAAACCCTCCATCTTTGTTAACCTTCGAGCATGACCAAAGGAAATATCCCTTGCTGACTACAAGAAAACCATTAAGAGGAGAAACAAAACCAAGATCCCTCAGTGCATCAGACTGGACCGAGTTATATGAAGAACCCACAGCAAAACCCTCAACATTCTTATCCCGCACCAAACCTTCAAACTCAGATAAAGAAGTAATACACAAAGGTTTAAGAGACATCAAAGTGACAGGGTGAGACCCTAAAACCGCCTCATCACTTAAAGCCTTGGGAGAAAGGTTCAAATCCTCCAATCCATCAGATTTATCAAAACCCATCTTAACCCTCGGATTCTGCCCTCCGTTCTTAACTCGCCAAATCTTATGGGCAGAACCATAATAGGGTTTTTTGTTAAACGGTAACAAGCATTCATCCATCAAATGACCAAAAACATGGCACCTATTACACCTAAAAGGGACTCCCAAATAATCCAAGGGCTGACTGAATTCAGAACTACCTCTTTTGATCACTAAATCAGCAGGAAGACCATTCCAAAAATCAAGCAACACCAAAACCCTACCCAGATAGCAAACCCCAGACTTCAAGAAAGACAAATCAGTTTCCAGGTGAGTGCCCAACGTATTACCAACCAATTTAAAAAAATCTACAGACCATAATTCAAATGGGAGATTGGGGAGTTTAACCCAAATGGGCACTTGATCATACCTTTTGAGTCTTGGATCAAATAAAGGTGTCCACCTTTTGATTAACAAGCCTATTTTATCCCATCGCCAGACACCAACCAGAACCACAGTCGTGTCTTCCTCAGAGAAAATTTTGAAGGCGATCCATCCTCTTGGAAGTAGGTAAACCTCAGGCAGTCGACTAATAACATCTTTCCAAGCCTCAGCAGCCCAAAAATTTAACCCTTCAGAAATATATTTACGCCCACCGAAACGCCCAACCAGGGTCATGGCATTAGTCAAGACAATCTCATTTAACCCAACATCCTCCCCTACAGTCATTAGCATCGGTTTTTCAAATTTCTTGATAGTCCAATGTGCCTGTTTCTGTTTCACCCCCACCTCCGACTGAACAGGCGACGGATGACCAAACACCTTCTCACCAACAGCTTCTGAAACAGCCTATTTCGTCTTCAGGAAATCCTCATTACCAACAGGGCCTTCAATCATGCCAAAAGACAGATTTCCTGAACCAAGAATCCTACGATTCCTAACATCAAAACTAGAAAGCTCACAAGAAGCCACAATACACTCACTGTCGGCTAAAACCAAAGGTTCATAGTCATTCGACCTAATCACCTTACCAGAAACCACTGCACAACCCACAAATTTATCCTCCACGCGCAACAATGGACACCCCAAGCTATCCCCCGACGCATCTGGCACCGGAAACTCACCAGAGCGCACAGCACAATGGCAGCTAGGATAAACCGGATCTGCAGAAACCCTAAGCCCATCTCTAATGCTACCTTTAAGAGACTTCTCTCCACCCGGCGACAGAAAAACCTTACCAAAAACCACTGCATTACCCTCAAATTCATCCTCTGCGCACAGTAATGGACACCCCATGCTGCCCCCTGACGCACTTGGCACCCGAAACTCACCAAAGTGCACAACACAATGACAATTGTGAAAAACCAGATGTGCAAAAACCCTAAGACCATCACGGAAACTACCTTTAAGAGACTTCCCTCCACCCAGCAGTGTATGAGCTAAACGCTTCAAAGTTCGAAGCGACATGTTTGTGTGTCACAGTAACAAAGAGGCCGAGCGCGAGATGGCACTCACCAGGTCAAAGGGTACATGTAGAGATAAAGACAAAGCATCTAGTACGTTATGTACATTCTGTAGTTACTACCTCTGTCCATATTAGATGCGTAGAGTTATTCTCTAATAGCCTCATGAATTCTTCCTCCTCTTTAACAATACATATACATAATAATAAAATCGTGATATGCGATTGGATGGTATTCATATTAAATACTAATCGAATTTATGGAAAAGGCTCCTCCTTGCTTTTGGAAAATAGTGTTTTTCTTTTAAATAAAAAAGATTTATTAAAAATGGAATCTTCTTATTGACTTTCACAACTTTTATTAATAACATTAAAATTTTGAAGTGAAAACATAAATAATATTATTAGAAGTGAAGACATAAATAATATTATTAATATATAAAAAGGAAATACTAAACATTTTACTATTTTGATTTATCATTATAAAATTCATTGAAAGTGTAAAATTGTAAGTTTGAATGGTTAAAATTATAATTTTATAATATTGACTATTAATATTTATAATTTTATTAATTCAAAATTATTTTTTTCAAATTTGAAATGAGAAATATTAATTTTCTTTCCCAAGAATAAATTCATAAAACAATTAAACTAAAACTTTTAATATTTTTAATAACTAAATACAAATAATAATTATTATTGGTAATAATAAATATGTTAAAATTCAACAATGAATAACTGAATAATAAATTTGGTTAATTAAATAATTAAAAAAATTATACCAAACAAAGTTATATATTTATATATCAAGATTTCAAGTTAGAGATGTTATTTAACTACACTAATTGAGAGAATATCTCAACAACACTTAAATACCTAAATTAATTGGAGAAAATCTCTCACAACTAATTAGATTTAAAACAAGCTCCTAAACCATAGGAACAAACAACTCATTAAACAATAGGAATAAACATCTCGTTAAACAATAGGAACAAACAAACTTCAACATTTTGATCTTTACAAATTTTCATTGATGATGATGATGATCATTAAAGTCCACTCACAACAACTTTGGTTTATTGGACCTTAAGAAGGATAATACTTGGTTTATTTTAAAATCTTGTTCTTATGCTAAAAAAGCTTGCCAAAAAGCTTTCTAAACTCACTATAGTTTTGACAAATTAGGAAGTTATAAAGGTTTGTACTGCAACAAATATTATGAAACTAGAATTTAATGTGGGTTTAAGCAAAACACTCTAATAAAAAAATGAAATTATACAAATTATTTGAAATTACAATTTAAAATTGTTGAAATTAGAATTTTATATCAACTACTAATATTAATTCTATTAATCTAAATTAATTTTTACAAAATTTGAATAAAAAATATCAAATTTATATGAATTTTATTTTAAGTAATAAAAAAACAAATTATAAAACAATTAAACTAAAAGCTTTTAATATCTTCCATATATAAATGCAAAAATGGAATAAAATTGAAAAAATTAAAAAAACAACATAAATTAATATTATATATATATATA
>LPNX010002626.1:96321-118092 GCA_001517045.1 Pseudotsuga menziesii
ATTGGTATACTATCGTTGTTACCATCATCACCGAAATAAATAAATCTTATATGTATTATAAATTAATCTCAATCCATTATGGAATCTTTTCGCTTTACATCTGGTAATTGGACAACATGAAACCCTCTTTACTTTCATAAAAGCAAAATGCAGATTCGTTTAAGAAAGAAAACTGTGAAGAATTGAGAATTGAAATATTGGAATATACCATCCATGCTATCTATCATTGATTTAAATCTTAAATCTCTGTAAAGTCGTGTCGTGCCAAAAGAAACACGACACACCCTTTTTGAATACTCCAGCTACATAGGTATATGGAAGCAGATAGCTAGGGCACAATTCCCCCACCCTAGATTACGTGGCCTTCACCTGAATCTTTTAAAATCCAATAAAAATGGTATCAGTTAGCCATCATGGACACAGAGGATATGATTTGTGGTCAGAGAATATTTCAATTGTGGTCAGAGAATAAAACATTTATTGAAAAATAGAATGCATCATGAACAACTTACTACTGCATTTTGGATGTAAGAGTTGTTGTTAATGATTGAGGCTTTGTTATCAATAATGTGGGCTTCTCTTTATCTCCTACAATTCCAACATTGTGATTTCATCTATGACTTCATGCAATCCTTCACATGCCAACAAAGTAATAGATAGAATAGTTGATAATTTGATGAAGCTCAACCATCAATGAATCACAAGTTTTCAAGCTAAGTAAGAAAGAAAGCATTATGAATTTATCACCTTAATCATGTCAGCAAAGCACAAGGAAAACATCACCATGGTAAAGGCTATGTGCAAAGGCATGAGTACCCTTTCCTAGCTGTAGTAGATAAAGAAACTCATGTAAAAGCCAATAAAAACCATTGTATTAATCAGTAGCTATATTAGCATTATAATGAGTTCACAAGTACTATTGCTACAAAAACCCAACTCAATAAGGCCCGACATACCTTAGTAATCACTGACCTTAGCTTCCCTCACTGCTACTATAGGTCCATTATCAACATTGTTAAGCAATTCTCGTCCTTATTTCTTTGCCAGATCATTCCAAACACTCACTATCAATGTCTTCTTGCTGTATTTGTATTCAAACCCAACAAAAAAAACACGTTCCTTAGTAGGGGACTTTACTACAACATTGACATCAGGGTTTTTTTTCAGAAATTTTGAGCACAAGTATTTATAGCAATATTGCAGGAGTAAAATAATATAAAATTGACAACAAATGTCTTAGATGTGACATGCAATATCCATTACTTGTCTTGACCATTACTCCAATTCTCTCCTCAAAACCACATGACTAACAAACCCCTTTTATTTAAATTATTGCAATTTTTATAAGCATAAGCAATGAAGAAAATTGTAGTAAACCTCACCTTTCATCCGCAATTGTAATGTCACGCTTGGGGATCTCTTCATTGTTTATTTTCTTCTTGATGCTTTGAACCGGCGATACACTTTGAACAACTCCAATGACATCTACAGAAAATACGCTAGAAAAAAATTCAAACATGTGATGGAAACTCACGAAAAAGGAATGTGAAATCTTTAGTTACCAAAAAAATACTTTTATTATTTAAACCAAAGGACACTGACCAACAAGATCCCTCAAATTGACATATGTACCAAGCTCATACACTTTCACAAAGTTATGTTTATATTCTGGGATATGGACCCCTTCCTCGACTGCTTTTTCAACTTCTAAATTTGCATGCAATGTCATCTCGTAATCATTTTCCACTGTTTTGAATTTGCTTACTTGCCACTCAAAGGGTTCCTTTTGAGCTATAATAGACCTTTCCCAATTCAAACTTATTCCAGAACTTATCTACAGCTTTCTTAAACATAATTGCCTGAATTTGAGTTCCCTGAAGCAAAAGAAGAAAAAAAATCAAGTGGAAAACACTTATTAGAGTTGTTATAGACTTATTGTAGAATCAAAGTATAGAAACCAATTAGAACCAGTCAGTCACAACAAGCTTAGAATCAAAGTCTAGACACCAATTAGAACCTACAATACATATCAATTTCTTACAAAGACAAACAGTATACTCCTTTTTATGTTCAAGTTTGGTTTCTTTCTCAATGTGCTTGAAGGTGAGACATCATTTAGTCATGGAAGAAACTCTGAATTAAGCATCAATTTATACGATATGGAATACAGAGCAATAAAACACACATATTTGTAGACTATAGGGTGTCTTCCATAACCAAATGATATTTCACCTTAAGGCACATTGAGGAAGAATAACTGAGATATTTCTAAACACTCATATTTGAAGAATACCTGAGATACTTCTATCAAAGTCATTTGGGTTGCCAGAAAGGCACCCTCTTCAAGTGGGGGAAAAGCGAGTCCATTTTCATCATCTACAGTTGCAGGTGAAGCAGAATCTGAAAATGTACTTGCACAACATGCAAAATGATGCATATAAAGCGAAAACCCTTGTAGTAAAACATAGGAAATACTTTAGTAACTTCAGTAGATTACAATACATGTTGTTGCTATAGAAACATTACCAACAATCTTCACCCATTCATCTTCAAGTTCTTTCCAGCCACTGCAGTACAACACACTGAAGCAATAAACACATTAAAGCCTTTTAGTGTTCACGTAGGTAGGTCCAAGTCAGCTTAAATCCATAACGACTGTTTATTTCACTTGTGATGGGATAAGTTCCCCTATTGCAAGTAAAATTAAGAAACTGTTGCTATGAATAAACTACATTTCTCCATAACTAAATGTTGGAATTAAGCATTAGCCTTTATTCATGCTTCTAACTTTGAACCAAGAGGTTTAGGATTCCAATACCTGATAATCCTTTTCACCATAGACCAAATTTCCTTTAAAATGTGCTTCTGCAACCGATTAACTTGTTTCCCAATCTCAGTTTTCTAGATAGAACAACCCATTGCACAACATGTTGGATATTGAACAAGTTGGAAAAAGGGTGTTTGAATTTACATCACATGCAAAAAACTCCTCCAAACCCTATTTTACATAAAAGAGGGAACGATGTTCAACTGTCATTGAGGGTATTTTTTAAATGACAAAAAACATACCTTTAAGGTTCCCCCCTGTGAGTTGCATGAATTCCAATCTTCTCAAGCACTCGTATAACTGACTATCAGACTGTAACTTGAAAGGGGATTGATTATTTAGAAAAATGAGTACAACTGACTATCATACTGTAACATTAAAGGGTATTGATTATTCAGAGAAATGAGCGCACCCTTGTGTAGACATTTTTCAAGAATTTTTGTTGTTCCAATCAAATACACATAAGAATTTATGCAATGTATGTTTAATGGTTGCTAATGAAAAACCACCTTTCAAAGCACTATTGCCTTCAAGGTTGATTCAATAAAACTAAATAATTTTGAATTTAGAAGAAACATTACCTCATATGGGTTTGCAAGAATGTCTCTGATCTTGGAGACCTACTTAAGTACCTGGTATTCTTCCTCGATCTCTTTGGTGAGGGCTTCGTGATCTTCCTCCCACATTAGTTTAGGGTGTTAGCATTTATTTTAGCAGGTTGAAAATCGTGAATAGCAGGCTTAAACCTGGAAACGTTCCAGCGCTAAAGGCAAGGGCGTTTTTGGTGATACGCAAAGCTTAAAAATGGGTGTGCGCAAGCATTACAGCTACGCATGCCTTAGATGGGGGAGTCTTAACAGTGCAACAAGATGATGAGGCACTAAGATCATTGACCCCAGGCAGCAGAAACATTTCAGCAAGAAGCGCGGCATCCCATGACATTCTCCTACGAGTTCAGGAATTTATTGCAAAGTGGAAAAGCCTCTAGTGAGAGAGAAATCCTACGGAGGAGGCTAGCTCTCTATGTGGGACGATCATGGAGAGATTGGAAGGCCATATTCTACCATGGGTGAGGCTCTCTATTTATTCCAGGTTGAAAACCCTAAAAACAAAAAAATTAAACAAAGGAATGAAACACAGAAAATACAAGGCAGTCGTTTAAGCAAAAACCAAGAAGAGCGTTTTTTATTAGAGAGAGTCCTCTTATATAATGAGGAGTTTGCTTAGTTACATAGATAAAAGTAATAATTAATAAACCTAAGTTAACCCTTCTCCTTCTTCTCTACGCTCGCCCAATTCCTCCTTGTTTAGATCTGGAAGCGTCCTCGCTTCCATGAGAAGGTGAGGAAACATGCTATGCAAGACTTCAACTGTGATCCACTTTTCCTGAGTTGTGGTTTGTCCTTGACAAGCCATCAGATAAGAAGTGTATACCCGGTTCGTTATAGAACAGGTCCAGGTGTCCAATAGAGTGTCTTTTGCCAAGTGGAGTTGGAAGTCTGGAATGTTGTCGACTGGATGAGTATGGTGACTGGTTCCTCCAATAGGGGAGGCTCAAACAATTTCAGATGATTGACATTAATGACATTGTGGATTCCCAGTTGTGGTGGAAGATCCAATCTGTAATAATTTTCTCCAATTTTGTCATGGATGGTAGAAGGGCCATATCTTATTGGCAGGAGCTTTTGATGCCGGCCTTTGAAGCATTTTTTATCCAAGTGTAAACAAACTTTATCTCCCGGTTGAAAGGTCAAGAATGTCATTTATTTTTCATGGTGTTTCTTGGCATGATCTTGAGCTGCTTTGAGTGTTGTTGTGACTCCAGTGTGGCATTGTGCCAAATTTGTTGTAGAAACCTTTGGGTGGAGATTTGTTCCTATTTTTGGTGCACGATACCCTGAGGAGCTAATGTGAGTGGGAGCTCTACTGGAGATGCTGGTTGGAAACCCAAACAGACTTCAAAAGGAGAAAACCCGATAGAGGAATGTGCGGCCTTGTTGTAGCTATGCTGGAGGATGTGCAAATAATTTTCCCATTATTTGCTGCGCCCAAAGTAAGTTATGAGAGGATGGACCAAGACCCTGTTCACCACTTTTGTTTGGCCATCCATTTGAGGATGGAAGGTTGTCGAAAACTTGAGTTGTTACATGAGTAGCGCCCAAATTGTCTTCCAAAATGTGCTTAGGAAGAGAGAATCTCTGTCTGATATGATAGTGCTTGGTAGGCCAAAATGTGGCTAGACATGCCGAAAGTATAACTCTGTTGTTTGTGTTGTCATAGTAGTTCTTGTGCATAGAATAAAAAGTGCCATTTTGTTGAAGTGGCATACCACTACCCAGATTGCATCATGTTTCTTTTGGGTGGTTGGGAGTCCACTAATAAATTCCATGGAGATTGACTCCCAAGGCTATGAAGGAATAGGTAGTGGCTGATATAAGCCATGTTTTCAACTAGATGGCTTGGATTGGGAGAATAATGCACAACCTTGGATAAATTTTTCAACTTGGGGCTGCATGGAAGGCCAATGGAAATGGCGTTGCATATTTTGGATGGTCTTTGTGGTAGCAAAGTGGCCACCATAAGTTGAAGCATGCGCCTCCCTGATGAGCAACAGGTGCTCCTGTGAGTGTGGAACACATAACAAATTGAATTTATAAAGCCAACCATCCCAGATAGTGTAGTCCAGGGAGGGGGTCTGATTGATCTCTGTGGGTCTATGTAAGGCTATCCAAATATTTTGAAAATTCGGGTCCGTAGCATATTGGTCCTTCCATGTGTCATAGTTGGCACAATGCACCTCTAGAATGGAGAGGACTATAGTAGGTGGCCGACTGAGCAAATCAGCCATCTTATTCGAAGTGCCTTTATTTTATCGGATGACCATGTGAAACTATTGAATGTAGGAGGCACATTTAAGGTGCCTTTGTTCTTGAATCTTTGACTAAGAATTGATGAAAATCAAAGGATGGTGGTCTATATGCAAGATGGTTTCTTTACCTAGCAGATAATGTATCCATTGCTTGAGGGCTTAAACTAGGCTGTAAAATTCTTTGTCATAGGTGTTATAGTTCATATTGGCCTAGGAAAGGTTTTCAGAATGATAAGAAATGGGGTGGCCTCCCTATTTAAGCACGACCCCAATAGCATATTATGAGGCATTGGACTCAATCTCAAAATGTTAAGAGAGATCCGACAGATGTAAAACCGGTGATGAGTGCGGAACTCAGAAATCATAAAGCTAACAACCGACGGAAACCTTTATCCATGTTTTTTCCTTCTGCATTCCACCTTTCCTTCCTCGAATGCAGAACTCGGGAATGGGAAATCCACCTGTTTACATTAACCCTTTTTTCCCATTTTTCGCTTCTTGCCTTCCGCCTTCCACAGGAGGATTCTGGGGTGCATAAAATATACTTTTGCCTTGGAATTTCTAGCTCTTTTTCTGCTTCCGAATTCCACCTTTCGCAAGTGGGTTTCAGGAATCTGAAATCCAACATTCTGCCTTGAATCAACTTCTCTCTTCTCCTTCCCGCCTTCCATAGGCTGACTCTGGGGGGCGGAAACACTTAAGTTAGATGTATTTTGACTCTGTAATCAAGCTTCTAGACTCCATGAACTTAGGAAAAAATGTATTGGAAACGAAAAACATATGCAGAAGTAAAATGCAGGAAAATATAACAGCAACAACTCTACTTAAATCATCTAACAAGAATTCAACACATTCATACATTCATAAGCAATTACATTGTAGAATTGAGAATAACTAGAGATTGCTAATCTTGAGGATGAAGTTGTCCTACAACTAGCTATGTCGCTGCAACGTTCCACCCAACCATAGGCCAGTGTGTTCCTTAATCTCTCAACACCACTGCCACCCCCGAGTTGGGTATGACTTCCACAAGGAACTAGGGAACAATGGGATCACACATGGCTAGAACACATCAAAACATAGCTGATCCAACCTCTAGTTGGGTTTATCAGGTTGCTAAGGAAGTGACTTACACCTGGTCAAATGCACACCAAGGCTTAGCCAAACCAACTAACAGTTGGGTTTATTAGGCTGCTAAGGTAGTGGGAAGGTAGGATTGCTAAGCTAGTGAGCTCAACCACATAGCTATGGACACCTACACCAGATCTATCCAGCTTGGCATTACACAATACCAACACACCCAACACAAGGAAGTATTCCCTTCACTGATACACAGTCCCTTAAGCCATTCCTTCCCTTCCAGTGCTCTTCAGGGTGTGCATAGAAGATTTTCCAGCCCCTCTTAATCTGTCTGTGAGGTTCCTCTCTTCACTACGTTTTTCAGCCAATTATGGGCCTCTTCCAATCTTAAGTCTCCCATACAAAAATAGGGATGCTCGGCACAACAAAATACAACCTTGGACAGAGTAAAACAGGATTCCACTATGTACATAGAAAATCGTTGTGGAACTGTTCGTCCGTGACTCTGGATAGTCGATCTCAATTGTGAATGAACGAATGATGAACAACAACCACTAAGGAGCACAAAAAAACCTTCCCGTGACCGATGAAAGACGGACTGGCACGCATCATGTGCTTCCTTGCGTCAGAAGAAATATCGTGGCTTCCCAGACTGCAGGTTGTAGGCTGCAGCTATAGGTAAGATGAGTCACGAAATCGCTTGCCATGCCTTGCTCTGCCCAAGACATTAATTTCCTCAACTAACTTCTAGAAGAAATGAATGATTGAGGACAAAGGACAAAAGGTAGTTGAGGGTTTTCTAGGTTTCCCCAATGAAATCTGGTCTCATCCTATTGGCTCAAGAGTTTGACTAACTCCCCTCCCTATTCCTTGTGAAATCATGCCCCCATCTCTTTGACGTTGCAGTGCATAGCTAGTTGTGGTGTTTTATTAATTGCATTTTTACCTGGTGTTCAAAAATATACTGTGCCTGACTTAGCACCATAACCATCGGTATCAACCCTGATCACTGATACACACAACACCAAATCAATGGTAGGGCCTTTGCCTTGGGCTCCTTGCCATGATTTAATACAATATATACACCATGTACAATTTCAATACCGTGGGATCAAAACCGAGGTGTTACACTAGTTAGACTCTCTTAACCATTCTTTCTTTTTATCATTTTTAGCAGGGAAAATTGTAGGGGCAAAATTTAGACCATGAACTAATTTTCGATGTTTTTTTACAAAAGAATATTCGTCATTTTCCATTTTTTCTAATATGATTTGCCCAACTTCCATGGGATAATTTTGGTTACTCTAAAAATTGCCAAAAATGTCCAGAAACTATATAAAATCCTTAGAAATTTGAATATTTTAACTAAAATATTGCCAAATATTTTATGGTCGGAAATTTAAGAATTAGAAAAAATCGTCAAGGTTTATACACTTTAAGAAAATTATAGATCCTTAAAATTCTCCATAATTTTCAATAGTATATTTGGCTTGATTTCTCCAACTCTAACACGTAATTAATCCATATTCAATCTAGCAAATGTTGCAAGCCCACCAACAACAAACAACAAGGCTACTACATATTGCAATGCTATACTACCTATTGCAATGCTACTTCCCAAATTGAGTATTCAAGAACAAAATATGTAGAATATGACCCTACAATTAGAAGAGTTATTACTAGATTTAAAAGAGCTCCATATGTAATTAGATTACTGATTAACGAAAGTATACCTAGGTCCTTTTCTTTTTATAGAACATCCATGTTTTTAGTCCGAGAAAAACATGAACATATAATAATAAGCTTACTTTTTTTTTAGATATCAATCTCAATTGTTCCAATGACCCCTCAAATTTAATGTAAAAATGAAATTTCAAGTCAAGAGGAACGACTTCTTTGTTAATATGATAATTGTATGACAAGAACATAAAATGGAAAGAGATTGGTCTCCATTTTAAGGAGACCAACATCTTTTTTAATATAATGATGCAAGCAACTATTAAGGAAAGCATTTGGAATTTTTTACAAGATGGGATATTGAGTGAAATCTACCTCCTCAACTTTGTTAATGGCCACGAATGACTTTTGAAGACTCATGCATGCCTGGCTGCGTCTAGCTACCGCCGTCTGCTGTTGGGTTTTCTGGTGCTCACGCGCCTCCATGGCTGCGCCTGGGGGAGGTCTCTCCCCTCCCTCTGCTTTGATCTCTACCGCAGAAGCCTTCAGAAGATTACTAAAGTCACCAGGCTTCAATCCGGTGGCCCCTCCCATCCCGAAGTTCATCAAAAAACTGGATGAAGTTCCTGAAATCGACTTCCCAAGTGAACAACCCATCAAGATAGCCCTCGCTCTGGCGGAGAGAGGTTTGGTAGGCTAGTTCATGGGCTTATGGCCCTCAACAAGAACCACAGATGATTGGATCCAGAGAAACTGGAGACCGTAGCTCAAAAACAGTGTTACCTGCTACCCAGTTGGACGAGGGTTTTTCATTTTTGAATTTATAGCCAAGGAAGACTGGGATCTAATCTTCAGAAACGGCCCATATTTCATGGGATCCCAGGGTTTGTATCTCAATAGATGGACTCCAGATTTCAATGTAGAAGTTGATGTGCCGAAAGAGGTTCCAGTGTGGGTAAGGCTACCAAATCTTCCAGTTCATTGCTGGAATGTTCAAACCCTTGAAAAAGTATGAAATGCTCTTGGAAAATACATAGACAAAGCAGAGAATAAGGGCCAATATTCCTGTTCCAGAATCTGTGTAGAGGTAGATCTCGAAGCCGGTCTATTTGAGGCAGTCAAACTAAAAGTTGGAGACTGGCACCATTATCAGAAGCTGGATTATGAACAGCTTCTGTTCAAGTGCCGGCAATGCCATGAGCATGGTCACTTCAAGAGAAATTGCCCCAAATCAATTGCTTCAGAAGAAGGAGAGGGATGGCAAAAAGCAAAAAAAGGGAAATCAAATCCCAAAAACCAAGGGAAATACAGAATCAACCGCTAAGCACAAATAATTCCAACCAGGAAAGCACAAAATCTGCCCCAATCATTATCCAAAATGATGAGGACCCACAGAAAACCATCGAACTAGAAGGGAAATACCCAGCTGATGCGAGCACTGAAGGAAATCAAAAGGTAAAACAACCGAGCTGTAAAGATGCAGAATTCCAGATCACAGATCCACTGGAACCTGGGGAAATACCCCTTCATGATTCAGCGCGGGCTGCTGAGACCCCCGGAACCTCCAAAGAAGTAAATGAAGACCCCACGTTGATAGAAATTGATCTAGGCGAGGAAACGGACGAAGGTTCATCAAGTAGTCTGCATGCCTTACCTATCAAAAATCCAAGAGGAAGGAAATAAAAAAAAAGAAAAGAGAAGAAGCAACCTACCTAGCTGTCCTCGAAGGCTCACAAAAAACTCTAAAAGGCATTATGAATACCAGATCCAAAAAAGGAACAGATCTGGCCTCAAAAGGGGCCAACCCCAACCTCCATAGTAATTAATGCAGTACATTTCCTGGAACTGCAGAGGACTAGGATCTACTCCAAAAGAAGAAGCTATGAAAGATCTTGTTCGAATTCATACTCCCGAGATTCTGCTAGTCCAGGAAACGAAAATGGAGGAATCTACTGCCCTCCGTATTGGGAAAAAGTTCTAGAAAAAAGGTCCTGGAATTGGCAACAACTCCAGAGGTGCTTCTGGAGGTATCGCTACGTTCTGGGACTCAAATCTGTATAACCTCGAAGCTGAAGAACGGACTTTGCACCGGGTTTTCACCAAACTCAGCCACAAACCTTCAGGACGCACTGTAAGTATGTTTAACCTTTATGTTCCCGTCATGCACTCTGAGAAAAAAGAATGCTGGAACATGTTAGAGTCCTTTCTTAACTCCCAGCATTTAGAAAATATCATTATAGCAGGCGATCTGAATGTCACCCTCGCTGCCAATGAGAAAAAAGGAGGCACGCCGGTCAGAGACCCATCAAGAGAATGGGTGGAAGATATCATACTCGGTTGGGATCTGTTAGATATAAAACCTGCGAAAGGAATTTTTACTTGGACCAATAAGAGAAATGGTCCTGGCCATGTTGCATCCCGCCTTGATAGGTTCTTAGTCCACTCTACCTTTCTTTCTCTTGGCCTTTTAGCTTCTTCCAAAATCCTTCCTCATTGCATCTCCGATCACAAACCAGTCCTCCTCGAGCTGGCCCTCGATCAAGACCTTGGCCCGATCCCCTTCCGCTTTAGCCCTCTCTGGATCCATCATGAATACTTTTTGCAAATAGTGTCTGACTCTTGGGATAACCAAATAAAAGGATCTCCATCCTTCATTTGGGAAGCCAAAATAAAAAGACTTAGACATGATCTGAAAAGTTGGGCTAGGAGCATCACCTCCCCCATCTCAAAAAGAAAAACAGCGTAGGAAGAGCTAGAAGCTCATCAACTTCACATGGACACCTCTTCCATCTCAGACTATCATCTAAAAAAAGAAGAGACCCTTCAGAAAGACTACTTCTCAGCCTGCAGGTTAGAAGAAGAGTATTGGAGGCAAAAATCCCGAAATCTCTTGATCTTAAGTGGGGACAAAAATACCAAGTACTTCCATAAGCAAGCTGAGGCTCGTAAGAACTATAAAGCGGTCACTAAAATAAATTTTCAAGGAAATCTGGTTAAATATGTTGAAGGCATCAAGCAAGCAGCCGTGGCCACGTTCTAAGAGCTTTACACAGCCCCAATAGAGGATCCGATTGACACCTCTTCTCACCCTTTTGATCTCATCCCTCACCTTATTAAAGCTGTTGATAATAACTTCCTTTCTGCTCCAATCACCATGAATGAAGTCAAAGAAGCTCTTGCGCTCATGAAACCTGACAGTGCCCCAGGCCCTAATGGTTTCACTTCTAGATTCTTCACGAGTTGCTGGCCTATAATCAAGATTGATCTCTTAAAAATGATCCAACACTCTCAAAAGGTAAACAAGCTGGGAGGTAGCACTAAATCTTCCTTCCTAGCTCTGATCCCGAAAGAAAAAGATGCCAATACTTTCAACAGGTTCAGGCCTATTTCTTTGTGCAACACAGGGTACAAGATCACAACCAAAATTATAGCCAACAGATTGAAAAGAATTCTGCCCGGCATTATTTCAGAAAATCAAGGAGGCTTCATCAAAGGCAGGAAAATACTCAACAACATCATTCTCGTCCAAGAGGCAATCCATTCAAGCTATCAACGCAAGGAGAAAGGTATGGTCGTCAAACTTGACTTGGCTAATGCTTTTGACCGTGTTAGGCATGACTTTCTGTTTGCAGTCATGGAAAAGTTTGGCTTCTCACATGCTTTCATAAGCTGGATCAAAGGCTATATTGGCGACCCGTGGATATCCCCTCTAGTTAACAGAAGGCCCACAAGTTTCTTCAAAGCCTCAAGAGGTTTAAGGCAGGGCTGCCCACTGTCCCCTCTCCTCTACGCTATCCAAGCTTCAATGCGCAGCTTTCAACTCAACCTGAGCCAAGAAATCCATATGCTGCCAGGGCTAAGAATAGTAAATAATGTCAAAGAAATAAATCATGCCCAATTTGCTGATGACACTCTGTTGTTAGGGGGAGCAAGCATTTACTCAACTGAACAATTCAAACAAGAACTGGATTTATACAAAGAGGTGTCAGGAAGTAAAATAAACTTCCACAAAAGCAAAATTTACAGCTGGAAGTGTTCAGCGAGAGAGCTAATGGAAATATCCAGAATTCTTGGGATGGAAAGCACTGTGGACTGGGACAATTTCATTTACCTAGGCATCCCAATATGCAAAACTAAAATTAAATCTGCTAATTGGGAACCTATTTTAGACAAGCTTAAAGTCAAAATCCAAAGGTGGAGCGCTAACTGGCTCAATCTAGCCAGGAAGACAGTCCTGATAAAAACTGTTCTGAATAGTATGCCTATTTATCAGTCCTCAATTCTGCTTGCCCCAAATGCGGTTATCCAAAAAATTGAAGGACTACTCAAGAAATTCATATGGGAAGGGGGCAAAGGGAATGAAAAAAAGATTCATCTAATTAGATGGGATAAGATCCAGAGACCACGTGAGGAAGGAGGACTTCAAATTCGAAACTTAACCATCCAAAATCAGGCTTTAGGAGCTAAGCTATTGTGGCAGATTATCTCAGGGAAATAGAGCTGGAGCAAGGCAGCTCTCTGGAAAAAGTACTTTACTGGAACTAGGAAGAGATGCTTGGACTCTCAGCCCCCAAACAGAAGTGGTTCCCAGGTTTATAATTTATGTAGGAAAGCGCTGGAAGCATTCAAAAAGGACCTTTACTGGATACCTGGGAATGGGAAGTCAATCAAAGTCTGGGAAGACTCCATCCTGGGAGAAACTCCTATCGGTTTACACATGGAAGTGAGTAACCTCAAACTTTGGTTATTGGAGAAAGGAATCACTATGCTTTGGGATCTCTCTGCGTGGGATGATAATGATTGGATCGGTTGGGATCTAGGCAATATCCCTCTTGATCTCTGCAATGAAGCTAAAATTCTGACTAATCACCTCCAAGGAAAATCTCCAATTAAAAAAGACTCCAGAGATAGAAGAGGATGGGGCAACACTTCAGGAAATTACTCCACTGCAGAAGGTTTCAAGAACTTCCAAGCCATCCCTTATGCGGCCCCCAACCCTGTGGTTTGGAAATTCATTTGGTTTAAAGCTTTCATCCCCAAGATTGACATCTTTTGCTGGACGCTGGCCCACAAAAGAATCCTTTCTGGCGAAAATCTAAAGAAAAGAGGAATGACAGGCCCAACTCGCTGCCCACTCTGCAAAAACAAGGAAGAAACCTCGGACCATCTGCTCCTTGGTTGTCATTTCTCAAAAAAGGTTTGGTTGGAAGCCATGAACCTTAACCTCAGCATTAACATGCCTGAAACTATCCATGAGCTGTTCTCAACCTGGATGAACCTTGCTCCCTTTCAGCTAGCCAAGAACACACTGCTTTGTATAGCCTGGAATTGGCTTCCAAAAGCCATTTGTTGGAAAATATGGCATGAAAGAAACAACCGTATTTTCAGAGAACACGAAAACAATCCGACTAAAATTGCTATCCAAGCTAGAGCAACTCTAGGAGAAGCATTAGATCACAACCGGTCTCTGGAAAACAATACAAAGCTGTTGCCGGAAGAGTCTCACTGGTTAGGCAAGATAGTCTCCAATCTCCAGAATCGAACAGGTCCAGCTCAACCTCAGAACGCTCATTGGGAAATCAGACTTGTGGAACGGGACTTCATCAAGTGGAAGGCTTCCCTGAATGAGCCCTGTTTATTCTTCGATGGAGCTTCGAAAGGCAACCCAGGAGCTGCTGGTTGCGGAGGAGTAATTATCATGGAGAATGGCAATGTGATTAGCAATTACTCCTGGGGACTTGGAACTGAATCTAACAACATAGCTGAATTCTGCGGGCTCTTTCAAGGTTTAAAAATCGCTCAGTCCAACGAAATTGGAAATTTATCAGTCTTTGGCGACTCTAGATTATTGATTCAAGCTCTCATTATAAAAAAACGTCCCTCACACATTCATTTGGCTCAACTGTATCAAAAAATCCTCCTGATTAGTAAAAAATTTCAAAGAATAAGGTTCTTTCATGTTCTCCGTGAACTGAACCACTTGGCAGACAAAGAAGAAAACTGTGGCACTCTTTTGGGCAGAGAAATTTAAAAAAAAAATGGAGTTGAGCACCACTGCGACATCCCCTAGTTGTAGAAGATCCAGGATCCCTTTTCAATGAAGCCTTTGATTACCAGAGAACATAAGAATCAAATGAATTGGCAGAAATGGGCAGAAATGGGCAGAAATTTTCCTCAAACCACCAGAAATTCTCTGCAAAATAGCAACCTTGAAAGCTCTGCTCGTGATAGTGATTTCCCTGCTGTAGAAGATCCAGGACCCCTCTCCTTTGATGCCCTTTGATAACCAGAGAACATAAGATTCAAGTGAAATGGCAGATGTGGGCAGAAATGGGAAGAAATTTTCCTCAAACTGCCAGAAATTCTCTACAAAACAGCAACCTTGAAAGCTCTGCCCGTTATAGTAATTCCTTTCCTCAAAGTTTTTTAAGAATTGCTATGTTCAGTCTCCATTTCAAAAATGAAGTGAAAGACCCAGCTGTATCGTTGGATTGCAGGCTCTTTTTAAGCAAAATCGTTGGAATTGCAGGCTCCTTTTTAAGCTTCAAGACCAAAAGAAAGCCTTGCTCTTTCAAAGCCTTCTCCCAAGCTCTGCCATTCTCGATGGAAAGCCTCTCCCGGTCCACCCCATCGCTGAGCAAAGAGATCAAATCAATGGCTGCCCAGTTTTCACGCAGTTCTCTGTTTTCAGCTCTGCCTTAGTTCTTCTTTTATTTATACTCCGTCTTCTCTCAGTCTGGAGCTTGGATTTCTTTTATTCCTTTATATTTAGTTCTATTTTGAATTAGTGCTCTTTGTAAAAGCCCACGGAAGCTGATTTTCTGCGTTTTATCTGTTCTTCCCCAATGTTTAAGTCAAAAAAAATATAATGATGTCATATGAATAAAACTCATTCTCCAATTCAGTCCACATAATCATGGGGGTCAATAGCTTCCAATCGTTGGCTCATTATCATTAAATCATTTGGTCATCACTTGGCCATTCAATAGTTTAAAGTGAAAATCAACCATTACATGAATTTTTTATTTTACAATAACCCTAATATGGTTGGGGAATAACTTGTGCATTCCATCATATCATACCACAAATATGGAGTAGATGGTGGACAATTGGTCTAATGAGTATTACATATTTTGCATGGGCTTAACATCACTATCCTAAACACATAATCTAATAAAGTCCCACTCTTGATTATTTGGAATTGGAAAAAAAATTAATGTTAAACAAAATTTCAAGTCAAGAGGAGCGACTTCTTTGTTAATATGATAATTGTATGACAAGAATGTAAAATGGAAAGAGGTTGGTCTCCATTTTAAGGAGACTAACATCTTTTTTAATACAATGATGTCATATGAATAAAACTCATTCTCCAATTCAGTCCACACAATCATGAGGGTCAATAGCTTCCAAACTTTGGCTCATTATCATTAAATCATTTGGCCATTACTTGGCCATTCAATAGTTTAAAGTGAATATCAACCCTTACATGAACTTTTTATGTTACAATAACCTTGATATCGTTGGGGAATAACTTATTTATTCTATGGTATCACACCACAAATATGGAGTAGATGGTGGACAACTGGTCTAATGAGTATCGCATATATTCCATGGGCTCTCACATCACTATCCTAAACACATAATCTAACAAATTCCCTTTCTTGATTGTTTGGAATTGGGAAAAAAAGTTAATGAAAAATGAAATTTCAAGTCAAGCTTGAACGACTTGTTTGTTAATATAATAATTGTATGACAAGAACGTAAAATGGAAAGAGGTTGGTCTGCATTTTAAGGAGACCGTCATCTTTTTTAATACAATGATTTCATATGAATAAAACTCATCCTCCAATTCAGTCCACACAATCATGAGGGTCGGTATCTTTTAATCTTTGGCTCATCATCAGTACATCATTTGGCCCTCACTTGGCCATTCAATAGTTTAAAGGGAAAATCAACCATTACATGAACTTTGTATTTTATAATAACCCTAATATGGTTGGGGAATAACTTATTCATTCCATGGTATCACACCACAAACATGGAGTAGATGGTGGACAACTACTCTACTGAGTATCACATATTTTCCATGGGCTTTACATCAACATCCTAAACACCTAATCTAACAAAGTCCTATTCTTGATTGTTTGGAATTGGAAAAAAAATATTAATGTAAAACGAAATTTCAAATCAAGGAGAACGACTACTTTGTTAATATGATAATTGTATGACAAGAATGTAAAATGGAAAGTTGTTCACTCTGTATTAAGGGGAACAAATTCTTGTTTTCTAAATTGTAAATCTAATTGAAACAATGTTTAAGTGATGAAATTGGATGTTTATCTAGTTGATGGAATGATTGAGTATGGTAGACTAGTTATCTAGTGGTTGAAAATGTCTATTGAAGAACCCAAATCATCATTGAGGGGAAGAACCTAGATAATCATGAAGGGGATGAAAGGGTTGATGGCAATAATAAATTTTTTAAATTTGAATTTAATATGAATTATAAATAAGCTTAGTTTTCGTATATAGATGATATAAATGATAGAATAGTAAGAAATATTAAATTTACATATTGTTATGTATTTAAATATAAGAGATCACTAGTATTTATATCAAATTATGATAGACCTAATTCATAACTTGATGGTATGCCAATCAGGAAAACAAGATATATAATCTAATAGCCAAGGAATACGAACTTGATAGATAATTATTAACATGTATAAGATTGATAGATGTCTATTTACACTAACACCCACCCTTAACAAAACATAAGGGACTAAACAAAAGAAGACACAGAATGGGTCTCAACAATGAGGTCTACTAAGGTATCCAAGTATAAATTGTTCAACCCCAGATGTGGGTAACACCACGAAATACACACCTTAGGGCTCGACTGACGAGGCAGATAACTGTGCCCTGTTGTCACCTCCTTGGCGTCATGCTTCCATCTTCATTGCGTTGGTCGCCTTCCTCACCGATGGTTGCGCTCCTTAACTCATCCATGGTACGTGTCATTCTTGCATATGTAGGGGGGTACGACTACATCAACTTGTTATTGGCCAGTATTAATGTGCATTTGGGATTGCACTACCGCATTAAGGACACAGGTAGCCCAACATTCATTCTCTTGTTTGCGCCTGCTCTCCTCCATCACTATGCTTCCTGTTCCCCTACAACTTCCCTAGTGCTACTTCCTGCAATCTTCCTGCTTCTTTCCTCTCTTCCCATAGTCTACACCATGTCATGCAGGCAAAGGGGAACGCCCAGACGGGGATGTGCCAATAGGGGCATCCCCAGCCAACGATCTATCAACTTCAACACTTAAGCCAACTTGGAGGGCTACGACCTGCAAATTCCTGCCCCTCTTCGTCTCATGTTTGACGGCTATAAAGGCAAGTTAACCGACTCTCTTTCGGTTGCCAACCGAGCTACTAAGCGTAGGAGGAATTATTAGGTGGTGAAGAACTTGCTGGTACACCTCCTCCTTCGTTCCACCACCCTTGAACTCTCAGCCCCTCTCCCTGATGCCATTCCTGTTGCCTCTAGCATTCCAGCTCCTTATGTTCCTCCTTTTCCCTCTGTTTCCCCGGCTCCCTCGGCCATCCCAGCTGCCATCGCTCATGCTGACCCTCTCGTTGCACCCATGGATATTGAACTCCCGCCACCTACACCGCGGTGAAGATTGTCCAGCACTATAGCTGGAAAAACCAATACCACTGCGACGGCCTCCAGGAAGTATGAGCCTCTCTTGGTCAAGCGTACCCCCTCCAGCAATGAGGACGCTTCAAGCAGCAACAACAACTCCAATGGTGGAGATGATTAAGGTAGTGAGAACGGCGACCCGAGAAACAAGGGAGATCCTCCATGCATGTAGTTGAGCTCTGTCTTTGGGACTCCCGTCATTCAGGAGCCATACACAAAATTATAAGTCAGGTTTTTATGTTTCATCCTTTCTCCTTTTTGCCAAATATTTTGGGAATATGGATACCCAAGCTTATTATCATTATGCTCTTTAAGAAGTTTTTCTGTAAACACTATAAGATACATATGTCTTGGATTTGTTTTCCCTCTCAGAGGAAGGATCTTTCAGACAGTTATGGTATGATTTCCCTTCTTGGGCAGACTCGTCTTTTCTTTTTGTTTCTTCCTATATGTAGGACAAATTCTCAATTTTGTACTATCAACTGTATCACTATTTTATTTCAATAGATTAGCTTCTGAATTCACAAAAAAAAATATGAAGTGTTCAAAGGTTTAACGATGGTAGGAACCATAATGAAGCTCCCAAAAGGGAGTAACACCAGTGATGTAAATGCCCTACAATTGTAATTGAAGAAGATCCCCAAAGATGTATTGAACAAGAGCATGAGGCCTACAAAGGTTGAAAACTTCAATTAGGAAGTTTGACCAAAACTTTGAATAGGAGGGACAAGTAATCTCAAAGAACAAGATTGAATTCGAAAGCAAATAATGAATGGTTATAAAGGAATAAGAATGGAAAACACAAACAACTACCATGTGAATGCTGTAAAAAACTATGTGTTGGTTAGGAACCGGGGAAAAGGCTTAGAAAAAAACAAACTCAATCAATTATCAAGATTGAAATGAGGCATGCAAATAATGAAAGCTCCAAATGTGAAGTTTGACTAAAACTCTAAATAGGGTCAAGTAACACCAAGTTAGCAATGCCATCAAATATTCACATAAGAACTCCAAGCAACAAATTTAAAACTCCTCACGCAGAGAGAACCAAATGCACACTATATGCCCTTAAGTGCAAGTTAACGAAGAATAAGAAAGGGATCGGTCCTCTAAATGAGTCCCAACATGAATTACTAATTAGGCACTCATTTGCATTTTAGACAAACAACATAAAATGGGTGTCCCTATGTATGCCAATACTTCTTGCGAGAGTGCATGGTTAGCTAGCCGCTACAACTATTGAGTCAAAATAGGATTTGATGCTCAATACAAGGCTCACTTTGAAGAAAAGTTGATCTTGAACAAAATGGCGGAGCGTAACTAAACACCCGAGGAAGCATTGCACACCATCCCCCCACAAATGTTTAACTATGTGGACATAAATGATAGCAATGGATGTCATGGATGATGAAAAAAGTATGGAGGTATGATACAAAGGTGATGATGATGTTGAGAAATAAACAAGAAATGATTTAAAGTGGCTACCTCCAAGATATTTTAAGAGAAGGTAGTGCTTAGTCATGGGGGAAAACACCTGGTGAAACTCCAAGAATATCTACATCAGTGGCCCAAAATCTACTACTAAAAAGTGCAAGAGAGATTTACCAAAAATAAAGACATCAAGGACCGCAACCTTCAATATGGGTCGAATGAACAAGGCTATGATAGCTACACATGTACAAGAGAGGAATCAACACATATGCATTCTGCAACAAAAAGTTAAGGTGGATTAACATGAAAGGTGGGTGACGTCCCACACTATGGCTAGTAGATATTCTGAAGAAGATGGCAAGCTAATGGAAGTGAAGTGTGATCCAATGAAAAAGTGTCACATATCAACAAAGTGCTCCAATGATTGTACTGAAGCTGGAAAAAGTTATAGCCGATGCTAAGAATGGCCATGCTTTAAGAAAAAAATGTTACTAGCATAAAAAGCTAGACAATGTGCTTCAGAAAAGAGAAGCAATCACCACAATGATTATCAATATTTACGAAAATATGTCTCTGTCCATGAGAAAAAAAATGTCTCAAAGAGGAAAATCCATGTGGCATGCAACTACTTGTTGGAAAGAGATGCTATTCACAATAGCTAAGATAAGATAGAAAATAGAGGCTCCAAAGAAGATTTGGAAACAAACATTGCAATATGTATGAAATACAATAAATTGGCAAAATACAAATATGTAAAAGCCTCCAAAATACAAACTCCATAAATGTGAGATTATAATCAAGGGAATAAATCACATGTGTCAAAGAATAGAATTCAGGTGTGGATCCGATGTTGGAAAAATCCTAAATTAAAAAAAATGAGTAGACTGTAGATCTATGACACTAGGTCAACAACATCCTACACAAAGAACCAATTATTAAGGTTAGATCTAAATGCAAGGAGGCCAAATCTTGGAAGTCAAGCAACACCCAGAAGAGTCACAATCTAATAGTACAAGAAGGTTATTTCTTAACCTTACACTCTAAAACCACATGTAAAAGGATATAATGAACACACAACTCTAAATCCATCATCTATATAACCACCACACTACACTATATATATATATATATATATATATATATATATATATATATATATATGTGAGACAAACATCAATAAAAGCTCTAAAAGTACAACTTTAATTCCATAAAATTAACTCAAATACCATGTAGAAATCCAAATTTAACTTGGATCATGAATTACATTAATCTCCATTTATAGATTGTAGAACTACACATTTTTATTAAATCTATATATTGCTATATATTTAAATACAAAAGATCATTAATATGTATAACCAATCTAGAAACTCAACTTGTAATTTAATTATATGTTAATCTAGCAAACAACATATACAACCTAGCAATTAAGGTATACTAACTAGTTAGATAATTATTGACATTTAATTAATAATTATAATTTTTTTTCAATTAATACCTATAGGGAGCATAACTAGGTGGCTACTTAATAATTATCTACCAACACATTAAACTTGATATCAAAGATTATATTAAAGTATTTATATTCCATTTTTCAGAAAAAAGTCACGAGATACTTCATTTGTTAAAATAAAGTTAAGATGAAGACTAGGAAGTCACAAATTCTTAAACACGTATTATATAAGAATATGTTTTGTTTATGCCCTGCGTGCCCGGATTGAAGGTAGATTATTATGATCAATGTAATATATGGGTTTTTATCAATATAATGTATTTTTTTAAATAGGTATTATATAGGAAAGAGGAATGATTAGTAACAATATAACCTATTTTTTTAAATAGGTATTTTATAGGAAAGAGGAATGATTATTTGTTGATGTATATGTAACTTCGGAATGTATTCTTCTATGTATTTCATATATTGTAACTCGATGTTTATTCCAGGATGTTTCTATTATGCATTTGAGTCATGTGGTCATGCCCCGATGTTCCGATCGGGAGGATTATTAATGTAAACAAGTCTTGTCAAGTCATTAGGTAAGTCCCCCCAGTTTCGGGGCACTTGGGTTATTATACACAAATTAAGGTGTAGGCTCGAGTAAGTAATTGTAAGTTAAGCCTACATGGTTGAGTGCACTTCAAGTCAACGGAAGAATATAAATAGAGAGTGAGAGTCTCT
>LPNX010002626.1:122024-133607 GCA_001517045.1 Pseudotsuga menziesii
AGAAACCTCTTATCATAGTGATAGGATGTGTTCCTGTCTGGATAGGAGTCTCCCATCAGTGTGGGGATGTGTTCCCCTGGATGGGATTGTGCCTTTCTGACGAGTAGGTCAGATATAAGCGCAGAGCCATTTCACAGATGATAGTTGATGTGTCCTATCATGCTGGTGAATGTGAGTGCTGGGCCTTTCTGATGTGATTGTAGTTTACTACATGATCAGATGTGAGTGCTGGGCGTGCCTTTCTGACGAGCAGGTCAGATGTAAGTGCTGGGCGTGCCTTTCTGACAAGCAGGTCAGATGTAAGTGCTGGGCGAAGACCTACATGAGAGTAGGCCTACAACCAGCATGAAAAAGGGTTGGCTCTGTAGAACTTCCTATGACGAGATAGTACACACATGATGATGACCAGTGGAGATCCAGATCGAGCTATGATCCAAATCCAGTTATGATGACTCTGAGAGATCCAGATCGAGTGATGATCTAGATCCAACAGTGATGATCCAGATCGAGTGATGATCCAGATCCAGCAGTGATGATCCAAATCGAGAGATGATCCAGATCCAGTCCAGAGATGATGATCTAGATCGAGTGATGATCCAGATCCAGTGATGATGATCTAGATCGAGTGATGATCTAGATCCTGTGATGATGTTCTATGATGATCCAGATCGAGAGATGATCCAGATCCAGTCCAGAGATGATGATCTAGATCGAGTGATGATCTAGATCCTGTGATGATGTTCTATGATGATCCAGATCGAGAGATGATCCAGATCCAGATGACTTGAAGATGAATATGACTTGAATATGAAGATGACTCGAAGACAAAGATGATCCAGTTGATGCAGAGAAGAAGACCAGTGTTGAAAAATTGTGTCGAAAGAATACCTTCCTAGTTAAGAGGGAGTCTTGATGTATATGTAACTTCGGAATGTATTCTTCTATGTATTTCATATATTGTAACCCGATGTTTATTCCAGGATGTTTCTATTATGCATTTGAGTCATGTGGTCATGCCCTGATGTTCCGATCGGGAGGATTATTAATGTAAACAAGTCTTGTCAAGTCATTAGGTAAGTCCCCCCAGTTTCGGAGCACTTGGGTTATTATACACTAATTAAGGTGTAGGCTCGAGTAAGTAATTGTAAATTAAGCCTACATGGTTGAGTGCACTTCAAGTCAACGGAAGAATATAAATAGAGAGTGAGAGTCTCTCTATTTATCACTTGTGAATTACATCACTTACTCTCTCAAGTGTGGCGCACCTTTGGAGAAGGAAATACTTTGGCTTGATAGAAGACAGAAGGCTGCTGTTGTGTTGGGAGGTCATCTCACTGTTTTGGGATCACATCTTGTGGTGATACTATCTTAGAGGAAGTTGAGGGGTTTTCTCCATTTATGGTTTCCCCTTCTAAAAATCTTTGTGTCTCTTGTCTCTTGTGATGTGCTTATGTGATTGTTAAGCTCGTTATTCTCTCAGTGAAAAGATCTTAACATAATGCTAGCTTAAATGTTGAAAAACTAACATTATTATCAATATAATGTATTTTTTAAATAGATATTATATAGGAAAGAGGAATAAAAAATTGTATTGATGTGACAAATTTTGTTTTATACATATATAAAAGAGAGAAAATATATAATTTATCATTTATATTATGTTAATTAAAAAACATAAATATGATATGAATATATATATTGTAAATAAAATAATAAATAATTATAAATAATTGTTAGTTTTAGTGTTTTCATTAAAACAGTTATTTAAAATTAAATTTAATAAAATAATAATAAAAAATGCTTCCTAAAAAGTCCTAACCATATTAAAAGTTGTAACCTAAATCATATAAAATTCTCAATTATTTTAACCACTTAAAATTCTTAAACCACACACTCATCTTACCAATCCCATATATAATTTTATTATATATTTAATACTGATTTAAAATAAATATACCAACATATTTTATTAAAAGCATGTAAAGCATACCACCATAGTGACCATCTCTTAAATTTGTTATCAATTACATTGATATTATAAACTAAGTATGTAAAGTCTTTCTTGTCAAATAGATAAAGCCACCCGTTCATGACAAGTCAGATGGTACAATATCACATGACGATTGTTGTTATTATTCCTATTTTAATACGGAAAACAATATTTAACAGGTCGTAGAATAATAAATGTTGTGGCGGCTGCATTGTGGGTTGTTGGATCTCAAATAAGTTGAAATCCAACAACCCACAGTGCAGCCTTCACAACATTTATTACTCTGCTGCATGTAAAATATTATTTTGCCCCAACATAACACCCAAATTTGAAGTGAAAAAAGTGACAATGACAGAACACTGTGTATCACATGACAGTGACCATTGTGGTCGTCATTTTCGAATTTAGGTAGGCCAATAACAGCACAGTGGGCTCCACAAGGCTATTATGGAGAAAAAGGTGGGAAGGTATCCCACGAGAAGATGACAATATATTTCACTGGGCTCCACCACCCCCATTATGTAGATGATTGACGACCTTATCAACCAAAAGATTTGGTAGATGCATAAGGTACCTAAACACGCAATCTTAAAGATCTCAATTTACTCTTATGGCATTATTAATGTTTGCATTTTTAGAAATAAGGATCTCTATTTGATCTGATGGCATTATTAATGTTTGCCATTTTAGAAATAAAGCAATGACTATTGCATAAATCAAATTAATATTTTCATAACTTAATATTTGAGTTTGATTTTTATTAATTCAATATTTATTTCTCAAATTAATATTTTCATAACTTAATATTTGAGTTTGATTTTTATTAATTCAATATTTATTTCTCTTTATTAACGGAAAATTTTGACATTTATACATATTTTATCATAGTTTTTGAAATGCGAGAAAAACAACCATAACATATTACCTCAACCACTCAATCTAAAAACACCTAACCTAATACTTGCTTTTACAATAAGAGAATACTCTATTATATCTTAGCATATATTTAATATAAATATAATATTTTTTGTTGTGTAAAAATATATTGGTAAAGTAGTAATTTTTATTGGTATGTGATATGGTTAAAATGGTGATCAGCTAAGCCATTTAAATCTTAAATTAAAAATCACATAAATTAAATTAATATTTTCTATAATATATAAATTTTCAATAATGATAAGTTAAGGTATTTTAATCTTAAAATGATTATTAGATAAATTAAATTAAAATTTTCTATAATATGTAAATTTTCAATAGTTTTAGTAGTGATAGTAATGGATAAGTAAGTATTTTGTCTTTGTGTATGAACTGTCGTAAATGGTGTCATAAATGGAGGATTTTGTCAAGGGTGTATGATGGGTTTAAAATGGTATGGTTAAATAACTCATTTAAACTTTACTATTAGATAATAAAAAAATTAATATACTTTATAATTTAATATTTGAATTTTTAAAATGATGTTATTGTAAGTCTAAACAAATTCATTTTTAACCATAAACCAATGATGGGCAATTAGTTAATAAAAGTTTTTACCATAATTAGATTATTATAAAGGTTTTTTACTTTATTTATTATAAAATAAATAAATTTAAATTTTGAAATTTAAAAATATTGATTTTTTTAATTTATATATATATTTTTAACAATACTTTTTCTCCATGGAAAAAATTCGTAAATATTTATATTCACATTTTACAGATGGTTTTAAAGTCCATTTACACAAAAAGCCTAACCTTATAGCTGGTAATTCAATCAAAAGCTCTAATGCTCCATATCGAGCATAAACTTCTCAAAACTAAAAAACAGTTACATGTTCTCATAATGTTTACAAAACTGTAAACCAACCAGTTGATCTAGAATCAACAACAATTAAAGTTTATCAAAACAATTCTTCCTCAAAAGAAAACAACATTATACCCAAAAGAGAACAGTTCATCCTCAAAACAGGATATAGATATGCAATCTGCATAACGGACTCATCAGTCCCATATATCAAAACTAAAATTATTTCATCCTCAATTAGCAACTAAAAAGATCTTCATGCAGCAAAATGGACTCAAAAGTCCCAAATTGATCAAAAAATTGGAAAAGTTTCCACAACTTCATCTACACGATGCTCCTTTATGGACCAAAAGCCCTACAGAATCATCCCTCCTGCTTTTGCCAAAACATCTGCATAAGTATTTCATTCCTGATATATATGTTTGAGCACCACATAATCAAAACAGTCAGTAAGTATATTCACTTCATGTAGAATCACAGATAAGTCTAAATTCAGTAATCTGAACTTACCAGATGCCCAATTAATAACTAACTGAGAATCACCGAAAATCTAAATTTTAGCCAAAGAGTTCCTCCTATCCAGAAAGAGAAGTAGCTTTAAAGCACAAAGTTCTGCATAATTATTGGTACCCAAACCTAATCCTGCCTTAAAAGAGAAGTAATGCTCATCTGAGATATACAACATGCCCCCAACTCCACATATTTTAGGGTCCCCAACTGCAGAACCGTAAAAAAAAACCCATGCAAAGGATTTGTCAATAACTTCCACAAAAATAGATCTTATTTTTACCACTGCATTCTTCTGCGGGAGAGCCATCATCATACCAAGACTAAAGCTTGAAACCTGAACTGGTGTCAAAGTTAGATCTTCAAAACAAGGAAAATTCTTGGCCTTCCAAATAAACCATAAGACAATAACAGGTAAAGATTTAATACGAGTAACCTCCGAGTTTAAACACCATAATTTCAAGCATTCTGACACAGATTCTCCACTCCAAAGATTATTGCATTTTAATTTGTCCTCAATGATTAACCAAACACTCTGAGTAAAGGAACAATCCACCCCAAGATGAAAATTGGATTCAACATCCATTTTGCACAAAAAACATTTGCAAGGTCCTTCTCTGTCTTTCTTAACAAGAACATCCCATGTCAAAGCTTTATCAGATAAAATAAATCAACATAAAATTTTGGTCTTGAGTGGACACTTAAGTTTCCTTAAAACTCTCCACCACCAGGAATATTCCACCTCCCTGTTCATCATTAACTATGCATAACCATCTTTTGGTGAATAATGACCAAATTTGGATAGGTTCCATACTAGAGCATCATCATCATTAGAAATCCTCACATTACTAGCTTTAAGAATAGCTATATATCCATTCCACACTGCTATCTCTTGAGGATCAATAAAACCAATAGATTCCGCTGTTAACCATTGCTGAATCCTCAGACAAGTAAAACCAGTTATTCCAATATCCGATAAGAAGAAAAACCCAGCCAAATGCAATTTTTCAATCACATAAGGAGGCAAGATATGTCTCCATTTACAGCCTACCCAAGGATCCACCCCAAGACGAATAACAGCTCCATTCCCAATCTTCCATACCAAAAAATTTCCAATAATATCAAATTCCCAAAGAACAGCTTTCCAGCAAATTGATATGCATCTTTTCTTTTTAACAAGAGATCTAATCCATTCCAGAATGGTCAATGGATGAATATATTTCTGAACAACTATTTTTACCCAAAGACCCGATCCATGTATGATATTCCATGCATTCTTAGTTGCAAGAGCTTTAGCAAAAAAAGCAAGCACTTTCAGTCCCCAACCCCCCTAAAAGCTTTGGACTTGCCAAAGACTTCCAGGATGTCCAAGGTAAACCAAAAGAATTCTTATTTCCAGACCATAGAAATTTGAAACATAACTTTTTGATTTTCTCAATAATCCCCACCAGTATCCAGAAATCCAACCAGTAGACCGGAATGGCCTTAAGGCCAGCTTTAATCAAAATCAGCTTACCTCCCTTGGATAACCAGCGAAAGATCCAGTTTTTAATCCTTTTTTCCACCTTAACAATCAGCCAGTCCCAATCCTTTAATAGATATCTGCAAGATTTAAGATAAAACCCAAGGTACTTCATGCCATTCTCAATTTTGTCAACAGAAAACAAAAATATATTCTGTAAAGTAATAACCTCTGATTCTTCCAAACAAGAAGAATATAAAGAAGATTTATCATCATTGATCTTCATCACTGATGCCTTACAGAAGATCATTAATATCTCATACAAAGTAGAGAGAGATTGCTCAGAGCCATCATTAACCATAACAATGTCATCCACAAACAGAACATGAGTTAAGACAATATCATTACCAAATGATATACCATGATAATTCCCACAGTCTTTGGCAAAAAGAAGATCCCTACCTAGACCTTCAACAACAATAAGAAACAGTAAAGGTGCCAAGGGACAACCTTGCCTAAGTCCCCTTCCAGATTTGAAAAAATTTGTTGCAACTCCATTGATAAGTAAGGCAAAAGATACATAAGAAATACTACTCATAACCCAAGAGATGAAATTCCCGACAAAACCCAGTTTTGAGAGAATGACCCGCAAATAGGTCCAACCAACTCGGTCATATGCTTTTGATATATCTATTTTTATCATCACGGACTTTAATTCTTTACTATGAATAGTATGCATTCCTTCCTGAATGACCCCAACAACATCGGAATCTATCTACCCGGCAAAAAGCCAAACTGTTCACCAGGTATACACCTACCTAGAACCTTTCTGATCCGAATAGAGATGATCTTACCCATAATCTTGTCAAAAGAAATGGGATGGTCATTCTTAGGAATCAGAGCTATAAAAGTAGAATTGAATACCGCGGGAATTTTACCACTTATCCGAGAAAGCTCAATAACTTGCAGGAGATCCTCACCCAAAACATCAAATAGACATCTTTAAACCTCTACAGGAATCCCGTCCGGCCTCGGGCTCTTATCATTTTTACTAATGGATAGGATAAACTGAATTTCTTGCAAAGTAACAGATTTCATAAGATCATTATTATCATCCACAAATATAGATGGAGGAAAATAACCAGTACTCTGCACAATTCCAAGAAGATGAAGATCTGCTTCTTCCTGAAACAAAGACTCGAAATGATGCACCCCTGCCCCAGCAATAGCCTCAAAACCTTCAACTAATTACCATTATCATCTTCAATTTTCCAAATAGAGTTAAGATTTTTCCTATGAGCAGCAAATTTATGGAAAAAAGGTGTGTTATCATCTCCACATAACAACCATAATGCCCTACTTTTATGTCGAGCCTCCTTTTCCCGATCACATAAAATAGTTCTCTTTCGGGTTTCTAGCTCAACCATAGAAAAATTTTCCTCTTCCGTATTAAAACCAAAACCCATCCTATTAAGATTATCCTTCATAGCAGATTCAAAATCAACTAAATCCTTAATGTCCTGAGCTTTTTTCTTCACCGACCAGGATATAGACACCTCTTTTAATCGTTTAAGGTTCACAACAAACTAAGATGCAGGGGAAACCTCTGAACAAGACTCATATACTACCCAAGATGCTTTTAATAAAGAAACCAGCTCATTGTTGGCTAACCAACAGGCATTAAACTTGAAGGGACAACGAGCCTTAAGATTACCAGTCAAGATTTGTAAATAAACAGGCTGATGGACAGAATCTCCTCCACACCCAATCCACTGTTTAAAGAGAAAATCACTGTCCAGAAAATCGGCCGATATGAGTAACCAGTCCAATCTTTTACAAATACTCTCAAACCCAATTCGTCAATTAGACCAAGTTGGAAGTGAAACCACAGGAACAATATCCACAAGTCCAAGTCCTTCCAAATGATTAATAAAGAAATTAGTTAAAACATCCACGCGAGCTTTAACTCCCCAGATTTCAGAATAACCCAAGAAGAAATTTAGATCCCCACCAAAAACCAGTTTTGGACATTTGAAACATTCCATTTCCAACAGGTTATTCTAGAAAAATTCCCTAATAATATAAGGCCCATAAAGGTTTATAAAACATAAATCCAACTGCAACTCAATAGAATACAGTACAACACACAGGCCAGAGCACAAAGCCCATGCATTGAGTAAATGAAAATTACGAGTCCTCCATCCCAAAAGTAGACCCCCAGATCTGCCCTTGGCATCCACTGACACAAACTTCCAATCTTTTAACAACAATTCCAACTCCCCCACCAAAATACTCCCGTCACACATTGTTTCTTGCAAGAAAATAACATCTAAAAAATGCTCATCAATCAACCTTCACACGGCTAGTTTTGTAGGTAAACTAGCCAAACCCCTACAATTAAGGGTCATCATAATCATATGGGAAACTCTGTGGGGGCATACACCACTCTAAGTGCCCCAGGAACATCCTTCACTTCAGAAATTACAGTCAACAAACGACCAACACTACCCTGAACAGAAAGATGTGTCCGAGAAGGGTCACGGTCTGAACCAAACCCTCCATCTTTGTTAACCTTCAAGCATGACCAAAGGAAATATCCCTTGTTGACTACAAGAAAACCCTTAAGAGGAGAAACAAAACCAAGATCCCTCAGTGCATCAGACTGGACCGAGTTATACGAAGAACCCACAGCAAAACCCTCAACATTCTTATCCCACACCAGACCTTCAAACTCAGATAAAGAAGTAATACACAAAGGTTTAAGAGACATCAAAGTAACAGGGTGAGACCCCAAAACTGCCTCATCACTTAAAGCCTTGGGAGAAAGGTTCAAATCTTCCAATCCATCAGATTTATCAAAACCCATCTTAACCCCCGGATTTTGCCCTCCGTTCTTAACTCGCCAAATCTTATGGGCAGAACCAGAATAGGGTTTTTTGTTAAACGGTAGCAAGCATTCATCCATCAAATGACCAAAAACATGGCACCTATTACACTTAAAAGGGACTCCCAAATAATCCAAGGGCTGACTGAATTCAGAACTACCTCTTTTAATCACTAAATCAGCAGGAAGACCATTCCGAAAATCAAGCAACACCAAAACCCTACCCAGATAGCAAACCCCAGACTTCAAGAAAGACAAATCAGTTTCTAGGTGAGTGCCCAACGTATTACCAACCAATTTAAAAAAATCTACAGACCATAATTCAAATGGGAGATTGGGGAGTTTAACCCAAATGGGCACTTGATCATACCTTTTGAGTCTTGGATCAAATAAAGGTGTCCACCTTTTGATTAACAAGCCTGTTTTATCCCATCACCAGACACCAGCCAGAACCACAGTCGCGTCTTCCTCAGAGAAAAATTTGAAGGCGATCCATCCTCTTGGAAGTAGGTAAACCGCAGGCAGTCGACTAATAACATCTTTCCAAGCCTCAGTAGCCCAAAAATTTAACCCTTCAGAAATATATTTACGCCCACCGAAACGCCCAACCAGGGTCATGGCATTAGTCAAGACAATCTCATTTAACCCAACATCCTCCCCTACAGTTATTAGCACCGGTTTTTCAAATTTCTTGATAGTCCAATGTGCCCGTTTCTGTTTCACCCCCACCTCCGACTGAACAGGGGACGGATGACCAAACACCTTCTGAAACAGCCTGTTTCGTCTTAAGGAAATCCTCATTACCAATAGGGCCTTCAATCATGCCAAAAGACAAATTTCCTGAACCAAGAATCCTACGATTCCCAACATCAAAACTAGAAAGCTCACAAGAAGCCACAATACACTCACTGTCGGCTAAAACCAAAGGTTCATAGTCATCCGACCTAATCACCTTACCAGAAACCACTGCACAACCCACAAATTTATCCTCCACGCGCAACAATGGACACCCCAAGCTATCCCCCGACGCATCTGGCACCGGAAACTCACGAGAGCGCACAACACAATGGCAGCTAGGATAAACGGGATCTGCAGAAACCCTAAGCCCATCTCTAATACTACCTTTAAGAGACTTCTCTCCACCCGGCGACAGAAAAACCTTACCAAAAACCACTACATTACCCTCAAATTCATCCTTTGCGCACAGTAATGGACACCCCATGCTGCCCCCTGACACACTTAGCACCCGAAACTCACCAAAGTGCACAACACAATGACAATTGTGAAAAACCAGATGTGCAAAAACCCTAAGACCATCACCGAAACTACCTTTAAGAGACTTCCCTCCACCCAGCAGTATATGAGCTAAACGCTTCAAAGTTCGAAGCGACATGTTTGCGTGCCACAATAACAAAGAGGCCAAGCGCGACATGGCACTCACCAGGTCAAAGGGTACATGTAGAGATAAATACAAAGCATCTAGTACGTTATGTACATTCTGTCAATTACTACCTCTGTCCATATTAGATGCGTAGAGTTATTCTCTACTAGCCTCATGAATTCTTCCTCCTCTTTAACAATACATATACATAACAATATGTCGAATTACCGTGAAGCGAATAATAAAATCGTGATATGCAATTGGATGGTATTCATATTAAATACTAATCAAATTTACAGAAAAGGCTCCTCCTGCTTTTGGAAAATAGTATTTTTCTTTTAAATAAAAAAGATTTATTAAAAATGGAATCTTCTTATTGACTTTCACAACTTTTATTAATAACTTTAAAATTTTGAAGTGAAAACATAAATAATATTATTAGAAGTGAAGACATAAATAATATTATTAATATATAAAAAGGAAATACTAAACATTTTACTATTTTGATTTATCATTATAAAATTCATTGAAAGTGTAAAATTGTAAGTTTGAATGGTTAAAATTATAATTTTATAATATTGACTATTAATATTTATAATTTTATTAATTCAAAATTATTTTTTTCAAATTTGAAATGAGAAATATTAATTTTCTTTCCCAAGAATAAATTCATAAAACAATTAAACTAAACCTTTTAATATTTTTAATAAATAAATACAATAAATAATTATTGGTAATAATAAATATGTTAAAATTCAACAATGAATAACTGAATAATAAATATAGTTAATTAAAAAAATTATACCAAACAAAGTTATATATTTATATATCAAGATTTCAAGTTAGAGATGTTATTTAACTACACTAATTGAGAGAATATCTCAACAACACTTTAATACCTAAATTAATTGGAGAAAATCTCTCACAACTAATTAGATTTAAAACAAGCTCCTAAACCATAGGAACAAACAACTCATTAAACAATAGGAATAAACATCTCGTTAAACAATAGGAACAAACAAACTTCAACATTTTGATCTTTACAAATTTTCATTGATGATGATGATGATGATTAAAGTCGTCTCACACCAACTTTGGTTTATTGGACCTTAAGAAGGATAATACTTGGTTTATTTTAAAATCTTGCTCTTATGCTAAAAAAGCTTGCCAAAAAACTTTCTAAACTCACTATAGTTTTGACAAGTTAAGGAGTTATAAAAGTTTGTACTGCAACAAATATTATGAAACTAGAATTTAATGTGGGTGTAAGCAAGACACTCTAATAAAAAATGAAATTATACAAATTAGTTGAAATTACAATTTAAAATTGTTGAAATTAGAATTTTATATCAACTACTAATATTTGTAATTTTATTAATCTAAATTAATTTTTACAAAATTTGAATAAAAAATATCAAATTTATATGCATTTTATTTTAAGTAATAAAAAAACAATTTATAAAACAATTAAACTAAAAGCTTTTAATATCTTCCATATATAAATACAAAAATGGAATAAAATTGAAAAAATTAAAAAAACAACATAAATTAATATTATATATATATATATATATATA
>LPNX010002626.1:134757-162392 GCA_001517045.1 Pseudotsuga menziesii
TCATAAGCAAGAAAGGCTATGACGGTGCCAAGGCTGACATCTGGTCTTGCGGGGTCATACTGTTCGTGCTCATGGCGGGTTACCTGCCGTTTCTTGAAGCGAATCTGATGGTAATGTATAAAAAGATCTACAAGGGGGATTTCAAGTGCCCGCCCTGGTTTTCCTCTGAAGTCCGGCGTCTCGTCCTCCGACTCCTGGACCCTAACCCCCGGACGAGGATCACCGTCCCGCAGCTCATGGAGGTCCCCTGGTTCCGCCGGGATTTCAAGCGCCCGCAGGCCTACAATGATGCCGATATTGGCCTCCTCGACGATGTCGATTCTGTCTTCTGCGCCACAAAGCCGGCCTGCCTGAACGCCTTCGACATAATCTCGCTCTCGCCGGGGTTCAATCTCTCAGGGCTGTTCAAGGACGATGTCGTGAAGCAGGAGGAGGAGTCGAGGTTCACTTCGACTCAGCCGGCTTCGAGCATAATGTCGAAGCTGGAGGAGATTGCCGGCCTGTTCCGGTTCAGTTTCAAGAAGTCGAAGGACTGTAAGGTGAAGTTGCAGGGGTCGGAGCAGGGTCGGAAGGGGCATTTGTCTCTTGATGCGGAGATTTTCGAAGTCACGCCCTCGCTCTTCGTGGTGGAGCTTCGGAAGACTGGCGGGGATACGCTGGAGTACAGTAAGTTCTACAGCCAAGATCTGAAGCCCGGGCTAAAAGACATCGTGTGGACATGGGACGGCAACAGTCAGTAAAATGAATAGAATGGCATATATTGATTTTATATAACTCATCATTGACAAGCCGACTTCGAAACCTCTTGTATGTTATAAACTGCAATTGTACCTAGGGTGCAATAAAAGAACGCCGTGTTGCGTGTTGCAAGTTATCGGCCATTACATTATCGGCATGTATTTTTCTCTCATCCAAATGAGAATGGATTGTTAGTTATTATAGTTCTTATGTAACAATCAAGTAACATTGCATAAATTTATGGATCTATCTACTATCTTATTGCTTATACTAAAGATTGTCAAATTCCAATTTATTAATAAAATCTGAATGTTTATTTGAATGTTTATATCTTATTAGGTTATGCAACAATCTTGACCACTTCAACTCTAAAATTACTATGATACCAGTTACTTAATCCTTAGTCAAGTTATGTTAAATCCCTTTTTGGGCTTGTATACCTACTTTTCCCTTTCAAGTTCACACTATTAATCTGTCGAAACTAACCACTAAGCAGAACAATGTTTTTTGTAGCAATTGATTCATCATCTTATTTTGAATCTTTAGAATGTTAGTCAAATCGTCTCCCTACAGTTCAAATGAAAACTAAAGTCTCTTTTGAAATTCTTTCCAACTTCAAGCTTTTCTTAAAACTACATCTCCCAACTATTGATCTTGAATTCCTTTTAGTTGAACTAGTTGTTTGCCACATCCATCAACACAACTTTATGCTTTTCATGCTCCCTTTTGACCCAAAGTTCCAACTCTCTTCAAGTTCAAGCCTTCGGGGCAACTCCTTGACCTTTTGACTTTTCAGCTAGCTTTAAATCTCAATTTTCCCTCGAATTCTAGGTGTTTGTTGTTAGCTTGACTTTCACCCAATACAAAGACTTGAAGCTCTTGTCAATTTTCAAATGCCTTCTTCCTTTGACTAGTCAAATGTTGGCTAGCTTAATTGAATACTCCTAGATATAGATCAAGATTTAGGTGTTGATCATCCAATGTAAGAATGCAAATCATTTTATAGAAACTATAAAAAACACTTTCCCCTTGAAAATTACAAAAAAACATAAAATGAAAAAAAAATCTACTAATTGGATTTAATTTCCCTACAAAGATAATTTTACCAGAACACCAACCATAGTTTTCAAATGTAAACTCAGTCCTATGCATAATTTCAACGTAACATTCATAATGAGATAAAAATGGCTCTACAGGTTTACATATAACGGGGAAATTAAACCTGGTTTCTCTTAGAAGCCATGGCTAGCATCTTCTACACACCATAACACAATTCCGCAAGTGTTATTCTTACAAATAATAATACAAAAAATGCATATACAATCACCATTATGCTCCTAAAATAGATATAATTTAAAATTATTTGGAGATTATACAAGAATTAGGACTTAGCTTGAAACCAAGAAAACCGGAACATAATATGTATCATACAGAAGCAAGCTTCTTGAAAAGCATCCAAATTGCTCTTCACTTTGCAATGTACTAGAAAATGACAATGTTTCAATGTCAAAGAAATATTAAAAAATAAGTATGTGAAAAAATTCACACCCCAAGTATTATATTCAGTTTGATGAGTTTATACACCACCAGTACTATGAGCATGTGTTTGCATGCACTCTAACCCACTGGTTTCTTCATGTATGCATTCCTTCTAGAATGCAACAATCAAAGACTTGTAATCATGTAATGACTCACCGGTGTTATTTCTGATAAACATTTATTGTTAACTAACCTGAAAATAAACATGTTACCATTTTCTGCTGCAGGTAGTTACTACTGTAGTTGCTCCCTTCTCTTATTATTGTCTCTTATCATGTTATTTTATTTGTTTTGAAAACAACCAACTGCGAGTAGAAAATGTTGCAATCATTATTCATTAAAATTGTGAAGAAAAAATGAGGGTCATTAAATGTCGAGACAACAACAATTGCCATTGGTGTATTATAAGTTCATGACAATAGCAGGGTTTTGTCTCTTATCCATAAAAGTGAGTATTTTGTCTAATATAACATTTACCCCAGTAGCACTCTTGCGAGTTTAATGTGTAGTCAGAATGGAACCCACAAATGAATGAAATTATATAGGCCGTTCACCAAAAACCTAGCAAAAATCAATTTGACATGGGAAAGATCATATTACATGAACCCTGCAGGATTAAAGCTTACGTACACAGATAAAATATGCTGAAAGATTACCAAATAAGTGCTTGACAAAGAATAGCCAAAATGTCCACATACCATTTCACTTCCATAATATTGTCCTATGTTTGGATGTCGTAAGTGACTAAGCATAGATATCTCCTGTTAAATATGGGAGAAGTAAGTGTTTCAATAGAATGTAGAAAAAAGCTGTTATCGAGATAGAATACTCCAGAGATTGTTCATTAAAGAGATCAAGTTGGCATAATTGAAACCCTGAATATGCAAAGAAATGACAAGGGGTATTCCCAAGGCCATACAACAAATTCAAGGATGCAAGACATTTGAATAGCTAACCTGTGCTAGCTGCTTTACACTCTCCTTGGACTTCGGATCATCAGAGAAAAGAGTAACTTCTTTCATTGCACACATTTCTCCACTCTCACTACAAGATAGAATATGAATGTAATGAAAGAATAATGTCAACAATTGTTTGCCTACATCTTTAAAGAATGAATGCAATGTAGGCTCAATATGAGCAACAATGAAAGAAGAAAGACAACAATCGACAAACTGAACAAACACATGAGGAAAGACAACTAATCGACAAACTGAACAAACACATGACCAAGTCACTCTCACCAAAAAGAATTGCACAACAAGAACAATAAAAGAATACAAATTATTAGCTTTGTAGCCATGTCTAACCAATAGTTTATTTACCAATACATTCTAAAAAGCATAGATAGAGAGGTAATATAGTTGTAAGCACTAAGTGGTGCAGAATAGAGAAACCTGCCGTGTTAGGCTTGCCTAGATACAACAAAATATTTAAACCAAAGGCTAAAGCAATCCACCTAACATATCATTTAGTAACAACCAGACAACCAAAGCCTGGTTAGTAGAATTAAAACATCAAGAAAGGTGCCATAAAGATCAGAGAGCATGCTTGTTTTACTGTTAAGTTGTGTCTTGTAAATTCAAAAGAGCGTTATAAGGTCCATAAGTTACTGCATGACACTTGGACACTTACTTGTTGAAACTGACATAGACATGGCCAAAGGTCCCTCTTCCCAATAATTTCCCCTCCTTCCATCGCTGCCCAGGGCTTGCAGGGTTGTCTTTGCCACCAGGACTTCGTGGACCTCCAGAAGATGTGGCAGATGTGATGAAGGGTGAAAGAACTAGAAGGGGACCGTGGCGGCAGCGGCAATGGATGACATTGATGTTTTCCTTCTTCCTGTCTGCCCGTTGGAGATTTGGTCCCTAATCCACTGGCTCGAGGATGAAGAGGAGAAACAGCTGCACTCTGTGCTCGCGAACTTGGACCTGGACTCCTCATTCTCGGACTTGGCACAGGAGAACCACCCCTCTCCGCCTATTGAATTCTGTCTCGAATTGTAACCCGAACCTGGGCTCAAGTAATTGTCGGATCCAAACATAGCGTCATCCAGATACGGCTTCACCATACACAAGCCACCACGTGGAGAATGCTCCGAGCTGAAAACCCTCATTGGACTAGATGGCGTAGACGTAGAACTGTCGGTTGCAGCGACCGGTTGTCTATTCACTGGAATCTGCAGGGGTTTTGGGGGTTCTCGGTTACTTGAAAACCCTTTCTTTGGTGGAATTGGTAAAATATTATGCTTACTGAGCAAACTGATATTGGGCTTTGGAATCTCAGGCTTTGTATTTTTCTTGCTGTGCTTGGGCGCTGAACTTGCAAATGTTATGCTGCATCCACATACGCTTAATTTTCAATCGCGAAGGAAAAAACCCTAGGCATGCCCATAATTTTCAATTTAGAAGCCAAATTACCTTCGCTATATCCAAAATTGTCAACTGATAAGCCAAAAAACCCTAGCCATACTGAGAATCGTCCAATGATAAGCCAGACAAAGGCATACTCAGAACTACCAATTGATAAGCACAAAAATGGCAGACTGGACTGTGCAAATTTCAGGCTTTTACGATTTCGTGAAGGAAGCTCCAACTCCTGGATTGATGGTGAAAACAACACCACGACAAGCACAAGCAGTTTCAGCAGCACAATTCTCAGGAGAACAAGGCTTCCAAGCACAAGCGGCATAACCAGGAGCAGTTTCAAGAGCATTTACAGCATAAGTATCACCAGCATTCCAAGCCAAATTCCCAGAGGATGCTGGCTTTTATGCTGGTGGGACAGCTCCTTAAACCGCTAGAATTAGGTAAACTACGTCTGGGTCAATTTCAATAGGTTTTTCTGGTTCAACCCCAACTACTGCCGGTGCTAAAAAACTGGATTTGCTAGATCTTATGCTCTCACCTTTGTGACTACTGCCTTTGTATTTGATGCTTCAACCACTACTGTGCACCGAACCTTGGCACTGAACCTGATCAACGATGGAGATTATTCGAATCGTCGGATGAAAAATATCGACGGATGGAAAAAAAACCAACATTAAATTCAGAGAGTAGTTTCCACTTGTTGAAATGCCTTACAACGTAACTAGCAATTGCCCCCATTTAACATTTCAAAAATAAGTCGATAAGTTACATGTCTAGTTTAAAAGATAAATACAGTTAACCAATAAGAAATGTCTTTTATTAAGTGTTAAAAATGAGTAAGCTGTCTATCCCGGGGTCCATTTGACGTCGTTGGGTGATAACTTGGAACGTTTTACCAACTTCCATGTAACAATTAATCAACTCTTTTGTTTGTTTGTTTTAAACTAGCATACACACAAAACATTGGTGTTATCAAATCCATAACAATTGAATTTCAAATTATAAGTTTTTAGAACACAATTTCAAATTAGGTTTAGATCGGTTCACTCACTAGATTCAATTTGATTTGGTAAATTAGTATTTTTCATTATAGCAATATACCGGAGTGTGATAATAGTTTGTTGTAGAATTGATTTGCAATGAAAATGCAAGAAAAGAAGCAAAAATTTATTCTTGGTCTCACAGTGACAGAAGGAGGTCGGGTAGATAGCTTACTTAGTTATTTGAGTTTTGAAAAGTTTAAAAAAATTATAAAACTTTTAGATACATGTGTTATTTTAAATATCTTATATGGATGTGAAGTTTGGTGTTGCAATATTTAGAGAGAAACATGAAGAAAAGTGAGCAAATATAGAAGCATTTTTTGTAATTAATATTTGCATCGAGAGAAGGGAGGTGCTCTCCAGCCCAGTGTGGGGGAGATCCTCTCACATTATAAATAAGCTAGCATAAATTGATAAATTAGATCCCTCTAGATGCTTGATAAATCGAGGTTTAAAATGGATCTATGCTAATTTACTAAATTTGTTCTTTAGAAAAAGAACATTTGTATTTTTTTAATGTTCCTTTTCAGGTTCATTTGTCTTTTTATTCTCTCTAATATATTTTAACAGTTAATGATTACTGGAAATGCTAAACTCTTATTTAAAACATATTCAACCTTATTAGAAGATTCTAGCCTTTTTATTTTATTTTATTTTGAATTACTTGTAAAATAATTTAAATAAACTAACTTTCTTTATAATTCACCATAATAATAATAAAACAATTTTTTTAATAAAATTTAGATATATTTTGGTGTGCCTTTAGAGTAGAATTTTGATATATTTGATTATGGCTTATTAATTATAATAAAGGAATGCCATCCGAATAACATTGATGAGATCAATGTGTGTTTAACAAAAAAGAATATAGAGAAAAACATGTTGCCTAATTTATCAAATAATAAAACTAAATGAATAGTAATTAAAAGATCCATGTTAAACCCTGATCTACCAAACCCTAAATGAATCAAAATGTTTGAGGTGTAATTTTTTATGAACATTTAAAAATTTAAGATAAAAATAACTTACACCTAAAGAAATTGGATCCCTCTAAGTGCTTTCTAGATCCAGGTTTAAGATGGATCTATGCTGGTCTTAAAATAAAAAACACATACCTTATCCAATCCTTCTCAGAGCAATGAAAGTCACTTAAAACTAAAAGAAATGATAGTTAAAGAGAGGACACAATTTTACAAATATAGATGCCATTCAAAAAACTAACATAACTAAATTTAAGATAATAATCTCAAATCAAATTTGCATGTTATCCTTCACTTCAGTTAAAAGCTTAGGAATGGGCATGATAATGCTGATTTGTTTTATGGAAGAAAGTAGAGACCGGCAAAATTTAAATTTATAAACAAACCATTGACATTGCTATTTTCATCAATAAGTTACCGAAGATCTACATTTTGCTACTAGTTGTTTTTATCATAAGATTAATTATGACTTTTCTACCTAGAAGATACAATAATGGGGGGTGTGTGTATTATCCAGTAAGTTGAAGAACCAAGAGCTTCAATTGTATAAATCTTTTTATGCTAGCAGCAACATACATGTTCAGTGTACATAACTATGTCAATGTAATCAGAGGCTGAACAACTATACAAATGTAATTAGACATATAAATGTAATCAGAGACAATGGAAATTAACACGTAACTTGTATCAGCACCAGATTGCAATCTGCATATATATATATATATATATTAGAAAAAGTATAAACTTTGTAAACATAAAAAAAAAAAATTGATTCATGTAAAAATTAAATTAAACTTATCCATTTAGTAAATATGAATGGTTGAGAATATATATATATATATATATATATATATATATATATATATAATTCTTTGTCCACTTTTCCCATGCAAACAAAATGTAAACAAGAAATAAATTGTTTGTTTCTTATAATTCAATCCATCAAAATTGGTACACTATCGATGTTACCATTATCACCAAAATAAATAAATCTTATATATATTATAAATTAATCTCAATCCAGTATGGAATCTTTTGGAATCTTTTCACTTTACATCTGCTAATTGGATAACATCAAACCCTCTTTGTTTTCATAAAATCAAAATGAAAATTCGTTCAAGACAAAAAACTATGTGAAACCGTGAAGAATTGAGAATTCTGGGGAGGGTGAAAGCGTGGAACATACCATCCATGCTCTCTATCATTGATTTGAATCTTAAATATCCATAAAGCCATGTCGTGCCAAAAGAAACACGGCACACCTTTCTTTGAATACTCCAGCTACATAGGTATATGAAAGCAGACAACTAGGGCACATTTCCTCCACCCTAGATTACACGGCCTTCACCTAAATCCTTTAAAATCCATTAAAAATGGTATCAGTCAGCCATCATGGAGACATAGGATATGATTTGTGGTTAGATAATACTTCGATTGTGGTCAGAGAATAAAACATTTATTGAAAAGCAAAATGCATAATGAACAACTTACTACTGCACTTTTGGATGTAAGAGTTGTTAATGATTAAGGATTTGTTATCAATAATGTGGGCTTCTCTTTATCTCCTACAATTCCAACATTTTGATTTCATCTATGACTTCATGTAATCCTTCACATGCTAACAAAGTAATAGATATAATAGTTGATAATTTGATGAAGCTCAATCATCAATGATAGGTAAGTTTTCAAGCTAAGTAAGAAAGAAAGCATTATGAATTTGTCACCTTAATCATGTCAGCAAAGCACAAGGAAAACATCACCATGGTAAAGTCTATGTGCAAAGCCATGAGTACCCTACAAGCTATGAGTACCCTTTCCTAGCTGTAGTAGATAAAGAAACTCTTGTAAAAGCCAATAAAAACCATTGTATTAATCAGTAGCTATATTAGCATTCTAAAGAGTTCACAAGTACTATTGCTACAAAAACCCAACTCAATAAGGCCTGACATACCTAAGTAATCACTGACCTTGGCTTCCCTTACTGCTACTATAGGTCCATTATCAACATTGTCAAGCAATTCTCATCCTTCTTTCTTTGCCAGATCATTCCAAACATTGTAGTTGTATTCAAATAACCCAACAAAAAAAACACGTTCCTTAGTAGGGGACTTTACTACAACATTGACAACAGGGTTTTTTTTTCAGAAATTTTGAGCACAAGTATTTACAGCAATAATGCATGAGTAAAATAATATAAAATTGACAACAAATTTCTTAGATGTGACATGCAATATCCATTACTTGTCTTGACCATTACTCCAATTCTCTCTTCAAAACCACATGACTAACAAACCCTTTTTATTTAAATTATTGCAATTTTTATAAGCATAAGCAATGAGAAAATAGTAGTAAACCTCACCTTTCATCTACAATTTTAATGTCACACTTGGGGATCTCTTCATTGTTGCGTTTCTGCCTAATGCTTAGAACTGGTGATACACTTTGAACAACTCCAATGACATCTGCAGAAAATAGGCTAGAAAAAAATTCAAACATGTGATGGAAACTCACCGAAAAGGAATGTGAAATGTTTAGTTACCAAAAAAAGACTTTTATTATTTAAACCAAAGGACACTGACCAACAAGATCCCTTGAATTGACATATCGACCAAGCTCATCCACTTTCACAAAGTTATGTTTATATTCTGGGATATGGACCCCTTCCTCGACTGCTTCTTCAACTTCTGAATTTCCATGCAATGTCATCTTGTAATCATTTGCTATTGTTTTGAATTTGCTTATTTTCCACTCGAAGGGTTCCTTTTGAGATATAATAGACCTTTCCCAATTCAAACTTATTCCAGAACTTATCTGCAGTTTTCTTAAACATAGTTTCCTGAATTTGAGTGCCCTGAAGCAAAAGAAGAAAAGCAATCAAGTGGAAAACACTTATCAGAGTTGTTATAGAATTATTGTAGAATCAAAGTATAGAAACCAATTAGAACCAGTCAGTCACAACAAGCTTAGAATCAAAGTATAGACACCAATTAGAACCTACAATACATATCAATTTCTTACAAAGACAAACAATATACTCCCTTTTATGTTCAAGTTTGGTTTCTTTCTCAATGTGCTTGAAGGTGAGACATCATTTCGTCATGGAAGAAACTCTGAATTAAGTATCAATTTATACGATATGGAATACAGACCAAGAAAACACACATATTTGTAGACTATCGAGTGTCTTCCATAACCAAATGATATTTCACCTTAAGGCACATTGAGGAAGAATAACTGAGATATTTCTAAACACACATATTTGAAGAATACCTGAGATATTTCTATCAAAGTCATCTCGGTTGCTAGAAAGGTGCCCTCATCAAGTGGGGGCAAAGCGAGTCCATTTTCATCATCTACAGTTGCAGGTGAAGCAGAATCTGGCAAGGTACCTACACAACATGCAAAATGATGCATATAAAGCAAAAACCCTTGTAGTCAAACATAGGAAATACTTTAGTAACTTCAGCACATTACAATACATGTTGCTGCTATAGAAACATTACCAACAATCTTCCCCCATTCATCTTCAAGTTCTTTCAAGCCACTGTAGTACAACACACAGAAGCAATAAACACATTTAAGCCTTTTAGTGTTCACGTAGGTAGGTCCAAGTCAGCCTAAAGCCATAACGACTGTTTATTTAACTTGTGATGGGATAAGTTCCCCTAATGCAAGTGAAAATAAGAAACTGTTGCTATGACTAAACTACATTTCTCCATAACCAAATGTTGGAATTAAGCATTAGATTATTCATGCTTCCAACTTTGAACCAAGAGGTTTAGGCTTCCAATACCTGATAAGCCTTTTCACCATAGACCGAATTTCCTTTGAAATGTGCTTCTGCAACCGATTAACTTGTTTCCCAATCTCAGTTATCTGGATAGAACAACCTATTGCACAACATGTTGGATATTGAACAAGTTGAAAAAAGGGTGTTTGAATTTACATCACATGCAAAAAAACTCCTCCAAACCCTATTTTACATAAAAGAGGGGACGTTGTTCAACTGTCATTGAGGGTATTTTTTAAATGACAAAAAAAAACATACCTTTAAGGTTCCCCCAGTGAGTTGCATGAAATCCAATCTTCTCAAGCACTTGTACAACTGACTATCAGACTGTAACATGAAAGGGGATTGACTATTCATAGAAATGAGTACAACTGACTATCAGACTGTAACATGAAGGGTATTGATTATTCAGAGAAATGAGCGCACCCTTGTGTGGACATTTTTCAAGACTTTTTGTTGTTTCAATCAAATACGAATAAGAAGTTATGCAACGTATGTTTAATGGTTACTAATAAAAAACCACCTTTCAAAGCACTATTGCTTACAAGGTTGATTCAATAAAACTAATTGATTTTGAAGTTAGAAGAAACATTACCTCATATGGGTTTGCAAGAATGTCTCTGATCTTGGATACCTCCTTAAGAACCTGGTATTCTTCCTCGATCTCTTTGGTGAGGGCTTCATGATCTGCCTCCTACATTAATTTAGGGTGTTAGTATTTATTTTAGCAGGTTGAAAATTGTGAATAGCAGGCTTAAACCTGGCAACGTTCCAACGCTGAAAGCAAGGACGTTTTAGGTGATATGCAAAGCTTAAAAATGGGTGTGCACAAACATTGAAGCTACGCATGCCTTGGATGGGGGAGTCTTAATAGTGCAACAAGATGATGAGGCACTAATATCCCTGGCCCCATGCAGCAGAAATGTTTCAGCAAGGAGCGCGGCATCCCATGACTTTCTCCTACATGTTCAGGAATTTCTGGCAAAGTGGAAAAGCCTCCAGTGAGAGAGAAATCCTATGGGGGAGGCTAGCTCTCTATGTTGGGAGATCATGGAGAGCTTGGAAGGCCAGATGCTTCCATGGGTGAGGCACTCTATTTATTCTAGGCTGAAAACCCTAAAAACAGAAAATTAAACAAAGGAATGAAATACAGAAAATAGAAGGTAGTCATTTAAGCAAAAACCAAGAAGATCCTTTTTTATTAGAGAGAGTCCTCTTATATAATGATGAGGAGCTTGCTTAATTACATAGATAAAAGTAATAATAAATAAACCTAAGTTAACCCTTCTCCTTCTTCTCCACGCTTGCCCAATTCCTCCCTATTTAGATCTGGAAGTGTCCCTGCTTCCATGAGAAGGTGAGGAAACATGCTGTGCAAGACTTCAGCTTTGATCCACTTTGCCTGAGTTGGGATTTGTCCTTGATGAGCCACCAGATAAGAAGTGTATACCCGGTTCCTTGTAGAATGGTTCCGGGTGTCCAATAGAGTGTATTTTTCCAAGGGGAGTTGGAATTCTAGAATGTTGTCGACTAGATGAGTAATGGTGACTGGTTCCTCCGGTAGGGGAGGCTCAAACAACTTTAGATGATTGACATTAATGACATTGTGGGTTCCCAGTTGTGGTGGAATATCCAATCTGTAAGCATTTTCTCCAATTTTTTCAAGGATGGTAGAAGGTCCATATCTTATTGGTAGGAGCTTGTGATGTTGGCCTTTGAAGCGTTTTTTATCCAAGTGTAACCAGACTTTATCTCTTGGTTGAAAGGTCAGGAAGGTCCTTAGTTTGTCATGGCATTTCTTGGCATGATCTTGAGCTGCTTTGAGTGTTGTTGTGACTGCAGTGTGGCATTGTGCAATTTGTTGTAGAAACCTTTGGGAAGAGATTTGTTCCTATTGTTGGTGCACGGTACCCTGAGGAGCTAATGTGAGTGGGATCTCTACTGGAGATGCTGGTTGGAAGCCTAAACAGAATTCAAAAGGAGAAAAACCAGTAGAGGAATGTGTGGCCTTGTAGTAGCTATGCTGGAGGATGTACAAATAATTGTCCCATTGTTTGTTGCGCCCAAAGTGAGTTCTGAGAGCATGGACCAAGACCTTGTTCACCACTTTTGTTTGGCCATCCGTTTGAGGATGGAAGGCTGTCGAAAACTTGAGTTGGCACCCCAGTCATGCCCAGATTGTCTTCCAAAATGTGCTTAGGAAGTGAGAATCTCTATCTGATATGATAGTGCTTGGTAGGCCAAAATGTGGCCAGACATGCCGAAAGTATAACTTTGTTGTTTGTGTTGTTGTAGTAGTTTTTGTGCATGGAATAAAAAGTGCCATTTTTCTGAAGTGGCATACCACTACCCAGATTGCATCATGTTTCTTTTGGGTGGTTGGGAGTCCACTAAGAAATTCCATGGATATTGAATCCCAAGGCCGTGAAGGAGGAGGCAGTGGCTGATATAAGCCATGTTTTCGGTTGGATAGCTTGGATTGGGAGAATAATGCACAACCTCAGATAAATTTTTCAACTTGGGGCTGCCTGGAAGGCCAATGGAAATGGCATTGCATATTTTGGATGGTCTTTGTGGTACCGAAGTGGCCACCATAAGCTGAAGCATGTGCCTCCCTAATGAGCAATAAGCGTTCATGTGAGTGTGGAACACATAACAAATTGAATTTATAAAGCCAACCATCCCGGATAGTGTAGTCCAGAAAGGAGGTCTGATTGATCTCTGTGGGTCTATGCAACGCTATCCAAATCTTTTGAAAATCCGGGTCCGTAGCATATTGGTCCTTCCATGTGTCATAGTTGGCACAACGCACCTATAGAATGGAGAGGATTGGAGTAGGTGGCCGACTAAGAAAATCAGCCATCTTATTCGAAGTGCCTTTCTTATATCTGATGACCATGTGAAACTGTTGAATGTAGGAGGCCCATTTAAGGTGCCTTTGTTCTTCAATCTTTGACTGAGAATTGATGGAAATCAAAGGATGGTGGTATGTATGCAAGATGGTTTCTTTACCTAGAAAATAATGTCTCCATTGCTTGAGGGCTTGAACTAGGCTGTAAAATTCTTTGTCATAGGTGCTATAGTTCATATTGGCCTAGGAAAGGGTTTTAGAGTGATAAGCAATAGGGTGGCCTCCCTATTTAAGAACGACCCCAATAGCATATTGTGAGGCATCAGACTCAATCTCAAAAGGTTGATAGAGATCTGATAGATGTAAAACCGATGATGAGCATAGGGATTCCTTGAGCTGAGTACAATGACTAGTGGCTTCATTAGTCCAATGAAATGTTGAAGAACTATTAGAAATTTGATGTCAAGGATGAGCAATCTGAGAAAAGTGCAGATTGAACTTACGATAGAAATTTATACCACCTAGAAATATTTTGAGCTCATTGGCTGAAGAAGGGAGTGACCATTGCTTCAATGCTTGGATACGGGCTAGATCCGGTTGAATACCTTCTGAATTGACCACAAATCCTAGATAGGGAATTTCACTCTAACCGAAATATGAATTCTTCTCTTTGACCTGCAACTTGTTGTCTCATAGGATTTGGAGAATTTGTCGGACATGCTGCGTGTGTGCATCCCATGTTCGACTGAAGATGAGAATGTCACCTAAGTAGATGACCACCACTGTGTGGCCCAAATGTGGTCTGAAAATGTCATTGATGAGCCTCATAAATGTTTCTAGAGCATTGGTGAGGCCGAAGGGTATGACTCTCAATTCATAAATACCAAATTTGGTCTTAAATGTTGTCTTCCATACATCATCTGGGTTCATTCGAACCTGATGGTAACCAGTTGTCAGATCAAGTTTGGTGAACCATTTTGCTCCTTGGAGGGTGTCGAGTAACTCCTCAATCTGGGGTAGAGGGTAATGGTTTTTGACAGTAGCTTTATTGAGGGTCCAGTAATCAGTGACAAGGCGCATGTCTAGGGTATCTCGTTTGGGAATAACAAATGCAGAAAAAGCACAAGGAGAAGAAGAGGGTTGGATGTGACTGGAGTTAATAAGTTTTGTCAATTGTTTTTCCATTTCCTCTATTTCTATGGGGGCCAATTGGTAAGTGGGGGCGTTAGGTAAGGTAGATCCGGGGATGAGATGGATTTAATGGTCTATGTGCCTAGAGGGAGGGAGGCCCGTAGGAGGTTGAAACACATCAAAAAACTCTTTGAGTAGGGGAGCCATGGTTTCAGGAACAAGATGAGTGGTATTGTTTGGTGGTACTGGGCGCACCAAACAAAGAGATATACACTGATTCAGTTGGACATGTGGGGTTTTCTCTGTAGCAGCAGGGGTTTTTGGTGGTGCTATTGTTAAGATATAGGTGTTGCCATCTTTTGAAAGTTTATATTGGCAAGATTTGGCTAGATAGATAGGATTTCTTTGTGATTGGTAGGGTATTCCTAACAGTAAATATGAACAATCCAAGGGGGAAACATCGCAGAGAAAAGTGTCTTTGAATTGGCCCACTGCAAAGGTGACAAGGCACCGCTCAGATACTAGGAGACAAGGACCATCCTTCTAAACCCATCCGAGCTGATAGGGGTGTGGGTGCAAAGTAGTAGCTAGGTTAAGGCGATTGACTAGGGCTTGAGATACCAAATTCTTCTGGTTGCCATTGTCCATAATCAGTAAGGCTAAAGAATTTTTTATTTAGAAATTATGAGTGAAAAGTGGTTGGGTTGAGGAGTTCGGATCTTCCTGGGTCATTAGGATCAAAGAGGGATCCACTTCGATGGGATTGTCCAGAGGGACTTCATTAGTGTCCTCTGCTGGTGGAGGAGTAATGAGCTCGGTGAGTAAGGATTTGTTGGTCTTTAGATTTTGGAGGGTTCGACAATCTGAGGAGTTGTGTGAAGTAGCCTTATGGAATAAACACCAAGGTGTTCTTGTATTTGTATGGTTAATAGGATTTTGAGCCCGAGTAGGTGGAAAACAATCTGAAGAGTTGGAGCTAGTTGTTTGGGAGGGAGATGCATGAGGTTTCGGGTGGTATTGAGGAGTACGACCCATAGGAGAAATATTCCTTTCGATAGCCAATGCTCTCTTAAAAACTTTATCTAATGTTTTATTTTCGAACATCTCTACCTCTCTACGGAACTACATCAATAAACCAATGATAAATTTAAGAATGAGTACCTCCTCCGGATCTGGAATGTGGCATTGTAGGTGCAGTTTGTAGAAGAAGTCGATGTAGCCTTGAATACTTTGTGAAGGGAGTTGTATGATTTGATGCCATCTCATCCATAGAGATTGTAGATACCCTGGTGGGTAGAAGCGGGTTCTCAATGCGTTAGAAAGTTGAGCCCAAGTTTTGATTGTTGTGGAGGAAGAAGTTCTTGGAGTAGTTCCAAGTTCCACCACGAATGTGGTCTTTTCTTACTCAGTGTCCCACCAAGTTTGTGCAAGGCCTTCAAGTTCCAAGGAGTCAATTTGAACCTTTCTCTCCTCAGTCAAGCATGTGCATGTGTTAAAGTAGGTGGAAATGCTACGAATCCATGAATCAACAGCTTCTCCATTGGTTTGCGCAGCAAACTTAGGGATTTGTATTCTAGTGTCCAATCGGAATGGGTCTGGATTGGTCTATTGTTGCATCCTCAACAAATCATTGAACACAGAAGCAAGATCTTGCATTGGATTGAAAGTGTTGGAATCCGAGTCTACTTCCAAGGGATCTCTTCGAGGAGGCATGGTGAGGCCAACTGAATATCAAATCCAACTTAGGTGGTAAAACTGAAATGGAGCAAAGGAGTTGTGGTCTAGAGGGAGAGATCTTTATTATTTTAGATTTGTGAACTTCCTCTCTATTGTAGTGGATATCTGTGTTTCCAATTTCATTAACATATAAACCTGAAGGCGGGTGAAATCTGGAATATTTCATGAAAAACCCAAAAACAAAATTTGTTGGAGCCCATACTCAAGATCTTGAGGCTATGATACCATTTGATCTGCCTCCCACATTAATTTAGGGCATTAGCATTTATTTTAGCAGGCCGAAAATCATGAATAGTAGGCTTAAACCTGGCAACGTTCCAGTGCTGAAGGCAAGGGCATTTTTGGTGATGCGTAGAGCTTAAAATGGGTGTGCGCAAGCATTGGAGCTATGCATGCCTTGGATGGGGGAGTATTAAAAGTGAAGCAAGATGATGAGGCACTAATATCTTTGGCCCCAGGAAGCAAAAACATTTCAGCAAGGACTGCGACATCCCATGACATTCTCCTACGCATTCAGGAATTTCTGGAAAAGTGAAAAGTCCTCCAGTGAGAGAGAAAGCCTACGTGGGAGGATAGCTCTCTATGTGGGGCGATCATGGAGAGATTGGAAGGCCATATGTGGCCATGGGTGAGGCGCTCTGGTTATTCCAGGCTGAAAACCCTAAAAACAAAAAATTAAACAAAGGAATGAAACGCAAAAAATAGAAGGCAGTCGTTTTAGCAAAACCCCAGAAGAGCCTTTTTTATTAGAGAGCGTCCTCTTATATAATGAGGAGCCTGCTTAATTATATGTATAAAAGTAATAATTAATAAAACTAATTCAACCCTTCTCCTTCTTCTCCATGCTGGCCCACTTCGGCTTTATCGTAATTGTAATTTCTAACCCTATTTTCATCTGTCTCACCAATGTCATTGTTTACTTTGTCGTAGTATTTATCATGGAAGCCCTTGACACACTCCCTGAAGGCACCATTATAAAGGTGATCGTGGTCATCTGTTAACACCATACCTCAGATGATATGTACAATGGGGGCTTGGTTCCCTTGATAAAAAACACGTACAAATCATTTACATTAAGATAGTATATAAACAGTATTCAATGAAGATGTTAAGCATCATGAAGCAAAAAAATTGGAATGTAAGTGCTAACCAAGCACATGAACAAATATCTCACCTTGAATTGGCCTTCAAGGATTCTCATAACATCTTTCAGAGTGATTGTATTAATGTATTGATATGGAGGAAAAGAAATGAAATAATGTATATTTGGGAAGGAGAGTTTGAATTTGCATTTGTAACTAGAAAAGAAAGACAAAGAAGAAAAAATATGGATTGCATATACCTCTTTGTTGGTAATAGTTTCTGCATCCATATTCAGAGGCAAGCAACTGAATAGCTTGTTTGCAATGAATTGGCAAGAAGAGATGATGATGAGCCAAAATGAAGTAGGTGTAGTTGTAAATGGAAAAAAGGATTGAAAAGTTGTAGTAAAAGCTAATATGTATAGACCATTTTTGTTTGTATTTTAGAGATGATAATAGTAACAAACCATATACTATCTTATGGACAACATTTAAAATGAACAACTCATAAGAACAACAACATTGTAGTTGCATAAAAGTGGAGGGAAATTATATGTACAACTATAAGAACATGAAAAAGGAGGTGCATTAACTGTCCAGTTGAAATATGTGCAAGTAGCATCAATTGCAATAGGGATTGAAATAAAGGCAACAAAAGAAACTAAAATATGGCATTAAGAGTCACACTATTCAGAGAACATGAACATAGCACTGCCGGTAAAAAACAAAATACGTTTTTTTTCTCAATTCCTTTGTCTAACTGTTCAAGAGGCCTTGTATATGCAAAATATATAGGAATATGTAGTGAACAAAACACTAGCACAAAATGAAACCAAGCATGCATAAGAGAAAAAATAATAATGATATATAATAATAACATAATTTCATGAGTTAATTTGATAGCAACTATAACATGAAGGGCCACAATATTGATTTCAAAACAACGAAAGTGAATAAAACAATAATATGACTTGTCTTACCAATTGCACATCTAGGTAATCCTTAAAATACTTTGATGAAGAAAAGTAATAAATACACATTTCATGTAAAAATATTGACGGTAAAATGCTCACACAAATATGAAGGTGAAAGTGCTTTTAATTAGGTATTGACTTCTCTAATGTAATATATTGTAGTCTGTAAATATGTACATTATGCAGTGGTAAAGTTGAATTACACCCATAGACAATTCAAAGAGTAATAAAACAGTGTTTTTTGAAATGTAAATAATAGAGTGAGGAGCAAAATCCATGCTAGTAGACACATTTAATTTGTACAATGTCTATACAAAAAGGGATGTGGGGCGTAAAGAAGTGCATGAAACACATGTAGGGAAAAACTGGGTGTAGGGAGAGACAAAAGGGAAATGCACAAAGTACAAGCAATCAATCATATATGCGGGTGGGGGAATAACAACGACAACATGTGCAGTTTATTTGTGAAGAAAAATGGGGTTTCTGAATTATCAAGTCTTGGCGGGCCATGCGCAGAGTATCCCTTTCATGCATATGGATCATGCGTGGAAGGAAGGCTTTCAGTTCTGATAGAAGTGTGATAGTCGGGAGGGTGCAAGTTGATTGGAAGTGTGCTTGTATTTGTTGAAGAGTTGTTTGTTGTTCCTTGATCTGTCGGTAGAAGTTGGCAAGGATGTTGAGATATCCAATATTCATCTTTGTTGTTGTAGGGCTATAAGTTAAAGACAATGAAACATTATAATATTTACATATTAAAGGCATATAAATGAAATAAAAGTAAAGGAAAATGTGTAAAATTGAAGTTGTGTTGTTGAGTGAACATGTAAGACAATGGTTGAAACATCTTTGTGTTTTCCTATATTTATGTGAAAATAAATGAATACAAATATGTAGGAAAGTGTGCTTTATTTAAATTAAAAAAGAACAAAACACGAGTAGTAAGTTGTACTTGCATGTGTGAAAGATATTATATTTATGTGTTTGCAAGCGCTGAAATTTCACAAGGCAATATAATAACCATGCACACAAGTCTTGGTCCAATGTCAAAAGTGTGATTTAGATCAATAGTAGCTTATAGGAGAAATAAAGATCTTAGACATGTTGATTATCACTTTTGTAATTAGGTAATTAGATGGAAGGCTAAAGCTATGTTGATGTTGTTAAGTGGCTTGTCATTTTTTGGTTCGTGTTGAATTGTGTTTTGTGGAACTTCTCTAAAACAAAATTGGGTATCATGTACCAAAGGTACTATATTGTGCGTTTGAAAGGGATTGTTTCTCGTAAGGCATGGGTATATTAACCATACAAGAAAATATTGGTCCAATGGTAACATTTATCTTTAGATCAGCAATAGATCCTAGGATAGAGTTCAAGGATAGCATCCATTGATCAATATGTGGAGCAAGTTCAGGGCATTGGCATCACCTAAAAATGTCCCCATCGGTCATCACCAAATGGAATTGTTCGAAAAGTTAGATTTTAATATTATATGTTCTTTAGAAGGTGTTGCATATACCTACATGTAAAATTCTAAAGAAGTGGTGCTAGGCTAAGTTGGAAAGAGTCTCAACTGTATAAGTAATTCCTCATTACGGTCACAAAGAGGATTTGGCTAGAGATGTGAAAGTAGTTCAAAGTGTCAATGGTTTTTTCTATGCCTTGAACCATTTTCATTATGGTGTAAGAATATGTAGACCTAGGAGAGGGTTGCATAATGGTTTGTGTTCTCTGATAAAGGGTAACACGCTTGCAAAAACGAATATTTGATGACAAAGGACAAGTTCTAATTGTGGTCATCATTAAGAGGGCATGGAGCTAAGTGGTAAGAGTGCATGGTGAGGTTGAGTATTTTGGGTTTGATTCCTATGACCTAGCATGTCCAAAGGTTTCACACTATTCATGGTTTTCTCTAATTAGCTTATTAAATGGTATGAAGACCATAGAGTGTATAACTGTGATAGGAAACTTGCATGTGTGTTGAAGAGTACCAACATTGAGAACCATAATTTAGGCAATGGTGTTTGTGTTTTGAGGCAATAAAGCAAAAAATTCAAATTGATTCCAGATATATCTCTAAAGGCAATGTGTTTAGTTCTTCATGTACTACATGTGAAAGAGCATAGGTCTTATGAGGTTTTCTTCTTTATATTGTGCATGCAAGACAATGATGTAGTGTAAAGTGTATGGTAGAAGGTGATAGTGAAGACCAAGGTAAGTGACATTTGGTGCATGTACAAACGAAGGGGGATAAGAAAGTGAAACAAGTTCATGATTGCAGGAGGTGTTTTTGTTTTTTGTTTTTTTTGGGGTGGGCCATGTGATTTTGTATTTAAACAATGAGAGTGGGAAAAAATATATATATATGAAACACAAGAATATAGATGTGTTGTGTTGCATGTATAAGGGAGATAAGGCGAAGCATTGTATGAGTATAAAAATATATAAGTAAAAGAGTTTAGGTTTGTTAATGGAACTAACTTGCAATAGATTTAGATGCAATTAAAATTTCCTCTTGCTTTCGGTGTTGGACGCAAGTGCTATCTTGCATACATGCATACCAACCAAAAGAGAATGTTGGAGTTATGCGTATGTTAGAAAGATGTTGGACTCTAGAAACAATAGTAAATGTAAGGCCTTGGCGATCAATGTTTCCAATGTTAATTGTTTCCTTTTGTAAAGTCTTGACTTGTGCTTTATGGATTGATAATCCCCAAGCCATGCGAAGTGGAAGCTGCCTACGAGAGCCCCTTGTTACAGGTAATATTGGCACATAGTTTGGGTTGGCATTATCCCATGGTGGGCCTGTGTAATGCATAAAATTAACAAAAACAAACAAAGGAAGGTTGGGTGGAGTAGTAGTAGTTTTGTAGAGGATTGCAACAACTTGGCCAAGAGCTCCATTAATAAGGACTGCCTCGACCCAAAGGTTTTTGGTAAGCATAACTTGTTGGCCAATGGAAAGTAGAAAGGTTAATGATAGTTGTTCATATATTGCTAACATTGATGGTTGCATCCTTATTTCTGCTAAACATCATGTAATTGGGCCATTTAGGTGTTTAAGCATTTGTTTGTTACGAAAGGCAACAAAATTTCTAGTCGAGAACAAATGGGTGGAATGTTCAAATGTGTGGTTCTCATGTTGCGAAAGAGAAGAAGATGTCCTTGACATGAGAAGGTGCCAGTCAGTAAGAGTTGGTCTTGCATTTTAGAGGTTGAGAAGGAGGCTTCAGAATGCAACTTGAGCAGGGTTGTCGCCTTGTTGATGGAAAACTATGGAGAGTGTTACAATGTGGTGAAGCTATGCCAGAGGATGTTTCCATGCGATCCCCCTACATACATGGGGATATCTTTGACAAGAGAAGTTGGTCAAGGTCACTGACGAGGATTATAGAGCAATTGTAGAAAGAAAAGGTTCGATGGGATGGGAACGCTTCACAAAGACGAGCATCAATGCTGGTTAAAAATTTTGGGCCGATGAAACTCATTTCATCAATAAGGATGTAACGTATATGGCGAAGATGTTCTTGGAGGTTAGTAAGGGATTGGCCCTCAAGTGGTTGAAGTGTGGTTACTGGGATGCAAATGTTGGAATGTATTCTAAGTGCATTTATGTTAAAGGTTGCGACACCCATTCGAGCAAGTAGGAGAAGGGGCAATGGCTATCCTTAGAAGCTAACTGAAGTGCAAATTGCAAGAAACCAATCAAATAAGAAGTCCATGTTCCTACAGTTCCTTGGATTAATATTTTTAAGGGGTTGGTGTTTCTGTGTTGTGTATAGTGGGACATGACAAGATCAAAGGCAGTGCGTTGAGTTGGAGATAAGAAGTTAGGAGAAATGAATATTGAATAGGGGTGAATAGGTACTTGGTTTGAAGAACGGTTCACATCAATAAATGAGATGGCAGATTCTTGCAAGTGTAAAGGGATTTGTGACTGGGCGCAATTGTGTTTGGTGTCAAAGTCACGATGAATAAGCATGTTAAGGTCAAAAACTTGGATGTTTTTTCTGGGGTGTAGGTGAGAGAGGATCTCCCATTTGGAAATGTCCATGGAGGAGGGCCCATGAGATTCAAGAGGGGAAGAAGTTTCAGAGTCAGTATCTGGGTGGGCTGCAAGGTGGCAGTCAACACACAAGGTAGTTTGTTGGGTAAAATATCATCTTGATTAATTCACCTAATATTTAATTATCAACTCGGGTTGGTAGGCTTAGATTTGACACAAAATATATGTGAAGGTAGAGGGATTCCTATGGTGTCATGGAAATATTTTAACAAACAAAAGATCGAAAGATCTTTCAAAATGAAAAACCGAGTAAAACTCTAAAGAATTCAACTATTAAGGTAATTGAACCAAAACAGAGTACTAGACCAGAGTGGTATCAAGTTATACTACTCTACTTTATAAACAATTACTATAAGATAAAGATATAGACAATGCTATTCTATGACAATAAACTACTCTCTATGAGAAGATCTATTTTACTGCTAAACAACTTTAGAGACTAACTGCACAAAATTACAACAACTAGATATGCTTCTAAGAAAAACTATACATGCAACTGACGGATGTACATAATGGTTTAAACTAAACTATCTAGTTCCACTCTCCTTGGTTGTTCTAAGGATAAGGATTCATTGTGATTGGAACATGAGTAGGAGAAGTGTCAAAGTGACTTTCAAAGGAAGTGAAGGAGCTAAATGGAATAAAATCTAACTTAACTTCTACAAATATGTGCAAACTAAGAAACGTCCAATTACAAGTGATAGTAAACATGTTGATTTATTTCATAAGTAAATAACTCCTAACTACAAAAGATATAACAAGACTACAAGAAGGTAGACATAACTTATAAACAAGTAGAAAACTTAATAAAGAGGAGCAAGTAGAAAACTTAATAAATATTATTTTAAATCCTATTCTATAGGTTTCTTTGGTAACCACCTAATTGGAAGGGACAGATCCTACTGCTTAAGATCAATTTACAAGATACTAACATATTTCCCTAATATTGACATATCTAACTCTAAACTATATATAAAAAGGGTGAAATCAATTCAATCCAAAGCTATAATTACAAAGCAATACAATAAACCAAAACGCATGACATAATTATAAACATAGGGTGAAAAGAAGGAAGAAATAAGAATAAAATTTAATAAGTATTTTAAACAGTCTAACCTAAGGCTTTAAGAAGAAACACAACCATTGTCTAACTACCACTATCAAAACATAATAAAAAAACTAACGAAATAGGCTTAAAACGGGTTAAAAATGCTAAGGGATGAATGAAAGGATGGATAACAGAATGGAGCAAAGGTCTGGATGACAAACAGAACAGGCTGTCTAAACGACAGTCTACACACAAAAAGCATGAAAATGTCTAGGAGTAATTAATCTAAATTATTTTGAGATCAGTTGATCCATGCACATGATAACGAAATGTAAAGGAAAGGAATTAAACCTACCTAATGATTATATTCAATATTTAAAATAACTTAAACTCAATTCATAATTTAAAAGACATCATTATCTATTGCATTATTAAACAAGCTGGAATATAACTAAATGAATTCATAACAAAATGGAAAGGAACATAATTGAACCTATTGTAATTGGATCCTATAATATCAAAGCAATCTATTTTATCAACATAAAACCAAGCAGTAAACTAGAAAGACTTGAAAAGGAAATTGAAAGCAAATTTGTGGGCAACCGGTTGCTTAACTCATAAAGGAAAACTACATTAACAACATAATATCAAAGTATAATCTATGCTACAGGAAACAAATGACATGAATGATTACAATAACTAAATTGCATAAACAAATTACAAATAAAACTACGTTAATTGCAAAAAGGGAATAACTAAAATACACAGGAATAGAAATCTCTGGTTGATGAGGGGCCCTCCCAGCAATCGGAGTGATGACTTGCTAAATACTACTAAGACACGATCATGCACAGCATAAGCAGAACTTTTATTAAATTGAAGAAAAGTATTATAGAGTTTATGGAATCAAAATGATAACATGTATCAACTAGCTAATTAACTCCTTTCTCACATAGAAGCATTTGTATATATATAGCGTTTTACAAAGGGCGAGCAAGTCAACCCTTTCAATGGATGACTGCTCTTAAGATAAGTCAACCATTATGACGGATAACTCATCGAATAGTCAACACATAACGTTTTCCTCCTTCCTCGCGGAATGGTTCTTCTATGGCCCGTGATGTGGCATACAGGCTCTGCTTTGGCGTGGCTGGTGTCAAGGTGTCAAACAGAGGCAGCACGTTGACAATCCTTCTAGAATGAGGATCATGCTCTCACCCAGATGCGTGAAAAGTAGGCAGTTTACAGACTTTTTCATGCTTTAACACTCAAGAATCTATCATCAACAGTGCGCGCTAGGCTCGATGGTTCGAACGGTGAGTTGGACAATGAGCTGGATATGCTCTACGCATATGTAGGATGGATGCATTGCCTGCTTGTTGGTTCACTGAAGACTATGATCTGGGACTGAATAGTGAACTGCATGATAGAAAACATGCCAAAAGGCTACAAAACATATGTCAAACATGTAAATTATTAGCCGAAAAACTATGACAAAATTGGGATCAACACATTGTAATTGTAACGAAAAGACTCCCAAGACGAGACTATTTCCAAGTCTGTGCATCCAATGCCATGTGGAAATGCATGAAACGGTTTGTAGAGGAGGATTTCACACCAACAAAAATTGACATAAAGAGGGGAAGTTGAAGGAGGGATGTCAAAGAAGCGAGGAAGGACACGCAAAATTTTGGGATTTTTGTGGGGCTTCCATTGGCAGGTCTTCCTACAAGCAGAGAAGGACCAATATCGTGCAGCCTCAAAAAGGGGTAATTGCTCAAGTGAAGGAGGTCTTTGCATGTACGCAAAAATGAAGGTGGGTGATGGCGGGGTGTTTGGGAGGTTTGGTGAGACACATTTGAAAACAGTATGGGAAACACTGAGGGAAACAAAGGATTGATTGCGAATTGTCAGGGGGAGTTTTTGCAACATATGGCATGTCTCTTATACTCCAATGTCTAGATCAGCAACAATTTCTGAGAGGATTTTTCGGATGGGCAACACGATTGCATCTTCTGCAAGGGCAGCATGTGCAATACGTGAGAGAATTTCACGGTAGCTTTCATATTTATTCTTTGCTTTTGATGCATACTTCGAAATGTATGTGAGGATAGCATGTCGTGAGAGCACATGTTGACAGTCAACATTTTCTCTCCATATTGAAAGCATGGAAGAGTTGTGTATGTTTAAGAGTTCATCATTCCTAGCTGGGATATATGTTTTCTTCCCATTACCATCAATGAACATAGAATATGTAGCATGCAGGTCAAAGAGGAAACCATAATGACATACAAGAGATGATCCTTTTTTGTAGAGGTAGGAGGGTTCATTGCATTTTGTGTTTTGTTGAACGAAATTTACAAGGGATTCATACTCGTCAATGTGGTTTGCTTCAAGTATGGAGGATGATTCAAGTGTGCAAGGATCTTGTTGAGATGCTCGATGGAATTCAGAGGTGCTAAGGTGTAGGGGACGAGGGTTCCATGCAGTTAAGAAGTTATCAAAGTATTTTTTGGCTATAGCCACTGCAGGAGCATCCTACCAATCAAGGTTGTCCATAATGGGTGCATTTTCCAACCAAATGAAACCTTGGATATGCGTAGAACCCCTATGTTTCCATTCATACCTGGAAAAAAAAAGTAAAGGAAAAATGAGGAAGAAAATTGAAATAAGTAATTGCGAATGAAATGAAAAATCCAATATAGGAGAAGAGGGAAACCTGCACCAGAAATCTTTTGTGTGGAATGTCTTTTGAAGGATTTCTTCAAGGAAGATGGTAAATCAATGGTGCATATATATAGATGAAATATTTGGATTGGCTATAATGTTTTGAATTCTCCATTGGAATTGTGCAGACAAAGCAGTTGGAGGGGGAAAGGCATGGGCATGTGAAGGTCAGGCCATTTGGTGTCAGCTGCACTAAGGGTAAAGAAGAAGGTTGGGATACCAAGTTGTGTGATCATATCATATAGTACACCTCTTTTTTTGTTTTAAAAGGAGCGTGTCCCACGAAGAGAAGTTCCAAAGCGCATGGCATGGTCAGCCACATGAGAATTTGGAACTTGGTCGAGTTGGGTGAGAAGGGTTGGGACTGTTGTGGGGAGGGTGTCTTCAAGGTTGCATTTAACAAATATAGAAGTGGTAGCTTAGCTATGATGGCGCATGATAAGGTTGTACAAATAGTAGTGAAAGCGAGGGTGTTAGACGAACTTGTTATCATGGTACACATAAGGTGTAATGCATACTCTTGCATGTTGATTTCATGAACACGTGGTTGCTTTAGCATGGCAAAACCTGTGGAGAACAAGGTTGGGAATTGCATAGAAAGGAGGCCTTCTGTGTTATATTCATTAATTGGGGAAAGGGCAATTGGGGGCCATTCAATGCACTAGTACAAAATGAGGAATTAGCTACTAGGTGACTAAAATTTCTAGTCACCATAGGTTTTCCAAGTGATTTACTACTAAATATGAGCAATTTTGATTGACCCAACTATAAACGACTAAAATTAACGACTAATTTAGTCACCAATTAACAAATATGACTAGATAATAAGTGACAGAGTTAAAAATGACTAAAATAAATGACTAATTTAGTCACGGCATAAAAAATGACTAGCTAGAAGAATATGAATTAGTCATTTATGTTAGTCATTTTTAATTGTGTCATGAAAAATTGCAAATTTGGCAATGAAGTGTAATTTTTGTAAGTTGTATACCTTCTATTAGTAATATTAGTGCCATGCACCTTAATCTTTAGAGATCCAACAAAGCAATTGCATGAATTTTCTCTTGACCATCTTTATCCCTGCTGCATCATTGAAGCAAACCCGGTTAAGCACGTTCCAAAGGAAAATTATGTTCTTATGTCAATTATGAATTAGGTACTAGAACTAGTACCGTATCGTTACCTAGATAGAAGCATCAAAGCCCTACATCCCCTCGAAAACAGGCCATTCGAATGCACCTCCTCCACGTAGACTTACCAAATGCATCCAATGCATGGCCAAAAAAACACGTCAACTTCGTATTTCTAGGCTGAAGGTATCGTTCGACCCCCGCTCCCTTGTTTTTGCACTTGATACCCTATTTTTGTAGACAATAAGTCGGTTCAGGATCTTGTAGTGACCAGCCGAAGCGTTTCAAAGGTATGGTTCTTGCCGCTCTGATTGTGTTCATCACTCCAATCAATAGCCATTTGTTATGGTTTTTTACAAGTCTCAATGCTGCTGAAGTTACTGCTTCTAGTACTTTACATTTGCAATTATCACCATCTCCAGCCTATGCACTCATA